>ML663563.1:10583562-10761439 GCA_007570785.1 Antilocapra americana | reverse complement strand
GAGGTTTTTTGTATTTCCATACAAATTGAGAAATTATTTGTTCTAATTCTTTGAAGAAGACCTCTGGTAGCTTGATAGGAATTGCATTGAATCTATAGATTGCTTTAGGTAGTATACTCATTTTCACTATATTGATTCTTCCAATCCATGAGCACGGTACATTTCTCCATCTGTTTGTGTCCTCCTTGATTTCTTTCATCAGTGTTCTATAGTTTTCTATATACAAGTCTTTTGATTCTTTAGGTAGAAATACTCCTAAGTATTTTATTCTTTTTTTTTCGATGGTGAATGGGATTGTTTCCTTAATTTCTCTTTCTGATTTCTCACTGTTAGTGTATAGGAATGCCAGGGATTTCTGTGTGTTGATTTTGTATCCTGAAACTTTGCTATATTCACTGATTAGCTCTAGTAATTTTCTCGTAGAGTCTTTAGGGTTTTCAATATAGAGGATCATGTCATCAGCAAACAGAGAGAGTTTTACTTCTTCTTTTCCAATCTGTATTCTGAATGCTGAGTTTTAAACCAACTTTTTCACTCTCCTCTTTCATCAAGAGGCTCTTTAGTTCTTTGCTTTCTGCCATAAGGGTGGTGTCATCTGCATATCCGAGGTTATTGATATTTCTCCCGGCAATCTTGATTCCAGCTTGTGCTTCATCCAGCCCAGCATGTCGCATGATGTACTCTGCATATAAGTTAAATAAGCAGGATGACAATATACAGCCGTGACGTACTCCTTTCCCAATTTGGAACCAGTTTGTTGTTCCATGTCCAGTTGCTTCCTGATCTGCATACAGATTTCTCAGGAGGCAGATAAGGTGGTCTGGTATTCCCATCTCTTTAAGAATTTTCCGCAATTTGTTGTGATCCACACAGTTAAAAGCTTTGGTATAGTCAATAAAGCAAAAGTAGATGTTTTTTGAAACTCTCTTGCTTTTTCAGTGATCTACTGGATGTTGGCAATTTGATCTCTGGTTCCTCTGCCTTTTCTAAATCCAGCTTGAACATCTGAAAGTTCGTGGCTCACATACTGTTGAAGCCTGGCTTGGAGAATTTTGAGCATTACTTTGCTAGCGTGGGAGATGAGTGCAATTGTGCAGTCATGAACTCCTTATTGCCAAATTCAGAGTTAAACTGAAGAAAGTAGGGAAAACCACTAGACATTCAGGTATGACCTTAATCAAATCCCTTATGATTATACAGTGAAAGTGAAAATAGATTCAAGGGGTTAGATCTGATAGAGTGCCTGAAGAACTATGTACAGAGGTTCATGACATTGTACAGGAGGCAGGGATCAAGACTATCCCCAAGAAAAAGAAATGCAAAAAGACAAAATGGTTGTCTGACAAGGCCTTACAAATAGCTGAGAAAAGAAGAGAAGTGAAAGGCAATGGAGAAAAGGAATGATATACCCATCTGAATGCAGAGTTCCAAAGAATAGCAAGGAGAGATAAGAAAGCCTTCCTTAGCAATCAGTGCAAAGAAATAGAGGAAAAAACAGAACGGGAAAGACTAGAGATGTCTTCAAGAAAATTAGAGATACCAAGGGAACATTTCATGCAAAGGTGAGCACAATAAAGGACAGAAATGGTTTGGACCTAACAGAAGAGGTGGCAAGAATACACAGACGAACTATACAAAAAAGATCTTCACAACCCAGATAACCACAATGGTGTGATCACTCACCTAGAGCCAGACATTCTGGAATGTGAAGTCAAATGGGCCTTAGGAGGCATCACCAGGAACAAAGCTAGTGGAGGTGATGGAATTCCAGTTGAGCTATTTCAAATCCTAAAACATGATGCTGTGAAAGTGCTGCACTCAACATGCCAGCAAATTTGGAAAACTCAGCAGTGGCCACAGGACTGGAAAAGGTCAGTTTTCATTCCAATCCCAAAGAAATGCAATGCCAAAGAATGTTCAAACTACTACACAGTTGCACTCATCTCACACGCCAGTGTATACCTATTTTTACAGAATAAATGTGTTTATGAAAGGCTTGTAGAAATATTTTGAAAGCAATCTCAGTCTAGTTTCTGTTTAAAATGTAATTTAGAAAAGAAATGTAATATGAAGAATCCTTTTTGTAGTTGTGATTTTTTAAAAGGACCCTTCCCTTACCCCTCAGTTAATCTGGATGCATAGCTGAACATCAGTCAGCTCTGATTCAGTTACCCATATGGGAATATTTAGGATTGCTTGGTCATGCCTGGGTAATAAAATGTCAAGCTGTAATTGTACATGCCAATATGTCAAATTCATCTTTTCCTGTTTACATATATTGTCATTGCAATGGTCTGATTCACCTGTCTCCAAGGTATGTGACACTTCACTCCAACTTCATACTTTTTAAAAAACTTAAATATGTTTGTGTTTAGGTGGAATGCAAGATTACAACTACATCTGGGCCCAGTGTTTTGAAATTACGTTGGAGCTGTCATGCTGTAAATATCCTCGCAAGGAGAAGCTTCCAAGCTTCTGGAAGGATAACAAAGATTCGCTGATCGAATATATAAAACAGGTGCACATAGGTTTGTAAGATTTTCTTATTAATTCCTATTAGCATAAAATATAGCATCTGGCAAAACCTTTGGGTTGAGAAAATGCAAGCCCCTATTTCTGTTTTCTGGGTCCAGCCTCATTTTTAGTACCAAAACTAACAGTTCAGAATTCTCTCTGCATGAGCATCTGCAGCATGTGAAAAATGCAGCACCCATCAGCTCATATCAGAGAAAGCATGATATGTGTTACTTTACTATGGGGGTGTAAAATCCAGAGTGCTTCTAATTTTACATGTTGAATGACCTGGAAATCTGGCAAAAGATCAATAAAACAAGCTGTAACTCTGTTGCATCATCACCCATTTAGAAAGAAGCCAGGTTTGCTTGTCACTGCCATATAATACCACAGACCCAGAGAACATTGGACATTCCATTTTACATTTTTTTCTAGAACTGGGGTGATGACCTAGCACCATTAGCTTCAACCCCTCCCACCTCAACTGTGCCAAATGACCAGGCCCTGGGTTTTTTGATGCCTGTCTGACCTTTATGACGGATGAGCAGACAGTGTGAGAAGAGCAGCCCTTCTCAGACATGTGCAACAGACTCACCATGAGGGTTTGTTGAAACATGGATTGCCAGGCCCATCCTCACGAGTTTCTGATTTAGTGGGTCTGGAATGATTGACATCCTTCCTGGTGATGTGGACGCTGCAGGTCCAGGGACTACTCTTTGGAAACCACTGCAAGAGAACAGCACATCGCTTGTGGTGATGGTGGAACCTGGGGCAGGGTGTGGAAGGCTCTTCTGCATTGCCCATGTTATTTTTCTCCATTCAGAACAATTGGGGGAAGCAAGGTGTCAAGAATTGGAGTAACAGTTATGCTACCATAAGAAGCCAAAGTGGAGAGTGTGTGTGTTGAAGTTTTCATCATGGACCTATTGCATAATTGCAGACTTCCTAGATTTTCTGCATGCTTTATACCAAAGCTTCCCACCTGCTGCAAAGAGATGGGGTAGTTGAGGGGTACAGGGCTGAGTGCAGGGACAATTAGAAGCTTCCCTTGGCCACACATCCTGAACATGGATATTCCTTCCCCCTTTCATACTTGACCCCCAACCTCTTGCCACCCCAAAACACAAGTACAGAAAGATTATGTATTTTTTTAAATTTTCTTTATTGTGTTGGTTTTGCCATATACTGACATGAATCTGCCATGGGTATACATATGTTCCCCTTCCAGAACCCCCCTCCCTCCTCCCTCCCGATTCCCTCTCTCTGGGTCATCCCGGTGCACCAGCCCCGAGCATCAAACCTGGGCTGGCGATTGATTTCACATATGATAATTAACATGTTTCAATGCCATTCTCCCATATCATCCCACCCTTGCCCTCTTCCACAGAGTCCACGAGACTGTTCTACACATCTGCGTTCCTTTTGCTGTCTGTATTTTTAAAATACTTATTTTTATTTATTTGGCTGCACCAGGTCTTAGTTGTGGCATGCGAACTCTTATGTGCAGCATGGGGGATCTAGTTTCTGACCAGGGACTGAACCCAGACCCCCTGCACTGGGAGCACAGAGTCCTAGCCACTGGACCACCCAGGAAGTTCCCAGAAATATTATTTTTGAATTGGCAGGACTGCATCTAACTGGCTGAGACATTAATGGAGTAGGTTGATGGGGGATAGTACAAAGGTAGTATTACCAGCATCTTAGTGTAACTTTTACCAGCATCTTAATAATCTTTACTGAGCTTATTATGGGGTCTTTTTCCTTTTTCATTATGTTGCCAGACTCTGTTCTGGTGTTTCTCCTTTTGACTTTCTTCATGAGGCACATTTCTACTTTTGCTGTAGCTTCTACCTATACCAGTCTTTTAGTGTAAACTCTAAAAATTCCTCCTTCAGAAGAATCAAACTGGGAGTGCAACAGAACACAAAATACACTCTATGAATTTCAGACTAGCTGGAAAGGTTAGGGTACTACTGGGCAATGAGTTAAGGTGGGCTCTGAAATGTCATGCTGAAATAGTAGTCAGTGAAGGAGCTTTGTAAACTGTTAAATAACATACAAATTATGGCCTAAGCATTGTTGTTATTAATTTAAAGCATTTACAAGTCCATTTAACTAGATTTTATAAAGAATATTCATCTATCTGCATGTCCCTATAATCAGATGTGCACAGTTCACTTAAACCGTATGTATTAACGTATATTAACACATCAACACTGCCCCCTTGTGGTTTGAAACTGGGTTGTGTTTTTTTTTTCCCTCCCTAATTTAATAATGAAACCCTATTTCAATATACTGATACAGGATGGTTACGTTACCTGATAGAGAGGTTCTCTCCATATTGGTGCCCAATGGGAAGCCAAAGAGTATGTTTGTGGATAATGGAAGCGAACATTTCTTTACCATTATTGCTCTGGTTTAAGAAAATTATAGAGGTTTGTCAAGGTACATCCGGAGAAGGCAATGGCAACCCACTCCAGTGTTCTTGCCTGGAGAATCCCAGGGACGGGGGAGCCTGGTGGGCTGCCACCTATGGGGTCGCACAGAGTCGGACACGACTGAAGCGCCTTAGCAGCAGCAGCAGCAGCAGGGTGCATCACATTCATTGGTTCAGTTTCACCACTTGCTATGATGCTAAGATCTGAGATTTCCAGGTGGGTCAAAGACTCTGGTAAGTCGTCCTTGTCTGGGAAGGAAAGGCCTCTTGCTCTAATGGAAGGACCCAGTCTAGAGTAGGGGTCCCCAACCTCTCTAGTGCCTGATGATCTGAGGTGGAGCTGACGTAGTAATAATGGAAATAAAGTGCACAGTAAATGTAATGTGCTTGACTCATACCAAAACCATCCCTCCACCCCTGGTCTGTAGAAAATCTGTCTTCTATGAAACCAGTCTATGGTGACAAAAGGGTTGAGGACCACTGGTCTATAGGGCAGGAGCCTGGGTAAAGCCTAAACTGTTCTATTATCCGCCTATGTGAAACCTTGCAAGTCACTGGCCTCGACTGTTTTTAGTCAACTGATAGCTGGGACTAACAGCATATGCCTTGCCTCACCCCAGCTTATTCTACAGTTCTGGTAGGTCATTCTTTCAATTCAATCTCACCTCCAACCTCAGTCTAAATTCAGGCTTTGTTGCTGTGTCATCAAGCTTAAGAGGGTTGACCAGGCTCAGGTTGAGATGAGGGTTAGGCAGACATTAAAGCAAGTCTGAATTCTAGGGACCTGGAATGTCCCAGATGTTCCCTCTCTGGGGAGAAGTAAAGATGAGCAAGATATGACATCATCTGCTGCTGTCCTCTCCCCTGAACTCCTTAGAGCAGAGCTGAACCCAGAGGTTAGGGGATGGCCCCCAGCACCCAGAAAACTAAGCAACCTGGGCCCGAGAGAATCTGGTATGTGCTGAGTGCCAGAAGCCTGAGAGAGAGAGATTAACACCTCTGTCTTGGGATCCAAAGTCAGTGACATCTGTGCTCATCAGGTGGGGATGTGGGAATGAAAAGTCCCCCGAAAACCACCAGCTCAGACTCCGCTCTGGCCAGATCTTGCCCAGAATGTGCTTTTCATCCATGGAGCTTGATACATCTCCAAGGGATGTACATTTAGATCTCCCCCTCATTTCCAGATGTGGCCACAAAATTTAAGTCTCAGATTTCATTCTCCTTTGCCTATTACCTGATTTTTTTTCAAAATTTTGCATTTTGTTCTCCCGATGTCATAGTGCTGACTCTTATCTGCAAACCTTTGGATCTACTGGTCTATGTTTTTCTGTTTTCGATTTTAACATATAGAAATAAATCATCTCTTTTGGTAAAACAATCACTTATAAGCGAAAAGTTTGGTGATGCCTGGACAGAGTATTGAAAAGACATATAAGATCCAAAGATAGCTTACATTTGGCTGGTAGTATGGGGTTATCCTCCAATAGAAATTCTGTAGTTAAGTATGGTCTGTGTTTGCTCAATAACACAGTGATATTCAGATATTCCCAACTTGAACTACTGTCTCTAGGTTTGGGTAAGGGGTATCTAGAAATGAATCTTTTAATCTTTAAAGGACATTGAATGAAAGTCAAACTTGAATATGAAGACTTTAGCAACTGACTTGAATCCAAATTACTCTTCGTTTCCCTGTACTTGAGGATAGGCAGGCTATATGTCCCTGGAAATCTTTCTTCAATTTCACAGATGATATAGGGGGGCTGTGTGGGTATCTAAGGTCATCCAAAAACACTGTTCATTGGCTGTCAAAAAATTCAGATCTGTTCTGTTAAAGCATAACAACCATTTCCAGCCAAGAAGGAAATGCTAAGTTTTTTTTTAATATAATTGATTTACAATGTCTTTATTTCTGCTATACAGCAGTGACTCAGTTTGATATATGTATCTATAACATAGTTTTATATATTTTCATATTCCTGATTTATCACAGGATATTGAATATAGTTCCCTGTAGGACCTTGTTTATCCATTCTATAGAACTTGCATCTGCTAATCCCAAACCCCCAAAACATCCCTCTCCCACCCCCTCCCCCTTGGCAACCACAAGACTGTTCTCTATGTCTGTGGTCTGTATGTACATCTTCTTTATCCATTCATCTACCAAAGGACATTCATGGCTTGACCTTTGTGAATAGTGCTGTTAACACAGGGGTACATGTATCTTTTTGAATTATAGTTTTGTCTGGATATTTGCCCGTGAGTAGGATTGCTGGATCATAAAGCAATACTATTTTCAGTTTTTTGAAGCATCTGCATACTGTTTTCCATAGAGACTACACCAACTTACATTCCTACCAACACTGTAGGCAGGTTTCCTTTTCTCCATACCCTCTCCAGCATTTGTTATTTGTAGAATTTTTAATAATGCCCCTTCTAACTAGGGTGAGATGGTATCTAATTGTAGTTTTGATTTGCATTTCTCTAGTAATTAGCGACGTTGAGCATCTTTTTATGCCTGTTGGCCATCTGTACGTCTTCTTTGGAGAAATGTCTAGTTCTGCCCATTTTTTAAATCTTTTTGAGTTGTATGAGTTGTTTATATAGGAGGTTTAGTCACTAAGTCATGTCCAATTCTTGTGACCCCATGGACTGTAGCCCACCAGCCCACCATTGTATATTTCTTTTGTCTATGGGATTCTCCAGGCAAGAATACTGGAGTGTGTTGATTATTTCCTTCTCCAGGGTATCTTCCTGACCCAGGAATTGAACCCAGGTCTCCTGCATTGCAGGCAGATTTTTTTTTTTACCAACTGAGCTACAAGGGAAGCCCCGCTGTTTATATATTCTGGAGATTAATCCCTTGTCAGCTACATCATTTGTCAATATTTTCTCCCAGTCTGTAGGTTGTCTTTTCATTTTGATTTCCCTTGCTGTGCAAAAGCTTGTAAGTTTGATTAGGTCCCATTTGTTTTTTTTATTTATATTGCCTTGGGAAACCTAAGAAAACTGCTATGATTTACATCAGAGAATTTTCTCTTCTAGGAGTTTAATAGTGTCATGTTTTATATTTAAGTATTTAAGCCATTTTGAGTTCATTTTTGTGTGTGTGTTCTAACTTCATTAATTTACATGCAGCTGTCCAGCTTTCCCAACACCACTTGCTAAAGAGACTGTCTTTTCTCCACTGTATATTTCTTTTGTCTCATTTGTCAAAGATAGGTTGGTGGGTTTATTTCTGGGCTCTCAATTCTGTTCCATTGATCTATATGTCTGTTTTTTTGCCAGCACCATGCTGTTTTGATTACTGTTTGCTGATTTTTTTTAAGTACTATGGAATTTTTTTCTTGGTATCTTCTGCCTTGCATCCTGAATCTTTTTAAACTTTTATATTGAAGTATAGCCAATCAACAATGTTGTGATACAAACATCCTGAGTCTTTTTCTAGCATTATCTTAGATGTTAAAGGACAGTGTAAAGTCAATTTCTAAGGTAGCTTACTTTTCTATAAGTTTTGGTGGTTTGTTTTTTTTTTTTTTTGGCTTGGTTTCGAACATGATGAAAAATACTAAAGATGCCAACACACATACTGCCAGTACCACAAATGCACAGATTTTCTAAGTGGTAGGAAGACCATAAGTTAGTTCAGAGACCTAAGGAAGGTAGATCTAAGCATAGCTTCTTTCCTCACGTATTCTTGCTCTTGAGGAACAAAGTTGAATTGAGATCCCAACTTATGTAGTGTATCTATTCAACTTCAAACTTACATAGCTGTGGTCTTTCTATTCCTTTGTATCATTTTTCTTATCCAAATAAGAGAAGGATTAAGAAACGGATTAATATTTGTTGAGCCTCCTGTTGTATTTGATCTTCATGACAATCCTTGAAGGCATATATATATTATGCCCACTTTATAGGTGATGGAATTGAGGCTTGGAAATGTTTAGTGACTTGGGACATAATGGAAATCTCTCTTCAAAAAAAGAATGCCACTGAAATTCAATGAATAAATACAGAATCAGGTTACTAAATTATGACTGATGTTTAACAGTTGAGTACTACCTGAAGATCAAAAGGATACATATAACCCTTGAACAACACAACTGCATGAATACACTTATATGCGTGGGGTGGGGGGCTGGATTTTTCACTAAATATGTACTCTAGTACTACCCAACTCTTGGGTGGTGAACTCTACCAGTGCTGACAGAGCCAACCATAAAGCTATATGTGGACTTTCAACTGTGTGGAGGGTCGATGTCCCTAACACTTGCATTGTTCAAAGGTCAGCTCTAGTAGGAATAAGTATAAATGGAACCTATTTTTTTTTAATGCGAAAGAGGAAAAAATCAAAGTGGAGGTTTACATTTGATTACATTGAAAAAATGAGAAGGAAATATGGAATTTAATAACTTTTATCATCGTGGCCTCTTCTTTCTCATTTATGTCATTAAGATAACAAGACTTGTCAATGAAATAGACAAACTGAGATGGGAAAATAGGATTTAAAATGAGAGGAGTCTTAAAATAAATATGGCCTTTTATTAACTGTATTCTTGAAATTTCAAGGTGTCAAGAATACACTGAGTCTAATCTATCATTTAAGGCTATGTTTCCTTATTGATTCTCTAACTGATCTGTTCAGTGATGAAAGTGTCAATCTCTCCTTTCATGGCTGTGGTATTTTCCTTATATATTGAGGTGGTCCTATGCTGGGTGCTTATGGATTTACAACTGTTCTATCTTCTTAGACTGATTCCTTGATCGTTGTGTAGTGTCCTTCTTTGTCTCTTACAACAGTCTATTTCCACCATTCTGTCTTCTGGCTTACTCCTCCATTCTTCTGCCTGTTACTCCATTGATTCCTTCTAGGGTACTTTTTCATTTCAGTGATTGTGCTTTTTATCTCTGTTCTTTAGTTCTAGGTTTTTGTTGAACATTTCTTGTATCTTCTCAATCTATGCCTCCACTCTTTTTCTGAGATCTTGGATTATCTTTTCTATTACTCCGAATTCTTTTTCACATAGATTGGCTATCTCCCCTTCAATTAGTTTTTGTCCTGGCATTTTATCTTGTTCATCCATCTGGGACATAGTTCTCTGCCATTTTGTCTGACTTTCTGTGATTGCAGCTTCCATTCAACAGGCTGCAGGGTTGTAGTTCTTCTTGCTTCTGCTGTTGGCCTCCTGGTAGAGGAGGCTGTTTAAGAGGCTTGTACAGGCTTCTGGGTGTGAGGGACTGATTTTTGCCCACTGGTGGGTGGAGATGGGTTTTGTCCCTCTGGTGGGCAGGGCTGTGTCAGGGGGTGTGGTTAGTGGACAGCTGTGTGCTCAAGAAGACATTAAACGGTCTGTCTGCTGATGGATGAGGCTGTATTCCTACCCTTTTGATTATTTGGCCTGAGGCTTCCCAGCATTGGCGCCTACAGGCTTTTGGGTGGGGACAAGTCTTGGTGAGAAAATGGCAGCCTTCCAGAAGGCTCGTACCAATGAAAACTCCCCAGAACTACCACTGCTAGTGTCCCTGTCCTTGCAGTGACCCACAGCCATCACCCCCACCTCCACAGTAGACCCTTCAATACTAGCAGGTAAGTCTGGCCCAATCGATTATGAGGTCTTTGCTTTTTTCCTGGGTCCTGGGGCATATGAGACCCTGTGCGTGCCCTCCAATAATTCCACAAATTTTGTGGAATTCCTGCTATCAAACCCCACTGGCCTTGAAAGCTAGATTCTCTAGGGACGACTCCTCCTCACTGCCTGACTCCCAGGCTGGGGAGCCTGATACGGAGCTCACAACTTTCAATCCTATAGAACTTCTGTGGTATAATTTTTCTCCAGCCTATGGGTCACCCATCCAACACGTATGGGATTGGTTTTATCCCGACTGTACCTCCCACCTACTGTCTCATTGTGGCTGCTTCTTTTTCTTTGAAGGTAGGGTATGTTTTGGTAGATCCGTTTCTTTTGTCAGTGGTGTTTCCATGAGAGGTGAACTCTTGTCCTTCTACTCCACCATCTTATCTCTTCTCTAATAACAGTGAATTTAAATGTGCAGCTCTAAAGGTTAGAGGTTCAACACCAGTCTCACTGGGCTAAAGTCCAGGTGTCAGCAGGACCGGTTCCTTCCAGAGACTCTCAAAACATACACCTTTGAACACGAAGGGGCATGCATCCATGAGACCCACAAAGCTATAGCCAACTGAGAAATGGTTTTTAAAGGATCACACAGACTTACCTGGCTATCCCCCAGGACCTAGTGCTAAGGCAGCTGATGGAAAAGTGCCCAGTCTTTCTGTGAAAGCAGCTTATATGCCTGCCTGAAAGCTTCAGCCTGAGGGGAAGTCATTTCATTTAACACATATCTAGGGGTCAGCTGAGATACTCTCCAAAGACACAGGCTACCATCTTTGCCCTGTCCCTCTACCTCCCTCCAGGATCCCATTGTTTCCTGGAAAGGACTTTGTACACTTGTCTGGTGCATTGTTTTGTACAGTTGCCACCCAGAGGCCACCCCTTCATTTCCTGGTTCTGTTTGACCATCAGGGCTTGTGTTCATGGATCCCACAGGACTAACAAACAGAAAAGGAGTTCTTAACCAGCTATACCCAGGACACAGTGGAGAGGCAGCAGTAAAAAAAAAGAAGTCTTTTGGAGAAAGAGGACTATTAGTTTATCTTCATTGGTTGTGGCTTCAGGAGCAGGCTTCTAATTAAATATACATCTAGTGGCTGACTACAATCCTCTCTAGATGTCACTGGGCACCATCTTCACTCTCAAATTGTACCCTACCCCTGGTCACCAATATCTTCAAGAAAGGAGCTTGTATACCCATCTAGCTCCTTGGCTTTTGTGGCTACTACCCAGAGAACACTTTCTTTGATAGCCTGATTCTCTCGAGTTCAAAGAGATGATATCAAAGAAATGGTTCTTAACTGGCTGTCACCCCAGGGCTCAGTGCAAAGGCAATAGACAAACACTTATCTCCCAGTCTTTCCCTGAAAAAGAGATGTCTGTATGCCTTCAAAGCTGCTGTCTGAGGGTTTGGCTTCCAGTACACCTGAGCCTTTGTGCAAAATATTCCCCTTTGAGACACTTAACAGGTCTTGGCACACTCTCAACTACTGGAGTCATTAAGACTAAAGTAAGCAGCTTGGGTAATCACAAAGATTTAAGACAAAACCCAGAACTGGGGAAGGGTTGAATAGTAAGTTCATCTCTTACATGAACCCACTCCTTCAAGACTGGGAGCGATGGTTGTTTTACCTAATGCATATAAACCAACACAGTGTCAGCACAGAGGACTACGGTCCAAATCAAAGACAAGATAAAATCCCAGAAAAGAGCTTAATGAAATAGAGGTAAGTGATATACATAATAAAGAGTTCAAAATAGTGCTCATTAAGATGCTCACTGAGTTCAGCCGAACTATGCATGAACAAAATAATTTCAACAGAAAGAAAATATAAGAAAGTACCAAATAGAAGTCATGTAGCTGAAAATTACAGTAGAAGGGTTCAACAACACACTAGATGAGACAGGAGAAAGGTTAGTAAATCCAAAGACAGGACAATGGAATTCATCCGATCAGAGCAGCAAGAAGAAAAAGAATGAAAAAGAGTGAAGACGGCTTAAAGAACTTATGGGACAACATCAAGCAGACCAACATTTACATTATAGGAGTCTCAGAAGGTGGGGAAAGAGAAAACTTACTTGAAGGAAAAAAAGGCTAACCTGGAACTTCCTAGAAGGAAGCAGATATCCAGATCAAGGAAGCCTGGAGAATTCCAAATAAGATAAACCAAAAGAGACCCACATCAAGACATGTTGTAATTAATATGTCAAAAGTTAAAGACAAATAAGAGAGACCACCTTACCCCTGTTAGAATGGCTGTTGTCAAAAGACAAGAAGTAGCAAGTGTTGGCAAGGATGTGGAGAAAAGAGAACCCTTCTGCACAATTGATAGGAATGTAAATTGGTGCAACACTATGGAAACAGTATGGAGCCTCTAAGAAAAACTAGAAATAGAACTACTGTATGATCCAGTAATTCTACTTAGGGGTATTTATCCAAAAGAAATGGAAGCAACTTAATCAGATGGATAAATAGCTACAGAAAATGTGGTATGTTTAAATAAGTCCTGGGGATGTAGTATACAGCATGCTAAACATAGTTAATACTGTATTGTATACTTGAAACTTGCTAAGAAAGTAAAATAAAAGTTATCACAAGAAAAAAGTGTAACTATGTTAACTGAGCATATTTTTGTGAATATTTCAAGGTACATATATTCAGCCACATTGTATACCTAAAGCTAATATATTTTTATTTCTATTTTTTAAAAAAGTTAACCATACCTTCTCAAATACTCTTTTAACTCAAAATAGCTAATAAATATTGGGCTTATTTTTCTTAATTATATGAATTTTTTTCTTATGCCATAAAATGTGGTATTAACACTTAATTCTTTTTTTGTCTGCAGGTGTAAAGGGCCAAGTTTTTGATCAGAATGAGACTCCATTATCCAATGTAACTGTAGAAGTCCAAGACAGAAAACATATCTGCCCCTATAGAACCAACAAATTTGGAGAGTATTACCTCCTCCTCTTGCCTGGATCCTATGTAATAGAGGTAAGTATACAATGCTAGTTACTGTTTTTAAAATACTATAAAACTCAATACTTACTCACCTAGAAAGAATCTAAAATAAGTCTGGAATGTGCAAAAGGAGATACATCAGGACAGAATAAAAAGTCAATGTCAGATATGCATCTGTCAGAGGGAGTGGGGAAAGTGGCAGTAGTAAAAACAAACTCAAAATCATGTTTTTTTCCCCAATTGGAAATTTTTAAAATAGAAGTCAAGTCACATTTCTCGTGATAAAAAATGGGACAAACCCTATAACAACCAACATAGAGTTCTTCCAGGGTTCATGAAATACCAGTTTAACACCTATTCCATGAACCATAATTCCTACTATTAAAAACTGATTGGGACACAAGTTCTTTAGAATTCATTACAAATAAAATTTGACCCACATAGTTTACCAGTATATTAAGTGACATATTTTTGCAGCCTTCTCATAAGCAAATGATGGTGAGTTTTTCAATCAATGCAAGTAAAATTTCAGATTTAAATTCTATTTCTGAGGCTTTTCTTCTGTAAGGATACATGGCCTAGTATGAGGCTGAGTGGGTTTATTCAAATGAACTAAATGAGTAAGTAGCTGATTTAGTAGGCCAGATTGTGCCTCTTCCTTTTTGATGTGGCCTTATCTAGAATGTCAAGTTATATCTAGTTTGTTTAGTGGGTCTAATGCCAGCCATAGCAGACATTATATACAGAGCTATTCCTGAGGAAGTAGTCATTTATTATGTAATAAAAACTGGCTTTGTAGTTACTTTGTCTTTAGGACATTAAAAAAGGCATGATTTTCAGTTCGTAAAACTCCTGCTCCACAGGTTATCCCCAAAGTGCCCAGCACATTTGGAGTGAGGTACTCATCCTTTTCTTGAGTGTCTCTCCTCCTACTGAGGAGATAAACAGAGCTGGAAAGACCCAACTCACTATGAATCTTTGCCTAAGAAAGGCCCTTTTTTTCCTGTTATTTACTGTGATATTTTCATTATATGATAAAAAGGATTTTCCTTGTGGTGAATCTAAATTGTTTTAATGCAGTCCCGTAAATAAGCCATATCTTGGATATATGTATAACAGATTCACTTTGCTGTACACCTGAAACTAAAAACTTGTAAATCAACTATACTCTAATAAAATTTAAAGTTATGAATTGTTGATTTCCAATTAGTTAGACTAACACAGCACAAATCAGCTTTAGTTACTAACTCTAGGACAAAAGGGGAAGGTAAGACTGTGGAAGCTGAAATGAATAAATACATGCTAGTTAGTGGTCATGTAAATGTTATTCCCCATTTTCTCCCTCTACCATATATGAGGAAAGCATTTCTCAGTAAGTAACAGTCCATAGTTTAGCATTTGTCGTTATTTTCCTGATCATTTCCTCCACCAAAAAGATAAATCTAGCTGAAGATTCAGATTCATGGACAAAATCAGGGTAAAATCAAAACTTTTTAAGGAAGCACTAACATTATATATATGTACACAAATATATAAAATCAGTTGCAGGAAAATGAAATAAATTGAGAAAAGATTTCCACTTATAATCTTGATTCCGAATCAGGATAGTAAGTACAGATTGGGACTAAGAGAAACAGTCAACTCTTTTACCTTTGCAATCCATGATAAAATGATGGGGACAGAAATCAGTCTGTTGCTTTCAAATTCTGACACCTCCAGATAAAGGAACTGTCTTTATTTCACTTTATAATTCTCGGCAACGGCATTAACAACAGTACTCCGTTATCAATAGGATAACTCACTCAGGGAGCAGGACTGCAGCTGTTTTTAGCCGGGAGAGCTGGCGGGTTGTTACATGTGTTTCATAAAGGCTGCATTTTAGTGGTGGGTATCAGTGTTTTCAGTGCAGGCACCACAAACATCTGAAATCACTCAGATAACTGTTTGTTTCCTCTCAGGTTACAGTCCCCGGACATGATCCACATCTCACAGAGGTGACTATTCCCCCCAAATCCCAGAACTTCAGTGCTCTTAAAAAGGATATTTTACTTCCATTCAGAGGGCAATTGGATCATATCTCAGAATCAAATCCTTTATGTCCCAAGATTCCTCTTTACAGTGAACTGCAAGGCCATTCAGCTGCAACAAAACCCAGTCTGTTCTTATTTTTAGTGACTCTTTTTCACATATTGTTCAAATAAAGCAAAATGTGAAACTCAACCCCCATCATCACCTGGAATCAGGGATTAATCATGCCAGGTTACTGCAACTCTTAACTCCCTCTGTGGGACCTTGACTGGATAAACTCCACGATCCTTCCCTAAGAAGAGAAATGTTTGTTTTCAGATCCTGCAACGAGCAATGTATGGTGATAATGAAAGGAATGATTTAGTCTTAATGTGGAAGATACCTGCTCATCAAGTACTGCTCACTTACACGTAATCTTGAAATAGTCTTAGAAATTTATAAGAACTTGAGGGGCTAAAAAATGTTCCTGCAAGGGGAAAAAAAGGAACTAATTTTGTATACAGACAGCCATTTGAATATAAGCAATGAAGATGAATATTGATTACCTATTACATACATGGGTCAGGAAGATCCCCTGGAGAAAGAAATGGCAATCCATTCCAGTATTCTTGCCTGAAAAATCCCATGGACAGAGGAGCTTGGCAGGGCTACAGTCCAAAGGGTCGCAGAGTCAGACACAGCTGAGCGAGCATATAGCATACTATTAATACATGCAAGACCTTGCCATGTGTGCTGTGTGAAAAGATAGTGCCATATAATTTTCAGTACAGGGAGAAATGATATAGGACTGGGAATATTAAGTTCTGCCAATGTTCTAAGGAAATGTAAGAGAAAACAGGCAACAATGTCCCAGAAGCCCAAGAAAATATAGACCTGATGGGATGACAAATTTGTCTACAGAGCCCCCAAAATAATAGGTTAAGTAAGGGTCCCTGCCTTTATGAAACCAGATGCCACAGTCCTCGGTTATGCTGATGACCCCCAAATGCCGGACTTCAGACTCAGGTCCGACTGCTCACTGGACAGTGACCCATAGATACCTCAAACTCATCATGTTGAAAAATTGTACATACTTTTCTCCCCAGAGCTGCTGTTCCTCCTGCATTCTCTCTCCCAGTTACTGATAGCACCAAACTGAAAACCTGGAAGTCACCCTTAATAGCCCCTCCTGCTCCTTCATCCCCTCTATTCAGTCACTAAAGACTGTCATTTGCGTTGACTGACTCTACATTCTCTTCATGGCTACTACCACCACCAGGGGTAGGCCATGGTAACTCACCTGCACCACAGCAACAGCTTTACTGGTCTCTTGCTCCCAGCCTTCTGCTCTTCAAACGCAACCTGCATGTAGCACTAGGGAAAGGGGTCTATTTAAAACAACCAGCAAGCAACTGCATGTAGTTCCTACACACTTAACATGCCGTGTTCCCTGTGTCTGGCAGTGCCATTCTGACCCACTACATTTTCTTTCCCACTCCACCTTTAAAACTCAGTTAAGGCTATTGGGTGCAGAGTTTCTGCTTAAGGAAGTTCTGAAAATAGTGATGATGGGTGTACAATGCTGTGAAGTATTTAATGCCATTGAATTGTATACTCAAACTGGTTAAAACGGTGGGTTTTATGTATAAGGATAGCAACTAATACATATTAAAATAACGCTTCATAAGGTGCTTTATGATAATGTACTCTACAAAGTGAAGGTTTCAAGGCATACATGCTTTGTAAATTACATCTTCCTTACTTGCTGATGTGAAACTGCAACAGAAATAAAGACTAGTCTGTTAAGAATAAACAAGTAAAACTTAAGGATCAATGATTCCCTTTAAAAAAAAAAAAAGGAAACCTCAGTTCAGGTTTCAGTTCCCTTGGGAAACCTTTGCTGACCATTGTCCCATTTCACTCAGTTTCACTGCGCCCACCCCTACCTGTTGATCTGAGGGCCCTGCCTCTTTGCTCCCCAAATTACACAGGTTACTTCTGTTATGGAACTTACCACACTGTATTATGATCTTCTACTTCCATGGCTGATTTTCTCTGGTAGAGTGTGAGGTCTTTAAGACCAAGGTCTACTTAATTTGTTTGGAAAATTTATTTATTCTCAAATCCTAGCACACAGTGAGAACTGAATAAATGAACTAAGTGCTCCAGCAAACTGGTATTCTTAAAACATTGTATGTACGAATTAGGTTAAGGGGGTCAGGCAGTTATCAAACAGAAAAATACAGCAACTGTGGCAAGCAGATTTCTGATTGCTGTGTATTCCACATGGAAAGGGAGTTGCTTTAGTTCTTATTTTAAATTGAAAGTTCTATATGATCTGCAAACAAAAACTATACCGGACTTGGCACACGCTTGAGACCCACAAATGAAAGGAAGATACATGGGCATTTAGGAGCTGTTCCTATGCCAGGCTGATTCCACATGCACAAAACCATCCATGTTAAAGTAAAATTTGTAGACTTCTTTTAAATCTGATAATAACCTGAATATTTTTATTATTTTTATTTAAATAAGCAGTAATTTGTTATATGCTTTGAAAGTATATATAAATATTGCACAAAATTATTTTGGTTTATTTCAATCAGGCATTTAGGCATTCTAACTTTTCTAAGAGGGTAATTTTTGAAGGGACGTGAACCAAGATAAGATTTGGTTCATAAGCCTTAATGTAAATTTCTGAAGGAAATAATGTTTTCAAAATCAGAAATTTTATCAAACTTAAAACCATTTAGAAAATTTCCAAATATAAATCAAACCTGAATTTAGTTCAAAGCAGGTCTGAGGTACTTTTGTAGCATACAGCTGTCTGTGCTTGAAAGTGAAATTTGCCACAAGGATTTAGTATAGCAGAATCCCAGCTACATGCACCACTCGACCTGTTCAAAAGGAGAAACAACCATGGAATTCTGACTACAGTCAAAGCAGATCCCACGTTCCCTTGCATAACACCTTTCCTACTGTTCTCCACCCTCTTAGGCTGGTGGTTATGCTCCTCAGGATCTCTAAGTTCAGGAATAACTCCTTTTAAAGAGAAACCAATACGGCAAAGATCTTGAAGATAGGAGAGAAGTTAGCACATGTAAAAAAAAAAAAAAAGAAAATGGTAATTAGAAGGCAGGAACCCCAAGATCCAGCCCACCCAATGTTCAGCTTCCTTACCTGTAAAATGTTGTTTCTTTCCTTGACTGAGATTCTATGATGATCAGCCACAGTGGTATCAGGTGCCACACTCTGGTGCCAGTTTTGGGTATCGCCCAGGTGGAAGGATAGTTAACACTCGAGAGGCATAAATATTTTAAAGGCTGCATAACTTATCAAAGACCAATAAACAGAATTGGCCTGAAAGCTGAAACACTGGCTAGCTAGAATGACCTCTTATAATATTTAAGAAAACGTTCATGAAGTTACACAGCTTTTTCACATGTACCTCCCTATTATAATAAATATTAACATGAATGAATTTAAATGATGGGGAGTGTTTTAGAAAGAAATCTCTACAGATAAGTGTCAGTGTTGATTTTAGTGCTTAATTTATCACAGACTTGAGCTATTGGTCGCTCAGTCCTGTCCAACTCTTTGAGACCCCATGGACTAGTTCTTGAGGCCAGATTACTGGAGTGGATAGCTTTTTTTCCCCCTTCTCCAGTGGAAATGCAGTCTCCTGCCTTGCAGGCGGACTCTTTTAACAACTGAGCTATCAGGGAAGCCCTACTCACAACCTTGGCATTATAAGTACCAGCATTATAAGACCACAAGGAGATCCAACCAGTCAATCCTAAAGGAAATCAGTCCTGAATGTTCATTGGAAGGACTGATGCTGAAGCTGAAACTCCAATACTTTGGCCACCTGATGTGAAGAACTTGACTCATTGGAAAAGACCCTGATGCTGGGGAAGATTGAAGGCAGGAGGAGAAGGGGGCAAAAGAGCAGAGCATGAGTTGGTTGGATGGCATCACTGACTGAACTGATGCTGAAGCTTCAATACTTTCAATACTTTGCACCTGATGCAAAGAGCTGACTAACTGAAAAGACCTGATGCTGGAAAAGACTGAGGGAGGAAAAGGGGAGGACAGAGGATGAGATAGTTGGATGGCATCACTGATGCAATGGACATGAGTTTGAGCAGCTCCAGTAGTTGGTGATGGACAGGAAAGCCTGGCATGCTGTAGTCCATAGGGTCCCAAGGAGTCAGACACGACCGAGTGACTGAACTGAACTATTGGAGATATTAGGAACATTAGTTTCTTCTTCTCACCATTTCTCAAAATCTAAGGAATCAATGTTTTTGTTTCAGAAGCAACTTTGCATTTGTAATGTTTCTTAAAATGGTGTGAGAGGTTAGCTCTATCTTTAGAAAATAAAAATATCTGGCACTACATTAGAAATATCTTTTCCTAGGGAATATAGAAAAATGAACATAGCATATTGTCTCACTGTAACAGGGAAAGTTGCTTATTGAGAAATTTGGTTCTTATTCTACACAGTGATGATACAGTTGATGCCTATTTTATGACTGATTTAGACTGGGTGAAAGGGGAGAAAATTATGGTTCAAGAGAAAAAACTTCACAGTACCTAAAGTAGAAATTTGGAGAGACAGTCTAACTTCATTACAGACTTTTACATTATATCACTGATAAGCAGACATTGTACTGTATTGATCATAAATTGTTTTATCATACTTTAGCATATGAACTACTCCATAGCCTTTTATAGGTGTTGCATAAAATGATTTTACAAGTTTTCTCAGTGACTTTCTTTTGTACTATAAGTTAAAACATACAAATTGTCTAAGGCTATAAAGTCTTGTTGGGTAGGGGCCATGACTACCTCTTAAATCAGAATATTTCTGATTCTCAATAAAGAATTAATATTCCTATAAACAATGATTGCTGCTTCTTTCCATTACATTATTTTGAAAACACATTCTTACACCAGTGTACAAAGTCTACATACCAGAAAGAACTGTCATCAAATAAAGCCTGGGAAAGACCAAATCTAATGACCTTTTATGAGGCAATAATATCGTAATAACTCTTTAAAGCCTAGATAGCCCTTCCAGAAGAGCTTATATGACATATACTCATCCAAATTAGTTTGTGCATGGGACAGATAATGGATAAAAAGTATGCCTACTGACACAAAAAATCAAACACACAAAAAAAATCAGAAAAAAACATACCACCTACACAAAAAATCTTTGGAAAATTCCCAGTGCACACTAATGTAGTAAAGGGTCTGAGAAATCATGCAGGAAAAAAGTGGGTTCCTCCAACAGACTCAGCCATGGAACCATTTCCTTGAATAATTTAAGCTAGTACCATCTCTTAGAACTGACTTCTCTAGATTTCCAAACACATGTGGGAAATGCTGATACAGGGAAGGACCTTTTGTCCTAAATAATGTCATACTGATTTCAAAGTGCTTTTGAAACACAGAAAAGAATTTGCCTCTTCTAGGAATTAGAAAATAGCCCTAACCCTTATTCCTTCATTGATGCAACCTCTTAACATTGAATTTCTAGCCATAGGGCAGAGAAGTTGGATGTAAGTGTCTATGTGCTCCCTGAAACATGCTAAACAAATAGTTTAAATGAGACAAGATTGAGGAGGAACTAGTTTATAGGTACAAATTTATAAAAAAGTTTCAAGTGTCTCAATTTAAAAATAAATTGGGGACAGTTTTTCTATTTTCAAAAGAGAATTCATTATATAGAAATGCTTTTAGCAGGAGTTTCCTGGCATATCTTACCTAGACTTTGATACTTTAAAAAAAAAAAAATTCTGGCTGCATCACAACCAGGGTGAGATCAGTTATCCAACCAGGGATTGAACCCACACCCCCTGCAGTGAAAGTGTGGAGTCTTAAACACCAGACCCCCAGAAGTCTTAGATTTTGATACTTAAATTTGCAGCTCCTTATAGCATTCATTACTCCCATTACACCTTCCAAAGCAAAATACAATTTTTAAATAAGCTAAGTTTTAAAATAATAGACATAGAAGAAAAAAGCAAAAGAAGGTAAACTCTAAAAAGGATTAGTCCAGGGGGCTTCTCTGGAGGCTCAGTGGTGGAGTCTGCCTGCCAATGTAGGGCTCGATCCCTGATTCGGGAAGCTCCCACATGCTGTGGAGCAACCATGGCTGTGTGCCAGAACTACTGAGCCTGGGCTCTCGACCCCAGGAGCCGAAACTACTGAAGCCTGCACGCCCTAGAGCCTGTGCTCCACGCCGAGAGAAGCCACCTCAATGAGAAGAAGCCTGAGCACTGCAGCTAGAGAGTAGCATCCACTCACTGCAACTACAGAAAGTCTGAGCACAGTAATGCAGATCCAGCACAGCCAAAAATAAATAAATGTATTAGTCCATACTTTGGGATGGTAGTATGTTTTCATTTTTCCTACTTCATTTTTGAAATTTTCCACTTACTACTTTTGTAATGAAAGAAGTGTTAGTCATTCAGTCGTGTCCGACTCTTTGCAATCCCATGGACTGTTGCCCACCAGGCTCCTCTGTCCATGGAATTCTCCAGGCAAGAATACTGTAATGGATAGCCATTCCCTTCTCCAGGGGATCGTCCCCATCCAGGGATTGAACCCAGGTCTCCCACATTGCAGGCAGATTCTTTACTGTCTGAGCCACCAGGAAAAGAAATACAACTGATTTAAAGAACGGAACCTCAAATTTCAGAACACCAGCTTATACAATTGCTGCATGTTCTTACCTATTCATGGAGTTTTCCAGAGCTTATAAGAAAACAACAGTTGATTTAACTTAGGTTAAATTTTTTCCTAACTGATCAAGGCAAGGACATGTTCTTCAACATTAAAGTATGGTATTATTACACACAGTGTTTATCTCATGAAACCCGTAAGGGTGACTAGTGAAGGATCTCAAGACCAAAACGAGTAATAGATTTCGTATTATTTCTTTGCTTTCTAGTCCAGCCATCTGTCTTGTGAGAGTATTCTGTACATACTGTCAGGAATCTACCTACCACCAGTGATGCCTTTTGAGAATGCTCAATGCAGTGCTTAGACCTGGTGGTTAAAGGAATTAACTACAGAGACTTGGTCTTCTCACATGTCTCTTAGAAAAGAAAAATAAACGATGGTGAGAAAAGGTGAAAAAAAACATTAATACAGAGGGATGCTCTGTTTTTAACTGGGTAAGTTATTCTATTACACGTCTGACACCATATCAACTTTTAAAGATCACTGTTTCATTAGAATGTTTCTGTCATTTAAGTAATAATTTATTGCATGGACAATAACAACTGTCTTTTCCTCTTGTAAATTTGAGAAAACTGCATAGCTGATTTCCCTGCCAAGCAATATCCCTTACTGAATGCCTACTGTGCACAGGATGCAGTGCACGAGGCCCCTGAGGTTAGAAGACAACTCAAAATGAAGTTATAATCTGCTGTGGGGAAAAGATACAAAGCAGCAAGGCAGTGAATGTAAATGTGAGTAGAGTACTCAGGCAATACAGGTGAAAAAATGGGGGCAAGATGAATTCAAATCCAGCTCAGTGGACTTGTGGTCATGATGGATGCAAGGAGGATATGATTAAAAGAAGTCCTTCCCACTGGCCAGACTCCATTCCAGGATTTCTGTATTTATTGTCTCTAATTCTAAGGCCACTAAGCAAGTAAGTACCAGATCTGCTTTCTGAATTTAGCCTGTCCTGCCCCACTAGGATGAAAATGAAGTCATGAGAAACTCAGGAGGCAAATGACCTTTGTTGCAGCAAGAAACCTGAGAGAATAGAGTGGTGAAAAGAAAGCTTTCATAGAGAGCTCTACAAGTCTAAAGTGATTGGGCAAACATCTGAGATAATGTCCAACAAGCAGTAAAATTATTGAAGGTTTTTTTCAATATTTAAATCAGGGAAGTGACATGAAGATATCTGTAAATTATCCATAAATGAATTTTTAAAAAAATGTGGTGAGATCAACCTAGGCAGATCTTACTGTGATCTTAGAGGAAGGCCTAGTACAGGATGTGACCTAGGAAGGTGTGAACCAAAGATAAGCATTTAAAAATACTGAAACTTAACTAAGAAATAAATGAAATCTACCCAGCATGATAGTAAAAAAATCTTCTGAAAAGGTTGAAATTTGGAATATGAAAGATATTTTGATAAGCTGACCTTAAGTAGTTGGGTGAACATCTAAATAGTTGTATTCTGACAGCAGATCTGTGGGAGTGAAACAAGGATGAGAGGGCAACGTTGGGAATTCCCTGGTGGTCCAGTGGTTAAGACTCCCTGCTTTCACTGCCATGGACCCAGGTTCCATCCCCGGTGGAGGAACTAAGACCTTGTAAGCCAGGCTGAGAGAGAGAGAGAAGGTTATATCTATCAATTTTTTAAAATAGGAATTTTTAAAGGAGAGTTTTAGAATGGTAAGAATTCAAGGATGTTTTAGGATCACCAAACTCCTAAAAACAATCAATTATAGTGCTCTTATCCAAAATAATAATATCTTAACAGTATTTTAATATATAATTTCACATGCATTTCGTACTAGTAAACTACTAACCACATGGGGACTCTCACAATTGCTTGTCACTTCACATTGCCCTTGTTCTATTTTCTGTTTCTCTTTGCTAGTTTCTGTTAATAGTTCATTATACAATTTGCTATTAAACACTTCTGAGCAACTTCTAAATGTGCTGGTGCTTTCAGATATTTATCTTTTTAAAGCAGTATTTGTAAATTCCAAAAATTCCCTATATTACTGAAAACTGGCTGTGTGACAGACACTATGGCCACAAACTTTTAAACCAGTAGCTTTTAAAGAAATTTCTAAAAAAATAATTTTTGTAAATACAAATAAGTATTACTAAAATATAATTTTTTTAGTAAATCAAATAAAACTAAATCAAAAAACACAACTCAGAATCCAAATAACCAGAAAATGCAACTATCACCTTTTCACAATACAATGAATATTTGCAGTTACTGTCATGAACCTACAGATCTAATCAGTAGCTTTAAAACATTTATTAAAGTACTCACCTAGAGCCAGACATCCTGGAGTGTAAAGTCAACTGAGCCTTAGGAAGCAATACTATGAACAAAGCTAGTGGAGGTGATGGAATTTCAGCTGAGCTATTTAAAATCCTAAAAGATGATGCTGTTAAAGAGATGTACTCAATATGTCAGCAAATTGGGAAAACATAGCAGTGGCCACAGGACCGATAAGTTTTCATTTCAATGCCACAGAAAGGCAATGCCACAGAAAGGCAATGCCAAAGAATGTTCAAACTACCATACAATTAATTCATTTCACATGCTAGCAAAGTAACGCTCAAAATCCTTGACGCTAGGTTTCTACACTACATGAACCAACAAATTCCAGATGTACAAGCTGGATTTAGAAAAGACAGGGCAGCCAGAGATCAAACTGCCAACATCTGCTGGATCATAGAAAAAGCGAGGGAATTCCCCAAAAAATCTACTTCTGCTTCATTGACTACGCAAAAGCCTTTAACTGTGTGGATCACAACAAACTGGAAAATTCTTAGAGACAGGAATACCAGACCACCTTACCTGTCTCATTAGAAATCTGTATGCAGGTCAAGAAGCAACAGTTAGAACTGGACATGGAATGGACTAGTTCAGAATTGGGAAAGGAACACAAAGCTGTATATTGTCACCCTGCTTATCTAACTTATATGCAGAGTACACCTGGAATCAAGATTGCCAGGAGAAACATCAATAACCTCAGATATGCAGATGACACCACCTTAATGGCAGAAAAGAAAGAGTAATTAAAGAGCCTCTTGATGGTGAAAGAGGAGAGTGAAAAAGCTGGCTTAAAACAACAGTCAAAAAACAAAGATGATGGCATTCGGTCTCATCACTTCATGGCAAATAGAAGGGTTGAAAAAGCGGAAACAGTGACAGCATTTATTTTCTTGGGTTCTAAAATCACTGGGGACAGTGACTGCAGCCATGAAATTAGAACACAATTGCTCCTTGGAAGAAAAGCTGTAACAAACCTAGACAGTTTATTAAAAAGCAGAGACATCAATTTCCCAACAAAGGTCTATATGTAAACCAAAGCCACGGTTTTTCCTTTTCATACTGTTTGTGGGGTTCTCAAGGCAAGAATACTGAAGTGGTTTGCCATTTCTTTCTCCAGTGGACCACATTTTGTCAGGCCCTAACTAGCAGGGACACGCCCTTCAGATTGCCAAAATAAGCTGGACCATAGAAAAAGGAAATTCCCCAAATCCACCTACTTCTGATTCATTGACTATGCCAAAGCCTTTTACAAAGGTCCACATAGTCAGTTATGGTTTTTCCAGTAGTCACGTACGAATGTGAGAGTTGGACCATAAAGAAGGCTGAGCACTGAACAACTGACACCGTTGATCTGTGGTGCTGAAGAAGACTCTTAAGAGTCCTTTGGACAGCAAGGAGAGCAAACCAGTCAATCCTAAAGGAAATCAACCCTGAATATTCATTGGAAGGACTGATGCTGACCTGCCTCTTAAGAATCTGCATGCAGATCAGGAAGCAACACTTAGAACTGGCCATGGAACAACAGACTGGTTCCATATAGGAAAAGGAGTACGTCAAGGTTGTATATGGTCACTCTGCTTATTTAACTTATATGCAGAGTACATCATGAGAAACACTGGGCTGGATGAAGCACAAGCTGGAATCAAGATTGCCGGGAGAAATATCAATAACCTCAGATATGCAGACGACACCACCCTTATGGCAGAAAGTGAAGAACCAAAGAGCCTCTTGATCAAAGTGAAAGAGAGTGAAAAAGTTGGCTTAAACCTCAACATTCAGAAAACTAAGATTGTGCCATCCAATCCCATCACTTCATGGCAAATAGATGGGAAAACAGTGGAAACAGTGGCAGACTTTATTTTGGCAGGCTCCAAAATCACTACAGATGGTGACTGCAGCCATGAAATTAAAAGACGCTTACTCCTTGGAAGGAAAGTTAAGACCAACTTAGATAGCATATTAAAAAGCAGACATTATACTTTGCCAACAAAGGTCCGTCTAGTCAAGGCTTTGGTTTTTCCAGTAGTCATGTATGGATGTCAGAGTTGGACCATAAAGAAGGCTGAGCGCCAAAGAACTAATGCTTTCAAAATGTGGTGCTGGAGAAGACTCTTGAAAGTCCCATGGACAGGAAGGAGATCAAACCAGTCAATCCTAAAGGAAATCAACCCTGAATTAGCAACTTAGCGACTGAACAACAAATTTAAAAATAAAAAACCAGACTCAGCAACTGAACAACAAAGTTAAAAACCTAAACTAAGTTATGCCAACAGCTAACCTTGGTTTGCCTTTGGAACCCACAATCTCCTGCTTTAAAACCAGCTTCAAGACTCACGTCCCAGTGCTTAGACTCATTCAACATCAATAAACCCTTATTAAGCACCTGTATGTATATCACAGTCAAGACATTCTTGGCCTCGTGGAATTTAGGTTATAGACCACACAGAGAAGTCACATGCAATTACAACAGGGCCTTTCATGCTGACAAGTGACAGGGTCACTAATCCTAGCCCCATTCATGCCCTACCTACATCCCTTTCAGACTGTTCACAAGTACCACTTGTTGAAAAACTACTTAAGCCAGCCTGCCATATGGTCACCCAAGTGAACCAGACAGGGAGACAACAGCACTTCGCGGCCCTACTAAATTGTGTCATTATTCTCAAGTTGGTCTTATTCCATGACTTACAAGCTCCCAACTGGGTCATGCTGCCCATATATGTGTACTTCCATAGTGGGCAGGCATGGCCATTCCAAAAGCAGCAGCCTATTCACACTAATGCCTTTGATTACCAAAATGGATGACATTCAAAATATAATTTTTAACTAAACTCATTATAATGGAGATGTGGCCAAAACAGCAGAGTAGGAAGACCCTGAGCTCACCTCCTCCCACAGGCACACCAAAATTACAACAGGGAAACTACTGATGAGAAAAACTGGACGACCAGTAGCAAATATCTTCAACCAAAGATATAGAGAAGGAACTGCAACAAGTCATGTAAGAGGACAGGTGATGCAATATAGCTAAAACTCATACCCCTAGGTGAATGACCCACAAATGGGAGGATAATTAAGAGTTGCAGAGATTCTCCCATGGAGTGAGTGGTCCAAGCCCCACAATGGGCTCCCCAGCCCAGAGAATCCTGCACCAGAATGGGCCCTTAGAACATCTGGCTTTAAAGACCAGCAGGGCTTACTTCTGGAAGAGCCAGAGGACTGTGGGAAATAAGAGACTCCACTCTTAAAATGCACACAAACTTGCACATACTCCAGGACTCAGGCCGGAAGCAGTACTTTGAGAGAAGCCTGAGTCAGATCCACCATCTGATCTTGGAGTCTCCTGGTGAGGCAGGAGGCAATTGCAGCTTGTCCTGGGGACAGACACTGGCACAACTATCTTTAGGAGCTTGTTCTATCACATGAACACTGGTGCTGGCAAGTGCCATTTTGGAGTCCTCTCTACCTTATTAGCCTCAGGATCCAGCCCCTCCCACCAGCCTGTTGGCATCAGTATTGGGATGCCTCAGGCCAAGCAACTAACCAGGTGGAGAAACAGTCTCACCAACAACAGGCCTGCTGCCTTATGATCCCCTGAGCCCATAGTCAACTCAGGACCTTGCTATCTCTACCAGAGGGCTCAGACCCTGGTTGGGTCCAGCAATGGGCACTACTCACTGGACGAAGCTCACCCATCAGTGGGTAGACCCAAGATCCTATGGATACCACTCCACCCACCAGCAGGACAAAACACCAACTCTGGAACCCCCAGGACCCTGGGCTAAAGACCTCAGGTCCTGGATCTGCCTCCCAGTGAATCAGCATTAGCCCCAAGACACCCTGGGCCTTGGCCCTGCCCACCAGCAAGCAGATACCAGACCTAGGACTACTTCAACCTTGCACTCTACCATATCAGGACTCAGCCCACCTACCAGTAGGCCTGCACCTGCCACAGGACCCCTTGGGCCCAAGCCTGCCCAGCAGCAGGCTAAAATCAGTTCTGGGATGCCTTGGGACCCTCAATCAGCTGGTCCAGGATATGGCCCCACCCAACAGCAGAACACTACCAGCTCTAGGACTTTTGGGGCCTTGCAGCCAGAGACCTGGGAACCCAGTTCTGCCCACCAGTGAGTTGGCATTAGCTCCAGCACTATATCCCTGCAAGACACCACCAGCCTCAGGAAGCCCCAGTCCCACCCACCAGCAGGTAGACACCAACTCCAAGACATCTTGTAACCTTTAGCCAGCTGCCCCAGGATCCAGGCACATTCATTGACCAGTGAGCCAACACCACAACTCAGACCTGGCAGCCAGCTATGTCAGCAACTGGCCCCGCCCACAAGCAAGCCAACATTAGATCTGGGACACACTCACTCCCTTCAATTCCCCACAACCCCACACAACTTTGCTCACCCCACTGGTGGACTAACTGGAGCCCAGGATCCCCCAAAGCTCTGCAGCCAGCAGCCTTGTAATCCAGCCCCTCCCACCAGCAAATGGCAGCCTCTGCACAAGGCAAGGCCTGGAAACCAACCTGGCTTGGACCAGCCACATCTAAAAAATGGCCCACAGTAATCAGCCCACCACAACAGAAGAGTTCAGACACAAACAGGGGGTACCCCTATGGTATACAGCCCTAGTCACCAGGTAATGATCCCAATGATGTTCTGTACCTGAGACAAAGTGCTGTGGGTGAACAGAGAAACGTTAGACAGTTTTAACAAAGAATTGTAAAATATAAAGAGGTAGAGACAAAGAATATAGTAACTGAAATAAAAAATACACTACAAGGAATCAACAGTAGATGAAATGATACAGTGGAATGGATCCACAAGCTAGAAGACAGCAGTGGAAATCACTGGAGCTGAACATAAAGAACAAGCAAACAAAAAGAAATGAGGACATCAGTGTTCACAGCAGCATAGCCAAGGTATGGAAGCAACCCAAGTGTCCATCAACAAATGGACAAATAAGATATGGTGTGTACACATACACACAATGGAAAACTACTTAGCCATAAAAGAGAATGAAACTCTGCTGTTTGCAACAACATGAATGGACATGAACCGTGTTATGTTTAGTAAAGTTAAGTCAGAGAAAACCAAAATAATATATGGGAGGTTTAAAAGATA
Source organism: Antilocapra americana (assembly GCA_007570785.1). NCBI lineage: Eukaryota > Metazoa > Chordata > Mammalia > Artiodactyla > Antilocapridae > Antilocapra > Antilocapra americana. The sequence goes on along the minus strand of ML663563.1, from coordinate 10,731,705 downwards.
AAACCTGTGAATATAACAAAAAGAAACATATATAGAAAACAAGCTAATGTTTACCAGAGGAGCGAGGGGAAAGGAAGAGGGGAGGGGCAAGATAGGGGTAGAAGATGCAAACCACGATATATAAAATAAGAAGGATATATACAGAGAATATAGCCAATATTCTATAACAATAAATGGAACATAATCTTTGAAAACTGTGAGTCACTGTTCTACCCCTGAAACTTACATTGTGCATCAACTATATTTCAATTTTAAAATAAGAAAGAAAATGAGTTTAAGAGACCTGAGGGAGAGCATCTAGTGGAGCAACATTCACATTACAGGAGTCTCAGAAGAGGAGAAGAAGGGACACAGAATCCATCTGAAGACATAACAGCTAAAAGCTTCCCTAAGCTAAGAAACAGACATCCAGGTCCAGGAAGCCAACAAAGTCTCAAACTCAAAGAGGACCACACCAATGCAAAAACTAAAGAATATTAAAGCAGCAAAGCAAAAGCAACTAGTTAAGTACAAGGGAACTCCCATAGGCTATCAGCTGACTTTTCAGCAGAAACTCTGCAGGCAAGAAGGCAATGGCACAATATACTTAAAGTGATGAAAGGGAAAAACACACATACACACAAAAAAACCTCGCAAGGCTTTCACTCAAATTTGATAGAGAGATCAAACGTTTCACAGACAAGCATAAGTTAAGAGTTCAGCACCACCAAACCAGCTTACAAGAAATGTTAAACAGAATCCTAAGGGGACAGGCCAGGGGGCAGGGCAAAACTAGAAAAATAAAAATTACAAAAGTAAAAAATCTCACTGGTAAAGGCAAATTTATAAAGCAAGTAAGAAGATTAAAAGACAAAATTATCAATAGTAAAATTTCCTATATCCATAATAAGTAGTTAGGGGATACAGAAAAAGATGTATAATATGACATCAAAACCATAAACATGGGGGGAAACAGTGAGTAAAAATGCCAGTATTTTTAAAATGCATTGGAACTGAAGAGATCAGCAACTTAAAATAATCACAGATAGATAGGTAGGTAGGTAGATAACTTTATGGTAACCAGAAAACCAAAAACCTGTAGATACACAGAAAAAAGAAAGGAATTAAAACATAAAATTAAAGAGTCTTCCAATCACAAGGGAAGAGAATTAGGACCAAAAACTATAAAACCTTCAAACAATTAACCAAATGGCATTAAGTACATACCTATTAAAAATTACATTAAATATAAATGAACTAGATGCTCCAATCAAAAGACACAGAATGGCTGAAAAGATACAAAAACAATACCAATACATATGCCACCTGAGACTTGTTTCAAATCTGAAGAAACAGAAAGTAAATAGATGGGAAAAGAAGCAATCCATGAAAATGGGGGTGGGGGGGAATGAGGTAGCAATACTTATATCAGACAAAATAAGCTTGAAAATAAAGGCTCTCACAAGAGACTACGGACAATACATAATGATATAGGCATAAACCTAAGAAGGCATTAACAGTAATAAATGCATCCAACACAGGGGCACCTAAACAGATAAAGCATCTATTAATAGACACAAAGGGAGAAACTGACAGTAATACAATACTAAGGGACTTATACTACACCACAAAACAAGTTTCCATAAATTTAACAGAACTGAAATCATATCATCTTTTCTAACTACAATGTTATGAGACTAGAAAATAAATACAAGGGAAAAAAAACTGCAAAAACATAACACACAAACATTCCAAAACAATTAACAAAATGGCCATAAGTACCTATCAGTAAATGTAAATGTGATGCTAAACAATATGCTACTAATCAATCAATGGATCACTGGAAATATCAACAAAAAAAGGAACTTAGAAATACCTGGAAATGAAAACAAAAACAAAACAATCCAAAATCTATGGGATGCAGCAAAAGCAGTTCTAAGAGAAAAGTTTATAGTGCTACAAGCCTATCTCAGGAAAGAAAAAAAAAACTTCAAATAAACCACCTCTTCTTACACCTAAAAGAATTAGAAAAGGAAGAACAAATAAAACCCAAAGTGAGCAGAAGGAAAGGAATTAAAATATTAGAGCAGAAATAAGAGACAGAGATTTAAAAAACAGAGATTAATGAAACTAAGAGCTGGTTCTCTGAAAAGATAAAATTGATTAACCAGACTCAGCAACAAAAGAGAACCCAAATCAACAAAAGCAGAAATGAAAAGGGAAAAGTTACAATTGACACTACAGAATTACAAAAGATCATAAGAGATTACAAAACAAATAATTATATACTGATAAATGTACAACCTCAAAGAAATCATAAATTTCTAGAAATGTACAATTGCCTCAGACTGAGCTAAGAACAAATAAAAGTGTGAACAAACCAATTACCAGGAATAACACTGAATCAGCAATAAAACAACTTTCAGAAAACAGAGTTCAGGACCAGACCACTTCACAGGTGAATTCTATCATCCAAAGAGTTAACACCTATCCTTCTCAAACTATTTCAAAAAACTGTAGAGGAAGTAACATTTCCAAACTCATTCTACAAGACCAGTATCATCCTGCTACCAAAACCAAACAAAGATAACACTAAAAAAGAAATTTACAGGTCAATATCACTGATAAACACACATGCAAAAATTCTTAACAAAATATTAGCAAACAGAATTCAACAATTCATTAAAAGGATCATTTTAAAAGATCAAATGTCATTTACCCCAGGGATGGACTAATATCTGCAAATTAATCAAAGGGATACACAATAACAAACTGAAGAACAAAAATCATATCAACAGATGTACAAAAATATGACAAAATTTAACATCCATTTATGATAGAAACTCAACAAAGTGGTATAGAGGAAACATACCTCAAAACAACAAAGGCCATGAATGACAAGCCCACAGCTAACATCATAGTCAATGGTGAAAAGGCAAAAGCATCTTCTCTAACATTAGGAACAAGACAGTGATGTCCAGTCCAGCCACTTTCATTCAAGATATTATTGCAAGTCCTAGTCACAGCAATCAGGTAGGAAAAAGAAACAGAGAGAATCCAAACTGCAAAAAAGTGAACTGTCACTGCTTACAGATGACATGATACTATACATAGAAAATCCTGGGAATTCCCTAGTCTAGTGGTTAATAACCTAGTCTAGGAATAACTAGAATAACCTAGTCTAGTGGTTAGGATTTGGTGGCCCTGGGGTGGATTCCTGGTCAGGGAACAAAGATCCTATAAGTTGCACAGCACACCAAAGAAAAATTCTCAAGACGCCAACAAAAACTACTATAGCTCAACGAATTTGGTAAAGCTGCCAGAGACAAAAATCAATATACAGACACCTGTTGCATTTCTATACACTAGCAACAAACCATCAGAAAGAGAAATTAAAAAACAATCCCATTTAGAACTGCATCAAAAGGAATAAAATATTTAAGACTTATGTAACTAAGGAGGTTAAAGACCTGTACTGAGAAACTACAGGACTTCGATAAAAGTAACTGAAGATGATACAGACAAAGGGAAAGATATACCGTGTTCACAGACTGGAAGGATCTGTTAAAAAGACTGTATACTACTTAAGGAAATTACAGATCAATTCAATCCTTATTAAAATATTAGTGGAATTTTTCACAGAACTACAACTAAATATAAAACTTGTATGAGAAAATACACACACACCACACACACACACAAAATGGTATTTTTCATTGAGATCACACACACTCACACCCTGAACAGCCAAAATGGTATTTTTCACTGAGAATACACACATCCTGAACAGCCAAAAGTCTTGAGAAAAAAGAAGAAAGCTGGGGGCCTCACACTCCCTGGTTCAAACCATACTGTAATGCTATAGTCATCAGAACAGGATAGTATTGGCACAAAAACAGAATCATAGGTCAGTGGAACAGAATACAGCCCAGAAATAAACCCACACTTCTGGGCAATTACTCTATGACAAAGTGGCAAGGATACACAATGAGAAAAACACACACTTCAGTAAGGGGTGTTGGGGGCTTCCCTGGGGGTCTAGTGCTTAAGAATCTGCCTTGCATAGCAAGGGACACCAGTTCAATCCCTGGTCCAGGAAGATCCCACATGCTGGGAGGCAACTAAGCTCATACTCCACCAACTACTGAGCCTTCGAGCCCTAGAGCCAGTGCTCAGCAACGAGAAGCCCTCGCACTGTAACTAGAGAGGAGTCTCCTCTCGCCACAACTAGAGAAAGCTCATGTACAGCAACCAAGACCTGGCATAGCCAAAAATAAAAGTCTGAAAAAGCGGGGTTAGGAAATCTGGACAACTTCATGCAAAAGAAACCGGCCTACTCTCTCATACCATTCACAAAAATAAATTCAAAAGAGATTAAGGAGTTCAATAAAAACAATCCTATTGAAAAACCAACAGAGGATCTGAAGATATTTCTCCAAAGAAGACATACAGATGGCCAACAGGCACATGAAAAGCTGCTCAACATCATTAATCAGGGAAATGAAAATCAAAATCCAATGAGACCTCACCTCACACCTACCAGAATGGCTATTATCAAGACAGCAAATAAGTGCTGATGAGGTTGCGGAAAAAAGGGAATTCTTCCTTGTACTCTTGGTGAGCGCATGAACTGGTGCAGGCACTACAGAGAACAGTATGGGGCTTCCTCAAAAAACTAAAAATAGAGCTACCATTATTATCCAGCAACACTACTCCAGGTAGATACCTCGAAAAACCAAAAGCACTAATTCAAAAATTCACATGCATTTCAATGTTCGCAGAACTATTTACAACAGCAAAGATATGAAAGCAACCCAAGTACCCATCAATGTACAATGAGTAAAGATGCAGAGATGTAGTATACACACATTGTACAAGACTAGCCATAAAAAAGAAGAAAATCTTGCCATTTTCAACAATATGGATGGACCTACAGAGTATTATGCCAAGTGAAATAAGTCAGAGAAGGCAAACACTGCATGCTTTCACTATACGTGGAATCTAAAAAATGAACAACAAATCATAAAGGGGTGGTTGCTACAGAGAGATCAAAGGACGAAAGAAATAAGTGAGGGAGATTAAGAGTACAAGTATTTAGTTGCAAAGTAAATGACTCATGGTGTGAAATGTACAGTGTATGAATAACAGGCAATAAGTATGTAACATCTTTGTATAGTAACATATCATGATACATTGTGTTGATTTGAAAACGTATAAAATGCCACATCTCTTTGTTGTATAACAGGGACTAATACAGTATTGTAGGTCTTTGTTTCAAAAAACAAACAGAAAAAGATTTGTGGTTATCAGGTGGGGAGCTGGGGGAGGGGAAATGGATGAAGGCAGTAAAAAGGTACAAACTTCCAGTTGTAAGTACTAAAGATATAATGTACAACATGATACATGTAATTAATACTGCTATTTATGTTCAACATGAAAGCTAAGAGAATAAATCCTGAGTTCTCATTGCAAGAACAAAAATTTTGTCATTATAATTTGTCTATTTAAAATAATGGCTGTTCACTAAACTTACTGTAATATAATCATTTGTTATTAGTAAGTCAAATCATTATGCTGTAACATCTTACAGCAGAGTACTGTATGTCCATTATATCTCAATAAAACTGGAAAAAAAACTCATTATGGGAAAACCGCTTGTAAGATCCAATAACCACATTTTTTAAACAATTCTTAAGTACTAGGTACATCTTTTATTTGTAAATCAATAAATACATATGCTACATCAAAATATTTAGACAATCAAGACTGCATTAGTAATGCACATGTATGTTGAATGAAACTATTTGCAGCCAGTCTGAATGTTTTGTAAATAGCATGTAATTATTGAGTAATTATTGAGCTGTTATCCTAAATAACAGCTGTCCCTCAGTATCCATAGGGGATTGGTTCTAAGATTCCCTCCGATCCCTGGGATACCAAAATCTGAAGATGCTCAAGTCCCTTATAAAATGCTATGGTTTTGCACATAACCTTTGCAAAGGTTATCCTTCTCCCATCTACTTTTAAATCTCAAGATTACTTTTAATATCTAATATAACACAAATACTATGTAGTTGAGAGCGTATAACAAATTCGTTTTTTTTTTTTTGAAACTTTCCGGAATCTTTTTTCTATTTCCAAACCAAGTTAAAATTCATGGATGTGGAACTCACAGCTACGGAGAAGACTATACAGTGTTTATAATCTTTTTTTTTTTCTCCTCAGAGAACAATTCTACTAAGTCCTACCTTAAGTATTATAAACCCCAAATTAAGCTTTACTCTATTTGAGGAACACTCGTTGGCTAAAGTACTGATCCATTCAACCATTACCTACGTATCTATACATGGTAAGTTGTATATGTGTGTGGGGGGGGATTATTTTTAAAGTTTAATAGCATGTTCTGTAACTGGCACACAAACCTGCTGTACAAAATTATCCCTCAGTTCTATCCTAAACTCATAGTTCAGTTGACTTTATTATCCTCACTTGAGTATGTACAACCGTCATATATATGAGAAAAACACTGGGACCTTGTAAATTAGTTCCTTTCACTGTTTTGTTGAAGATTTAATATAAATCAAGATGTTAATCTATACAGTTTGAGAGTTATTTTAGAATTCTATGTTCTGATTCTGTCATTCTTAAAATAATGTATAATTTTTGGACAACTTAGAGAGATTATGACATTTTCAGCTAGGATAAAAACAAACAAGTCTTCTGTTTATTCTACCCCCACCATATCTGAGACTGGAGAATGAGAAATGTGTACGTGCTACTTATGTAGCACCAATGCTTCTTTCATCTAGAAAGAGTACAGTAAGTCGCCTACACACAAACAAGTTCTGTTCTAAGAGCACATTTGTTAAGTTCAATATGTTCCTTAGTTCAGCTGAGTCAGCCAGGGTACCCAACTAACACAACTGGCTACATATACTATACTGTAATAGGTTTATAATCCTTTTCACACAAATAATACAAAAAACACACAAAAAAATAAAATATTTATCATCTTACAGAGCAGTACCTTAAAAAAATACAGTAGTACATTATACTGGTACAATTCAGCTGGTACACAGGGACTGGCATCAAGTGAACAGGGAAGAAGAGTTACTGACTGGAGGGAGAAGGGGTGGGAGGCGGCAGAGCTGAAGGATGGTCAGCAACAGGAGACAGAGGCAAGCTGCAATTTCATTCATGCCTGATGTCGATGGCACAGGCTCTGGTTCCTTACTAGATTCAATTCTGTCTACCCGCTTGGAAAAACGATCCAGGGATGTCTGGGTGGTAGTTGTTTTTTCTCATCATAAAATGACATGGTAACACTGGACTGTATTCTGAATGGCTACTGCGATCTTCTTGTTTCGTGTACTGTTCTACATTTAGCTCCTGTGTCTCAAAAATGAACGGTGCCTCCTCAAAGAAAATCCCCATGCCATTTCCTGTGTGGTGAACCTCTTAGGTTTTTCCTCTTGTCAGTCCACTCTCTCAACTGTTCTCACTTTTGTGTCCACTGTTACCACTTGGTGCTTTTGGTTTTTTTCTTGGCTATATGAAACTTTTAGTATTTTATTCATTTTCATAGTTTTACAGTATTGGTAAAAATAATGGCCATTACAAATAAGTATAAAATGGAAGTTGATGAAAAAATAACCCCAAGTCTTCCTTGACTCCCACTCTCCTACCAAAAAAGGAGCTAATATATGGCAAATATTCTTCTCGGTTCTCGGACGTTATCTTTAGGCATATATTCACTTTGTAGTGGTGGATGGTTTAGTTGCTAAGTCGTGTCTGACTCTTGCAACCCCACGGACTGTAGCCTGCCAGGCTCCTCTGTCCATGGGGTTTTCCAGGCAAGATTACTGGAGTGGGTTGCCATTTCCTTCTCCTCTCTTGGTGCTTCTTAGCAGTAACAGCTACATCACCCCAGCTTTTACGCTTGCTTCTGGACATCCTGAACGTGAAATAAAAAATACTGTGCTGTACTCTCCACAGTAGTGTACAGTATACAAAAGCACCGGCTGCAGAGGATGCACGCATGTGACGATGTATAAGACACGTGAACTTAGTGGCTGAATATGCAAATGCTTTACATCTTTGAAAGTTCGCAACTTAAAGATTGCAAATCTTCACATGTAGGAGACTTACTGTATTTTAAGCATCTCTGAACAGAAACGAAGGATTAGAAGGTTTAAGAGTATCTAAAATTTAAATATTAAATCTTTCACAGGAACTTTTTTTAACATGAAAGGTACTAAATCCAATCTAAATTACACTGAAAGTCAAATACAAAATAGCAACAGAACAGGTATTTTCCTAAAAGGAATAATCACTATTGGAAGAAATCTACATGTAAGGTATGTTCTTACTTTGATACAGCTAAAAAAATAAAAATAAATTTCATGTCTAAATTTCTAAGCTTATAATATATAATTCTGTTTTTACAGGTAGTTCAACTAGGGGAAATAAGTTAGCACAATCATTTGAATTGGTTGCCTACATACTGGACAGGGCTTATTCCTTTTCTTTAACTTCTTTGCACATGTAAAGCATGCCATAAGATGTCCTGTTTTACCATGGACGATGCAACCATTTTTAGGTCGACCCTGGCAAATCACACAAGGTTCAGTGGCATTAAGGGGAAAACTAGACTCCATACTTTCTTCTTTGTCTTGTGTTTCTTCTCTCTCAAACTCTTTGACATCTTCTTGGCTACTGTAAGTGATGCTATTAGAAGTCGATGGCTGAGAATAGTCCTCACTTTCTTGTGATAGAGAGGCTTGTGTGATCTTATCATCATTTTCTTCAACACATGATTCTCTGGAATCACTCACCGTAGATTTCTTACAGTCAGGGACATCAAAGCCCTCTTCTTCTTGCATCGAATCTCCTAGTTTGGCTTTCTCAGACCTATTCCCTTTATCTTTTCCTTTACCTTCAGGAAGCCAATTTTCACGAAAGGCCCAACATCTGTTGCAATGAGCTGGAAGGGGAGGATTCATTTCATTGCATGCAGTACACTTCCAATAGTCCTTGAAAAAAACAAGAGAGTTAGCTTCTATAACCCTTCAGTAACCAATCCAGCAATGCTAGCAACTTGTTCAATATGTCTAAGGCAAAATGTTTATCATACAACTCAAATTTCAGCATTTCATGTTTTATATTAAACAGTAAGTCTTTCCTCAAACATGATCTTGTAAATACCTATTTTTTCCAGCCAAACTACACTGAAAAATTCTAAAATGAAAAATGTATTTACCATGATCTTAACGTGTACCTATAAAGTTACAGATACAGTTGGTTCATTTAGTGTGTGTGTGTGTGTGTGTGTGTGTGTGTACGTGCGTGCGTGTGTGCGCGCAGCCATGTCCAACTCTGCAACCCCATGGACTACTGCCCATCAGGCTCTCTGTCCATGGGATTTTCAAGGCAAGAATACTGGAGTGGGCTGCCATTTTCTCTTCCAGGGGATCTTACCAAGCCAGGGATCAAACCCACATCTCTTGCGTCTGCTGCACTGACGGGCAGATTCTCTACCACTGCACCACCTCTTTTAGTTTAAGCCCAGTGCTATGCTATGGGATCTTCTTTGTAGAGGCCTGTATCCACTCTACTCCCTTAAAAGCTCAAATCTGATACTTTGCCTAGAGTGTGTCAAATCAATCAGACAAAACTATTATCCAGTTTGCCATTGACTAAATCTCTTTTAGAAGTTCTATAAAACCAGGGCTCAAATGGGTGCTCCTTAATTTTACCCACAAAGGAAATGCTAAACATTCTCAGCAATCACCACCTGCTAAACTCTGCCATCCTTGTCACTAGCCAAAATGCATGCCCTTACCTGTCTATCCTTTTCTGGGTTCTCATCTCTGTAACTGCTCACTGCTTCATCCTTATTTCAACTTTCATTTCACCCATGATGCAATTTGGGTAACAAACTCCTCCACACCACAGGCCTCTTCACTGAATTATCCTTATCTCCCTGCCTTAACAGAAGCATTGTTCTTGCTTGAAACACTGTACATGTAAAACTTGCCACAGAGGTCCCATTTATCTTGCCACGAATAATATAACCATTTTTAAGTTGCCTGATAAATGACATAAGATACTAGCAATAAAGGTGGAAACCAATCATCCTCCCACACTGGTTCGTTCAAGTTGTAAAAGCAGAGCTCTACTAAACGATAAAACCAAAGACAAAGGTCTTGTAATATGGGAGGAAGGAAATGGCAACCCACTCCAGTATTCTTGCCTAGGAAATCCCATGGACAGAGAAGCCTGGCGGGCTACAGTCCATGTGGTTGCAAAGAGTTGGACAAGACTAAGCACACACACTCAGTGGAGGAAAGTGCTTCAAGAGTTCGATAAATTTTAAGACCTATGTCTAAAATATTTAATTCAACCTGACATCAAATGAGTCAATTAGTTACTTGAATTATTTTCTAATAAAGTCAAAGTGAAGTCGCTCAGTCATGTCCTACTCTTTGTGACCCCATGGGCTGTAGCCCACCAGGCTCCTCCATCCATGGAATTTTCTAGGCAAGAGTACTGGAGTGGGTTGCCCTTTCCTTCTCCAGGGGATCTTCCCAACCCAGGGATCAAACCCGGATCTCCCACACTGCAGGCAGATGCTCTACCATCTGAGCCACCAGGGAATTTTCTAATTATAGTACAGTATTTCCCTAAAATTTTACAATTTCTCTTTCGCTTTAACTGGATAATTAATCATTGTTTCTATTTCAGAAAAGAGAAAAATTGAGATTTCCTACCTAAATATAAGGCAATATTAAAAACAAAAATTAAACAATATTTAATTTAAAAAATACACATTCAATACTGCAAGAATTCTGAGGCATAATGTAAATGTTTAAGTCCAAATTTCTTTAATAAAAAATCCTGTATTTTCTAATACAAATTAATATGAAAATATTTATATTCGGTAAGACTGGCAAAATGTTGGTAAATGTTAGAACTGAACATAAGTACAAAGGAGATCACTGTACTATTCTCTATGCTATATATACTCAAAATTTTACATAATATAGTTCTTTAAACGTTCAAATTCCAGCACACACACAAAAAAAACTACAGAGTAGCAACAGATTCCAACCCAATAAAAGAACAAAAATACTTCAAAATTCATTAAAACTTCACAATTTTATCCTTATAAAAATTATCTCATGTCAAGAAGTAGGAGACTAGATATATTTTTTTAACCTTGATCTCAATGCTATTTTTTGATTCCTTGATAAAAATAAATGTATACTTACAGCTAAGGAAATTTCAGGATCTTCTTCAAATGAATCTGTATCACTCTCGTCTTCCTGATACACCATAACTCGATATACCTAAAACAAAACAACCTTAGCATTGATTCATCACCTTTCTTCTTCAACCAGTAAGACCTGTCAGTGGTAAGTCCTAAACAAACAGTATGTACTACAGTCGTCCTTCTGTATCTGTGGGGAGACTGGTTCCAGGACCATCTGAGGACACCTAAATCTGCAGATACCTAAGTCCCTTGTGTAAGACTGCACAGTATTTGCATACAACCTATGCACCTTCTCCTCTATACTTCAATCATTTCTAGAATTAATACAATGTAAATATTATGTAAAAAGTTATAAATGCCAACATGAATGCTATGTAAACAGTTGATGGCTCACAGCAAATTCAAGTTTTGCATTTTGAAACTTTCTGGAAATCTTTTTTTTTAACTTAAACATTTCCAAGCTGCACCTGGTTGAATCTGCAGATGTGGAACCTGTGGTCCAATTGTGTTATATATGAGAAATCTCAGACAAAGGTCACATGGAATGAGTGAATATAAAGGGAAAGAAATAGAGGACAATAAAATCCTCACCCACTATGGTAAAAAGTCAACAGAGGATGTTTAAAATGAATAAAGTAAAAAATTCAATACAAGCAGTTTTGTTTTATAAATATGCAGGTATTAAGTAACAGTGAAATAGCTAGAAATGTTCAAGCTGGTCATTTCTAGGAAACAGATCTGGTGGTAGTATGTGACTTTAACTGCATGCTTTATTTTTATAAAAAGTAAATTAACAGTGAAAAGAGGAGAACTGAATTAATTGTAAAACGAGCAGACTATTAGAATGCTCATTAAGGCCTACTGACTTCTTGACACTGTATTTTTAAAAATATAAATATGACAACAAGGAATTACAAAGCCTCAAGTCCACAAACCAATATTCTAGTTTGAATATATCAGGGTCAAAAATTATGATGTGAAATCTGATAACATTATTTCAATCTCAGTTAATGAATATGGAACGTATATAAGAATTTTAGAATATAATCAGAGAAGAGAAAAAAACTACCTCATCATCTTCATCTGAGAGTTCTTGTCCTTCTTCACTAAGGCTATAATCTTCTGAATCAAGAGATTCAACTTCAAATTCTACACTGAATTGATCTGAAACTGAATCCTGATCCAACCAATCACCTGAATGTTCACTTACACCAGCATCCAGATCCTGAAATCAGGGGGGAAAAAAGATGACTTAATGGACATTACCTGTAACAGCTTCTTAATTCACCCCCTGTGTACCTAATTTCCCCAGTCCCATTCTACACACGGACACTAGGTTAAGCCTCTGAGTTATAACTAGATAAACATTTTCTCTGTTCAAAACTCCATTTAAGAAAAAGGCAAAATTTCCTTGTCATTCAAGGTATACATAGTAATATCTATTAACATTTTCATATTTTCTCCAAACACCCTGCTTCTCCTTCACTAAATATGAAAAATTAGCCAGATCCACATTCTTTTCTAAACCAAACTTCAACTTCCACACAATTCCTCCCTAACTGGAGTAACTTGAGTTTTCAAATCCTGCTCATATTTTGTCAATACTATAACTAAAAAAAACACTCCCACCTTTAATATCTGTGCTACTCATATATTAATATATTTTCACACACAAATTATACAAAACATAATTTTGCATGCATGTTTCTTATCTGAATTAAGAATTTCTAATCATCTTTATATCTTCTATATCTAATTATCTTTATATCTTCATGCTAGTTATAACACATTCAATGATTATGATCTATATTTAATGAACTTTGAGAATTTCTTTGGAAGAACTTTCATATATAATTTTTGAAATTTATTTTAACAATTTTGTATCTGCTCATGTGATTCCTAATTTAAAACTGATTAACAGTATAAGAAACTAAGACCTTCAGTACTGTAATATTTGCCATCAGTGGCTAAGGGTAAGAACATACATAAAGCAGAAGGCTAGAAATAGAAAAAGTACTTTGGTCTAATAGTCAGGATACATACATTCTTATTTTAGATTTGCCACTAAGTGCAGCTTAGACACATTCAAGTTTGTAAAGGCCACAACAATTTCATCCATGAGTATTAAATGATCACTAATATTTCATCATTTATGAAAACAAGGTATATTATTTTATAACCACTAAAGGTCAAAAGACTAAAATATTTTAAATCATGATATTAGGAAAATAGTAGTAAAAGTAATATTCAAATTGCAGTTCTAATTCCTAAAAAGGGGGGCGTTCTATTAACAATCACACTAAAATCATAAGTCAAATCAAAATACAGTAACTATCCATCCTTTCACAGGAAAAGTTGGCCCATGCCTACCTAGGGGGTTCTACGAAGAAAGCAAAATTTAAGGTAGTTTTCAAAAGCTTCACTTGATGTTCAATAAAGAAAAACCTAGAAACTTTTAAACACTATTTAAAAAGCATCAGATAGCCTTGATCTGGAAAAATCTTAAAATCTGTTTTTCTGAATTTTGATTGTGACAATTATTAGTTATGTGATCTAAAGTTATTTGAAACCCCCAAGTCTTAGTTTTCCCATCTATAAATGGAGTCTAAGGCTGCTGAAGTGACAAAATATGGTAACTGCCTAGTACACAGCCTAGAATATAGCCTTAGTTCCAATATATCGAACCTAAAAGAAAGAAAAGATGGGAGGCAACGGCACTTTCCTTTAGCTCCCTTCATAAACTGATACATGACAACACCAGACAACCAACTCATGTGAGATAAGCTAAAATGAAGAGGAAAAGAAAAAAAAAAACAACCCAACCAAAAGCTTTCACAACTCGGGACTGTACCTGAAAAACAACAGAACTTTATTTTAATAAAGAGGATTTTTAAAAGAGAGCACAGAATAGGACTAACAACAACAACAAAAATACCCTCTATACTGCTTTGGTTATAAGGCAGTATTCCAGGTAGAATGAACAAGAACTTTTAATATCACTTAGCTAGAATTCTGAAACAACTTTAACAAAGACTGTTAAGTTTAAATTTGGGGCATAGTTATTGTATTAAAACCATCCGTAAGGAATAAAATTATCCAAACATGAAGTTCGTGACACATCAAGATTAAGTGAGTCAAGTGAAGTCGCTCAGTCGTGTCCAACTCTTTGCAACCCCATGGACTGAAGCCTACCAGGCTCCTCAGTCCATGGGATTTTCCCGGCATGAATACTGGAGTGGGTTGCCATTTCCTTCTCCAGAGGTTCTTCGGTCAGGAAGAACCCCGTCTCCTGCACTGTAGGCAGATGCTTTACTGTCTGAGCTACCAGGGTGGATTCAATTTTTAAGTCACACATATTTGCTCTCAAGAAGCTATTTTTTCCCTCACGGCATTTTATTGACTGTTTAAATTATTTGTCTGATTGCTGATGATCTATCTCCCAACGAAGGCAAGGATCATATCTACCCTGACTACCACTGTATCATTACTGCCAAAAGGTACAGAAAAGGCACAAATATCTACTGAATGAAGAACTTGCTCTTGGAGGAGAGCTCATCATGCCATCTAGTGGCCTATACAAGTAACAGCTCTATTAAATATTAAATCTAGAGGGTGCATCTCTATCAATAAAATCCCTGCTTTAGATGAAAAAAATGTAAAGATAATAAAGTAACAAGAATACATAAAAAGAACATGGTTACTATCATAATCGATTCAGTCCTTTACATATTCTAGAAAACTAAAATGATCACTAACATACAAAATGGCCACGAGACATTGCCATATTACAAATAAAGATATCAATTTTAATTTTATTTTAAAGACAAATGTTTAACAACAAGAAAATATTCCACTTGTTAATTGTTCTTGTTGGAAAAACTTCCTTACAAACCTTCCTTCAGTGGTATCTTAAAAACATTAATGCTGGCTAATATTTTGGAATTATTCTATCAGGAATCAAAAAGTACTGATATTTTCCCATCATCCAAGCAATAATATACAAATATTTCATGGCCTTAGTAAATACTTTCCCTGATGTCCAGACCTACATATGACAAATGTGAAGATCAGATTACAGCGGAGAGCTGAAATAAAAAATAATATTTTTTCTATAAATATTCAAGACAAAATTGTTTAGAATTCTAAGATTATCTTTGGTGCAGTGACCCACAAAGATTCTCCAATATGTAGGGTGACATTAGTAGCTATTAACATTGGTACAAATTTTACCAACACACTCCAGTGTAACTCCATTACCTTCCACCCTTTTCACCAAACCTGGGTTAGGAGTAGGGAAGATCTATAGTTTCATTTGAAAGAAAAAAAATTTACCAAGTATATAGCAGCAATCATACGTCATACACATTCTGTCTGAATGCCTATTAGGAATGCCAGAACTAGACTTTAGAGGATTACCGGATTTGATGGAGTTCCTGTCGATTCACTGCTACTGCTTCTTTCACAACATATCTCCCTTATTACACACAGAGCAAGGCTTTCATCAAAGGAAAGGGAAATATTATCAGATTTGTGGCGCTTTCTCTGTCGTTCACCAGGTAATTCATCTGAATTTTCTTCTGAATATATAAAGAAAAACAATTAAATTGCTATACTGCAATTTATTTAAAAATTGAGCTGTCTTAAGTTACCTATCTGTACTAAAACTGTTTCAATGAAATTAAACAGAAAAATAATGAATGCTTCAAAAGTCAACAGTTTTACTGGATCTGTCCAACTGATGGCAGAACACTACATTTAAAAAAAACTTTTAAAGCTAATTTCAGAACTTTATCCAGTCACAATTAATTTAATCCATCTAGAGTGTTTACTAACCAGTCCTAGGATTTTTCTGTCCAACTTTAAAAGATTTCAAAATTATTTAATTTACCTAGAAGGTATTCTTAATGTTTCAGTTTCCTTAGTACCCAGTATTTTTAACAGGAATTAAAATTAGCAAAATTGGTCCATTTATTTTTTATTTGGCTACATGGCTTATTTATTTATTTATTGGGCCAGGCTGGCACACACAATCTTCGTTCCTTGACCAGGAATAGAACCTGTACACTCTGCCATGGAAGCACATAGTCTTAATCATTGGACCACCAAGAAAAGTCCCTGATCCATTTTATTTTAAATAAGAAATTATCTCTGACTTAAAAGTCAGAATGTTACCAAATCTGTCAGGAATATAAATGAGAGTCCTTCCTCATACCAGACATAAAAAATAAATTCCAAGTGGATTAAAAACCAAACACAAAGAACAAAACCATCCAATTATTTTTATATAAGAATGGGAAGGGTGGGAAAGTATAATGTAACACTACAAAGACCTCAAGAAAAAGATTATCAAGATTAGGTTATGTTAATTAAAACTTAATGACAACATAAAACACAATAAATAAAAGTGAAAAGGCATTGTTAGACTAAAAAAGAACTGCAATATATATTAGAAAATGGTTGATATCCATTTACACAAAGTCCTCCTGTCAATCAAGTAAAAGACAAAATTTTTAAAAAGTCAAAGGACTAATAAACATGAAAAAGTAGTTTACCTTCTAGCAAACAAAGAAATGCAAATTGAAATGAGATACCATTTTCCACTCATGAGAATGACAAAAACCACAATGAGAAACAGTCTCAAGAGATTTGGGAGAAAGGACTTTTTATACACTACTGGTAACAATCCAAAACAGTGTAACATTTTATGGGCAGTTTCTCTATCCTAGATAAATACCTGCACAATCATTTAAAAATATATGTGCAAGGGTGCTCACTGCAGCCTTACATGTTAAGTATCTAAAAGGGTTATGAGATTTAATAAAATACAATCCTAATCTGTATGCCTGAAACAGGTACAACTCACACCTCTGCTCATTCTATTTCCCTCTCTTGACCTTCCTGGTTAGAAGAAATTTCTTCCTCTGAATTCCCAAAACACATTTATATCCTCTAAGATCACAAGTTTCTGATGTAAGTTCTTAATCATGTTTATACTCTCTATTAGAAAAGGTGACCTTGACTGAAAGCTGTGTGCCAGAAGGCTAAAATCATGCTGTTGATCCATATTTTTTCGAAGTCCAGAATATTTTTTAACTCTATTAAAAAATAACCTTTGGGGCTTTTTCTGATTATCAAAGTATCATATTACTTACTGTAAAAATCTCTTAAGAAATAGAAATTTAAAAGTAAATCATCTATAATATTACTATTAAGATAACTACTATTAACAGTTTAGTAATTTTCCAGCTGTCATTTAAAAAATTTATTTCTTCTTAAACATACCTATATCACACTGTATGTATAATTCAGAATTGTTTTCTAATTATTTTTTGGCTACACTGCATGGCTTGTAGAATCTCAGTTTCCCAACCAGTGATCCAAACCAGGCCCTAGCAATGAAAGCATCAACTCCTCACCACTAAAAAAAAGAACTGTAGAACCACTAAAAAAGGACCACCAGGAGTTGTTTTCTCTTAAATATTCTTTTACATTATTTTTAATGCCTGAGAATATAGTGTCCATAATGTACGTTCATCATAACAACTATTCAGTCCACAAATCTGAACACTGGCTTCTGTCTGGCACAGTGCTAGGCAGTGGGTGCAAAAGTGAAGTCAGCCCTCATCCCTACCACCAGAGGTTTACATTCAAACATCAAGGCAATCAAAATGCAACCATTTATAAGCTATAATGACTGCTACGAAGGAAACAAGCAGGGTTCCAAGGAAAAGAGAAACAAAAAGGGATCTACTTTTCTGGATGGTTAGAGGCAGCCTCTCTTGAGAGTGTAATATTTAAGCAAAAATTGAAAAATGAAGAGTTGGTCTTGCAAGGCCGAGACAGAATTCCTACAAGAAAAAAATTAGGGGCAAGCAGGAAAGAATTTTGACTTGTTTGAGAACCAAACAATCAAAGTAGCTGAAACATGGTGA
Source organism: Antilocapra americana (assembly GCA_007570785.1). Classification (NCBI taxonomy): domain Eukaryota; kingdom Metazoa; phylum Chordata; class Mammalia; order Artiodactyla; family Antilocapridae; genus Antilocapra; species Antilocapra americana. The sequence goes on along the minus strand of ML663563.1, from coordinate 10,713,522 downwards.
AGAGAGGGGGAAAGGCCAAAAACCAGAATAAAAATAGATCAGGTCTTGCAAGCCAATGTAAAAGTATGGGTTTTATTCGAAGGTTAATTGCCTGAAAATAGCTAAAGGGGATCTGGCATAACACAATCCAGTTTACCTTTTATGATCCCTTTTGGTACTATGGTAAAGGACAGAAGCAACATTAACTAGAAACAGAAAATCAGAAGCTGCTGCAGTGGTCCAGGTAAGAGATGACAATGGCCTGGACTAGAGTGATGAAAGTCTCTGGCATCATGTGTGTTTTCAACTATGCATAATGCTTTAATTAATATCTCTACATATCATCTGCCTGACTATCCTTAGGAGAGATTCCTATAAGTGGAGTTAACCATGATAATGTTAAGGACCCTAAGCCTTTTATAATTCATAAAGGTTAACCAACTTACAGTGACTGATGTACCATCGGTGTATTAGTGTCAACATGCAAGTTAGCAAGAATTAAAAAAAATCATCTTTGCTAATTTGAAAGACCAGAAAAGACATCTTTTTTGCATTCTTTTTGTTGCCTATAAAGCTAAATCACTAAAACCTACCCCTCTTCATATTTATTAGTCATTTGTATTTACTATGAAATTTGCAATTTGGATTTTTAACTTTTCTTATTGATTTTTGGAAACTTTTAATATAATAAAAATATTAACAGTCCAATTTTAAAAGTGAACCTATTTCAGTATGTTGTGATTTTTAATTTATCTTTTAAACTTATTTAGTATTCATTTCGGCATAATGTACAGATGCAACTTGATTCCTCACCCCACCGCACCCCACCTTCAGCCCCAAATAACCAACCATTTGTTCTAGTCCTATATATTTAGACATCCTCTGCACTTTCTGCCCTTTGCCCTCATGTACAAAACTCTACCCTGAGTTTATCTATATTACTTCACTGATCTGCTAAATTCTTTTCTTTCACTTGAAATATAGTTTTAGTTATTATGACTTTCACTGGGTAACAGCCTCCTTCCTCACTCTTTTCTGTTAAAAACGCTCTCAGCTATTTTCTTTACCTCATCTTCATTTCTAAGATGCTACTTTCTGTTTTTAAACTCATTGCTATGTTTTATCTATTAGAAATAATACTTTAACTGTTAAGGTGACTAAGAATGATGACTAAAACAAAGTTTAAATCCTCGTCCTCTATTATGTTGACTAGCAGAGAGCCAACTATAAAATAAAGGACACAGTAAGCTGTGCCTGCTGTAGTCAACCAGAAACGTGTTCCTAAGAAAACAATTTTTAAGGCAACTAAATCATATAAAAATAAGAACCTCAGAAATTCATTCACATAAACCAAAAAAAAGCACAATTTAAACATACTAGTATCAGTAAGAATGAAAAATGAAAAGCAGTTTGAAAGTGCCAATTAAATATCCATATATACCTGTCTCACTAACTGCTCTCCTTCTAGATGAGGTAGATGGTCTAGAAGCCATATCTGAAGATGAAGGTTTCTCTTCCTGGAGCTCTTGCACAACGTCCTAAGCATTCAAGGGAGAAACAAACAAACAAAAAACCCACAAACTTATAACACCAGGAAGCTAAAAATACATTGTTTTAAACAACCTTCCCCAATTTTCAAGAAACATCATAGTAGAATGAATTCGTATCAATATTACCTTTTGATTACTCCCACCTTCAAGGTGACACCTGTTTTCAATCACAGATACATCTGAATCTGATGGTTCTGATAGAAAACAAAAACAAAGAATCACAAACTAGGAAAGGAAGGGCTACTCAATAGATGTTATCTAGGACAAACTCCTTATACAGTTTAACTTTCAACTAACATTGAACGTGTAGTCTCCCAAGTGCCATCCTGTGCTGGGTACTAGAGATGTAAATAGATAATTCACTTTAATATAGAAGATACATAAGATTCATCATAAAGTACAATAAACACACTAAAAGAAGTAAATTAATGGAGAAGATGGGAGTATGGAGTAATGATTACTTGGCAGAGATAAGGCAAGGTCTGAGTAACAAAGAATCAGGAAAGATTTCATACTTGAATATGTGGAAATATGAGGGAGCCCTGTGTGAAAAAAGTATCCAGAAGTGAACTACCTGTGTCTCCTGCAGAACACTACAGGTACTTCATTAATATGGTAATGTAAGCAGGATCATCAAGGATCCTGCACATTTTGCTAAACAGCACAATGACATCAACAAGCAGTATGCATGCCACCTACTGCAAATCACTGCATCCTTCTCAGCTAATACTTCACATTCCTCCCTAAGGCACTGCTGCAGCCACTCACCATTAACAAGGTTTAATCTAACAAAGTTGATCTGCTAGTTCACAGCAAGTATTCTGGCCAGCTAGTAATAAGGAACCCCTAAATGGTCACTTTAAGCAGAGTGACAACTCACTCTGCCAAAATAGAAGAGAACGGGGCAGTGAAACCAGTGTTAGCAACTGCAATTACACACATGAAAACCATTAAAGCCTAAACTAAGACATGGAAAAAAGACCAATTCCAGAGAAATTAAAGGTAAAAACCAACCGAAACCTGGTGTCTAATACACAAGGCAAGGGAGAAAGGAGTCAAGAAGGAGTCCAAGATTCTACCTTGGGTGGATAAATGGGTGGTGTATCATTCACCAAGAGAGAAACTTCAGGTGATAAACAGATCTGAATGGGAAAATAATGAACTGAAGTGGGTAACTTTCAGGTAGGTAGGTTTAGTTTGTATGTGGATGTATAGACCCACAGCACAAGTCAAAATTTCAGATATGGAATATATACAATCACCAAAGATCATAATCAAATACCCTTTACTACTCCCTTGGAAACATTTCACCTTAACAGTGAAGCCAGGTCTGAGTGTTAACATTTTGAAATGATATGCATTATCATTAAAAAGTTTCTCTTCTGTATTATGGGTAAAGGTATTATATTGATTTTAAGTCATCCATATGAATAGGTTATATTTTGTTTTAGTGTAAGAGATGTTATAAAAGACGTAATAAAAAGGGAAGTGCTAAGTATAATAAGGTTGAGAACAATGATAAAGGAGTCCTGAAGTTAAGTAAACTAAAACCTGAAACAAACTCAGAATCAAAATAACATAAGTAATCTACGGGTTACCACCTCATTAATACAATTTTCCTAGCAATCAACAAAGGTTTATTTAAATGAATGAATACATCAGGGATAATACTTCAGAAAACTGAAAATACAACAGATATAATAGTTGTTTATTTGCCTTCATTTGATTTCAAAAAGTGCTCTATAAAACAAAATCTCAAGTTACCAGCCTAATAATTACTTCTATTCTAGGATAAGATGGTGATGCCCTTTTCTGGGTCTTAAATCCTAACTTTGGAAGAACAGGTAATCAATTCAACACATTTACTAAGACGTTATTACTAAACACTGTACTATGTGATGCAGATCGCAAAACTGAATAGGACACAAATGTATAAGCAACTAAGTGTAACAAAGTAATATAACAATAAAATCTAATATAGAATAATAGGAGCTCAAAGGGGTGGTCAGTTCATTCTGGAAGGTAAACAAGCTTCTGAGAACAGTTCTTAATTACAGACCAAAAATGGACTTTGAGAAGTCTGTGGTACATTGGAGCCAGCTCCTATCAGCACTCCCAAGCCAAATGTACATTTCTTCCTAACCCCACATTTATAGTTGAAAACAGTCAAGGTGAGAGTATTTATATCATGAAAACCAGTAACCACAAATCAAGGCTCTTTTCCTGAAGACTGGACTGTTAAACATTCCAGAATATCACTGTATATGTTTAGGTATATCTTTAAGGAGTAAGAACCTAGCACTTTCATCAGATAATCAACAGGTTATCTAACCCAAAAATAACCAATTAAGAATTATGTATAAAGGAAGGGAAGTAAAATGGCACTCACCTGAAAAAATTGGTAAACAAAGCTTTCTCTATTATAAAAAACACACAAGAAAACAGCCCTTCCGTTTAAGCGGTCCTACCAAGGTAGCTGGATTACTTTCCAAAGTCTTTGAATACACGTTTCAAGGTTAGATCATATGTCTACCATGCAGAATCTTTTGAAATTATATATCTTTCAAAACAAATTCTAACCTGACACCTCAAGGTTTAAATTTATGTAAGAGGATATAGTGCAAACGTGCACGAGAAACTTAGCATTATGTTATTTGTGTTCACATGTGTTTCTTCCTGTTAAATTTATCATACCCTTACTATAATTAAATATACAATTAGAGCAACTTCAAGAATCACAATTATAAAATGTCTGCACATCCACAAAATGTCTTTAAGATATTTTACAGGATATGGTTTATGGCATTCAAAATTAACTTACCTTGCTGACTGACTACTACCAAATTTCTGTAGATCATTGTATATATTTTCCTTGTAGAGAAAAAAAAAGATGTACATTTTAAAATAAAAATATATTAAACTGGAGCTGAAGAGGACTTTTAAATGTATATTAGTATAAACTATCACACTACAATTCAAATTTTAAATTATTATATTCAAGTACTGACAAACTCCTAGACCCTAAAAAGCACCAAAATAATTAGTTGCACAATGATTTACATACAGCCATTTTTAATAATCACTAAGGTCTTCCTAGCTCCAAGATTTCCCATCTCCATTTCCTGAAACATGCATTGTTTAGACTTTAGCAAAAGTCCACAAAAACTGCTATGAACACATGAGGCAGGTTAACATTCTTATTTTCAAACAGAAATTATCTAGCTCTGGGCATAGAAGTAGATTGCCTTAAAAAGATAGTAGGTTATATAAAACCCAATCCACAGAAATTTGATTTATAGCTTTGGATCAATCATCTAATGGATTTTCTTTCTTGTTCTGAAAATTAAAAGATGAAACAGTATGCAGTCATTTAATACAGGCTGACTACTAGTCAAGTGTTCTAGAAATTAGGGAAAACAAGGAAATAAAAACAGATCTTTGCCCTCCTGGAGCATAAGGAAACAATTCACTTATGCCAGTACTCAATGAAGTCATGGTACTTCTTTTTTTAAATCAATTAATGATTTTAGAGAACATTTATTGGTCACAAGACATTTCTAATCCTCAAGGTTAAGGGGAAAGTGCCAATCCCAGACAATTGTTTTCATCCTTGGGACTAATAATATAGCTCCTTAAACTCACAAAAACCAATATTCCTATTCACAGCTCATCCCCAAGTCAGTAGTTTTGCCTAACACATTAGACTTTAAGTCAAAAATAATTTTAAATCTGTACTCTCAGTATCAGAAATTACAGCTCCAAACATTATCAAAATTTAACACATAGTGCAAAATTATCAAGTTATTTATTTTATAAAATTAAAGCTTATATTCCAAGGCCAACTATAAAATATTAAACATAAATGGTTTGTCAATAGAAAGATACTTACGTTAGTTTAACAGTAAATAGAAATCAAAGTATGTTCACAACAGTTAAAACACATCTGTGCACAGTATCAAAATGATGAGTAAAAATACCTTTCAGTGACAAACTATAGTCATTTCTTCCCTGTCCTTAGCTTTTTCTCTTAATGTACAATAATGAATTTACATTTTTAAGTGTGAAGTTGTTTTAAAGTTATAAATATCTCAACTTAGTTATTCTTTTAGCTATAATATTATTGAGCCTTAAATACTAGAAGCTAGTTAAATGTTCTGGGTGAAAAGTATTCATCCCATTAATTAAGACACTGCAAAGAGACTAACTGTCCCAAACCAAATGAAAGGAATTCCAAATGTAAAGTAAGAATGACTGAAAAAAGGGTCTTCAATTCCCAGTAGGATAATTCTAGAAATGTTACCTGGGTTAAATGCAGCTGCTTAAGTGTCGTAATGGTATATGACAAAGAAAAAGATCTCCAAAGTAACCAGAGCTCAAATTTAAGCCTTTAACCACAGGATAATATAAAGATTGCCTTTGGAAATAACTACAAGAATATTTTTTTTAATATGCAGTAACTTGTAGCTAATACTTAAATGCTTTCCATGTGCCAAACACTATTTTTTTTTTTTTTAACACACTGCTTCCTTATAAGCTCTAGGATATTTATATTATTCCTACTTCAGATTCAGGTAAAACTTAAGGCTTAACCCAACTTACCTAGTTTAACTACTAGTAAATGACTGAGCTAGGTCTTAAACCCAAGCCTGTAAGATTCCAGAACTCAGGTTCTCAAACAATATGCTATAATACTAAGAAATTAAACTTCAGTTATCTTTTATACATATTATAAAACTTTTCTCTGACAAAATCGTGTGAAGATGGAGGTGAACTGAAATGTTTGCCCAGTTGGCATTTTATAGACTAAAGACCTACCTGTGCTCCTTCACAGAGAAGCTTGGCACTCCAAACAAATCCCCTAGAAGATCATTTGAACAATACACAATATGTTGTTGTTTTTCATCATATAATCGTTTAGTCATGATATACTGGCCAAGATAAAATATAACCTGAAATGAAATACGATTTCTGAGCATTAAAGAAAATAAAATGCTAGTTTCAAATACACTCAACAACATCTCATTTATCTGAAGAGGGTTAAACAACCAACAACCACATCAATAACCACATCTAAATAACAACCATCCTATACTCTTAATAAAAAAAAAAAAGAGCTGATTTTATATGCTTTCCTTTTAATTTGAGGGAAGTAGAAACACTGCTTCTGATTTACTTAACTTTAAACTATGTCTTTGCCTAGGGGTGGGGGAGGGCAGACTTCGCCTTTGCCCAGATATCTAGGTATTACTTGTTAGGAAAAAGTAAAAGGTAGCAAAATGCAAAACCAATGATAACAATAAAAAGCTGCAGAATCAAAAACATCAATTAAAATATAGCAGTGACCTGGAGTAATTTACTAAATAGTTCTGGATACCATATACCTCAATAACCTGAGGTCATCACAGATGAGGAAGACAAGATAATGACCAATTAACTATATCTACATAACAGCTGGGGAGAGTTCAATGCATGAAATAAGCGCTCAAAGATACCAATGTAATGTATCCAGTAAGTAACCAAAATAATGACCGTGAATCATACATAATGGTTAAATATTTTACAGTTTACAATGTACTTTTACGAGTACGGTCTCTTTCTTCTTCTGTTTCATAAATCATATGAGAAATAAAGAAATTGACCAGGTCTTCTGACTCTTAGTCCAGTGTTTCTTTCTACTACTCCATACCAGCTTTCATTGCTCTCCCACATACCACAGAACAAAGATTCTACAACTGGAAACTGTGTCAGACAACATATACATCACTCTACACAGTCTAACATAAGCATTTTAAGTCTTTATCATGGTCTTGATCAATTTTCTCCTTATTTCTATCTGCTACAAGTCGTATTTTTTTGTTTCCTTACGTATTACATAATGATAACATAAGGTCAGACCCAAGTTAACATCGTTAAAAACATCATTTACCTTGATATTTCCCTGCAAGCACCATCTATAGACTTAATTGGCTAAGCAGGTTTCAAACTTAAAGGAATATTTCTATGTGACTATGGATCAGAAAAGGTAGACAGTGAGAAAGGAAGAAGGAGGACAACCTAGACTCATTCTACCAAACATCTTGTAAGAAAATTTCTGGTGTGGCTAAAAATGAAAAGGATCTGAAATCTCTTCTTGCCCACTATCCTGATATAGATAAGGTACTTCAGTATTTTAAAGTAATCTGAGCCCCATAAACTGTGAGAGATGGGGAAGAAGCACATTCCATTCACATCAAATTTTGCCCAAGACAGCCCAATCTCTCAGTGAAAAGCATGCTTCTGTGCACAAATTCAAAGCTAGAGAACAACACATTGAAATGTATCCATTAAATAGAATGTATGTTCACGAATCAGCTCACCTCTATCCCAGAAAGATCAGTATACTGTACTCATGTATCTCTAGTGCAGAAGTTCTTAACCTGGGATCCATGGATGCCCAAAAAGTCCTTGGATAGAATTCAGGGGGTCCATTAATTTGGGTGGAGAAAAACTGTCTATCTTTATTCTCACTACCTTTTAACTGAAATTTAGCTTTTCTTTCAATTATGAATATAGGCAACAAATCACGAAGTATTGACAATAACTGTGATGTTGTCACCAATAGAAAAAAAATCACAGGCATTTCTCATATCATATTATGCTTGATGTAAACACCTCAAAATAACCAATTATACTTACAACTTCCTATTAGATCTGTTGCTGAATTAGTGTTCATAAAAATGCATGTATCACAAACTTACTATTTTGTTAACTATATTTTAATGTAATTTTCCCACTGTAATCCTAAATATTTTATTTCATCCATTTAAAAATATGATTCTAAGAAAGAATTGCCAGTCTGAAAAGACTTTACACCAGTGCATCCAGTGGGTTAACAGCACAAAAAGGCAAAAAACTCCTATAAAGCTTCCCCTTGTCTGAGGTTCCCAGCTAAGAAATGAAATTTGAGTATAAACTGAATTTTCAGCTTCAAATTATAGTCCAAATGAGCACAGTATTTAATATTACTGCTTACTAAAAATCCCTCTATATGGCCAATTTCTCACCATGGCTATATGTAACTAGGAAGACTTTTTTTTAAACTTAGTTCAGCATACCTCTTTCATAGTGTAAGTGTCCTTCTGTGCACCAACAGACTTCAACAACTTCAAAAGCAATGGCTTTGGTCTAACCTATAAAGAACAAAGAGTTGCTATTATACTTTTAAATCATTCCAGAACCATAAGCCCTGCAGGAAACTCATCCATAAAGAATTTCAATAAGGGTAGCAAACACAATGTCTAGCAACCTCACAAGGTTATTAGACCCCAAAAAGTCAGTCATAATGTCTTCACTAAATGTAACAGACTATGTAAACTGAATACCACAGACTGTGTTTGGGGAAAAAAATACTGTCACAGAATTACTATGCAAGTAACCAGAGGACCCTTAAGTATTATCAGCTGTGATCAACATTCATGCCAAGGCAGTGAAACTTACTCTTTTTCTTCCAGCTATTTCTATCATCTGCTTACTAACTTACAAGCTCAACTGTAAGCTGAAAAATGAGCTTACTGTAAGCTAAGTTACAAAATCTGAGGGAAAAAATAAATCTAATTTATACTTGAGTCCCTTTACCAATCTTGTCTTTCTGCAGATTAGGTTCATGAAGGTCAGGGAACTTTAACCAAGCTGACAAGGATAATTAAGAGCAGATCTGAATTTTGCAACTCACAACCCTCAATGGGAAGCCAGCATTTTCCTCCTACTATAGTATCACGCTGACTTTTAGCTGGCTCCGTTCCACATATCTACTTGACAAGCATTATCTGAGCTTCTGCCATACACCAGACAGTGCTGGATATTGCACAAACACAAAAATGACAAATACAAAGAACAACCTGTATTCAAAGAGCCAGCCAACTAGATCAAGGGGTCAATTTTTTTCTTTAAAGAGCCAGATAGTAAATATTCAAAAGCTTTTCTTACCAGATGGTATGACTCAGAAGCATAAATAATAGGCAACCAATGCATGTGAATGCATTTCAATAAAACTATTCACAAAATTAGGCAGCAGACCAAATTTGGCTCATAGCCTGTTGTTTGCTGCCTCTGATCTAGAGGCTTTGCAAGCTGTACTGAGAAAATAACTGGCAAGGGGGCAGGACTGTAACGTGTTTATGTTCTTTCTCCCGATCTGTTACTATATTAAAATCTTCAAAATCTTTACAGCTACAAAATATCACCCCTACAGACTGGTGATTCTGCACCTCCCTTCAGTATACTCCAGTCCTATCTAATTTTGGAATCGGACAGCAACCCAGTTTGGGATCTAATTCTCAAAACTAGATTAAGAAAACTGCCTGTTTCCTGCCAATCAACAGAACATTATTTAATAACTGAAAAACTGTAAACACACAATAAATTTAGTATTGAATCATTAATTGTTCTCATGTGTTTTTTCCCATGTGCTTACATTATGAGCTTTATTGTCAAGTTATTTAAAGAATCAATTCTCCCAGAGAACATAGTTCTTTTTCTAAAATTTTGTTATATTAACCTTCAAACTACATATAACAATGCAAAATAAAAAATCTGCAATGAAAAGCCATAAGCTTTTTATTAAGTTTTAAAAGACATACATTAATAAGAAATTATAAAAAATACTATTCTTTAATCTTACATAAATAAAATTCTAGATGAGAAAAGAAAAAGCACTAGAAGAAAATACAGCAATATATTTGCATCATTTTGGGAGGGGAGAGTTCGTTCAAGGCATGATATGAAATTCAAATGCCAGCAGAAATCAAATTTTACTTTATAAAAATGTTCTCAATGAGAAAAAGATCACATAAGCAGTTAATTGTAACACATATAAATGATAAAAACCAAATACACTTGAAACAGAGAATAGCTACAAATTTTTAAGACTTCTCTTTTAAAAGAAAAGTATACAGATAAGACCAAGCGAATCCCCAAAGACACAAATTCAACAAATGATAAGATGCCCAACCTCACCAAAGATTAGGGAGATACAAATTTAAACAATACAATTCCTTTGTCAAAACAATGGCAAAATAATAAAGTGGTAACACTTAGTTTTGGCAGAGAGAGGTAACACTTGTGTTAAGATAAATAAATAAAGCGCTATTTGTAACACTCCAAAACTAAAAACAATGTAAAAAAAAATCTATCACTAAAGGCATAAATTTTTAAAATGGTATACAAACGCTGTGGATTACCATGCAGCTGTTAAAGAATTCTATTGATTTTATTTATTGACACAGATGTTATTTGCCCAATATATATACATAAAATCCTATTTTAGCAAAATAAACCGAATTAAAACTCACAGGTACATATATATATGTGGATATGTACATACAAAAAGATCTAAAAAGTAAACGTGATCAAAAGATCAAAATTTTCAGTTTTTACTTTATACTCTTCTGTAATGTCTAAAATCTTTATAACAAGCATGAATTATTTTTGTGACTTTCAGAAACCATTTAAGTTAAATACTGACAGGTCAAAATAGAAAAATCAGTCACATAAACCGTTACTTCATCATCCATACTTAAGATAATGAAACTGACTTTTAAATTCAGCTTGGTAAAAAGCTAAGAAAATAAGTAATGATGCTTATAATTAACTTCTGCTCCAGAGTTATACCTGAGTGACAGAATTTAAGCTATGGACTACAATTTCGCTTAAAAGAGCCAGGCTACAATTAGGGTCTATGGAATTTAGTAGATCACCTCATAAAATAACTTTTTGTTAAAGTTACACTGGGGACAAAAATACCAACCAGGGTCTCTTGTTCCGAAGCTGGAATCTGTGAGGTGCTTACAGCACCATCAGTAGACACAGACATGTTGGTATTGCACATTTGCCTAAGAGTAGGAAAAAAACACACGATAAAAACTTGAAATAACGAAACACCTGTTTAAAAAAAAAAAAAAGACAAAAATCGTATAGAAATGAGACAAATGATGCCTTTACTAAAAGAAAAGCCGTTAACAAGTGGGTCCTTACCTGGATCAGCATAAAGTAAGCGCTATACGTAGGTGACTACAGGTTCTCTCTCCCAAACAGCCAGAGTAAACTACAGCTGGGAAAAGGCATGGTTTAAATAGCCCCAGCTGGAGACAAGTCAGGGCTTAGCTCCTTCTACTGCAGACTCGGAACGTGTCCGAACTTGACCAGCCCATCAGGAAAAGCTGAGTCAACCTGCCCACAGAACCAGCCCAATCTTGCCCAGACACAGCGCCTGGGTAATAGAAGCTACCGAACAGACACCTGTCATTACTACGACCCCGGTCCAGACGCGGCCAGCAGCCCGGCCGCGGCCCCCGCGCGCATGCCCTTCACCCCGGGCGCCCGCGGAGCCCCCTCCCAAACCCCCCGCCCGCTCGGAGCGCGGCCCGAGACCCCGCCCTCCTCGCCGGCGGCGCCAGGCTCGCCTCCTCCCGGCCGAACCTCCGCAAACCCGCACGCCCGCGCCCCCCGCCACGAAGACCCACAGGCTGCGCGCGGGGCCGAAAGCGAGCCGGGAGCCCCCAGCCACGGAGCCAACAAGAGCTGCCCACGCGCTTCCACGCCGATACCTGATGCTCACGAACGAGGGTCTTCGGCGACGGGAGTCGGAGTTGGGGGAGGCTCCCCCGAGGCCCCCCAGTTTCCGTCACCGGGCGCGCGGAAGCCCGCCGCCCCGGGCCTCGGCGACCATTCCACTCGCAGGGCCCTGGCCGGCGGGGCGCTCGAACGCAGTAGATCCGGAGGAAAAAAGAGGCTCCTGGCGGTGAAAACGGCAGGAGCTCGGTCAGAGGGGTGAGGGCTACCCCTCAGACTAGGCTTCTTGCTCCATTTTCCTTTCAGTCACCCCGGGCCGCGTAGGCCCCTACACCCGCCAAGCTGGCCGCGGGGCGCCGGATGCGCGCCCCCTGCCGTCCGAGGGCGCCGCGCCGGAAGCCGCGGCCCATCCGGGCTTTTGAGCGCGCGCGCGCCGAGGCCCCGCCGCCCCCACCCCGTAGGGGCGGGGCGGGGCTCCGGGGCCTCCGCGGAGGGGGCGGGCTCGGCGCGCGCGCGAGGCTTCCGGAGGGAGGAGAGGGCCCGGGGCGCGCGCGAGCCAGGCGGGGCGCGAACGTTGCCGGCCAGTGAAGGGCGAGCTCTGGTCCTTCCCGCCGCCGCCGCCTAGTTTGGGCGCCAAACTTGGGGCTTGTTCATCCCTTGGTGATTTCTGTATTTCGTGTGTTCACACTTCCATACCGCGATGGAAACTCAGGCAGATGCAAAGTGCCGCTACCAAAAGAGAAACCTAAAGTAACAGCTGTGCGATATATTAAGCCCGCGCCACCGGCTGCTGGAGTTGTATACAAATGACTCATTTCAAGGCTTGTTTTTTAAAAGTATGATTAAAAATAGCACAGTTTGGGCTTGTTGAGGGATGCATACAGTATTTTTAGTTGGAGGGATAAAAGACTGGTGGTTAGCGTTCAGATGAACAGGGGTAGAGAACGGTTACGCCTTGGGCTTTTAGAGTGTTTGGGTTTATTTTGTCTATATGAATGTATTCATTCCCACTAAAAATATCTTTATTTATTAGGCCTTCGGGACTGAAAGACTCACCATTGCCCCTTTTGGCACTTAGGCACGGCCGTCTCAGAAATGAGCCAGGACGTGAGAACTGAGTTGACTGAACCCAAAAAGTAAAGAAAAGCTCATTATTTGAGCTGTTCATTACAAAGAACAGCTGCTTCTTCGCCCAGGAAGCGATTAGTTCCTTGTGAACAATGAACTTTCTGATCAAGTTATATCTTTCCCTTCTCCCACCCTCTAACCTACTAGAAAGTAATCCTTTTTAAACATAGTGGTCACTAAATTGATTTAATCTAATTGCTAACATGATCTTTAGGGATTTATTCGGGCTTTTAAAAGAACTCATCTTTATCAAATAAAATATAGTGAAGTTGCTGGTTGACACAGGATAAAAGAAAAACTCAGGTGATGAAGAAAACAGCATAAAAAGATGAATTATGCAACTTGTTAACGCCAAGTGAAGGAACAGGTGTGTGCTCTGAGTTGAAAAACAGGACTGCTCAGTGAATACTCAAGCAGTGCACAAAGGCTTCAGAGACCTTCAGATATATCTTGTGCCTTGAAGGATGATAAGATTTAAGACAGAGGAGAATATTCCAGGCACAAGAAAAATATTCAAAAAGCCCAAAAGTGAAAATATAAAGGGCTGTTTCAGAAACAAGTTTGTCTTGCATAAAAAACAAGAAAAAGAATTTTAAGAATTTGGATGTTTCCTTAAATGTCCAACAAAGGAAATTTGGGCTTTGGACAGGGTAGGCAGTGGACAAAGGGTAAGAATGTAAACTGGTGAATTGCTTTAAACTTTTTAACAGCATCACCATGACCAAATTCATGAATACTCTGCTGACAAGCCTCCTCTGGACCAAATTTTCCCCTTCTCTTTGGCCTCTTATTTGAAAAAATCTTCTTGGCAGAATTAGTAGAGTAGAAACAAAGGGCAGAAATGATCAGATTAGTGTTGTTTTTTTTTTTCTAATGGAACCAAAAAAAGGGGCAAAAATGAAGTGATAGTATTTGGAGTGTTTGGGGAAAAAAGAGATGAGGCAAGGATTCTTTCATGGAAAAGAGGCTGAAAATTAGCCTAGTGTAACAAGCACTCTCCAAGGCCCCTACTGGTAAAGAAGATGGTCATTCTCCTTGCCTTCATAGCACCTAGCAGGAAGACTCTGAATTTACGCCCAAAGAAATAATGATACTGCTGACCAGAAGTCAAGAAGAAATGAAGTTGAATGAGTTGTTGCATTTTGGATGACGCATCACAGAATGAAGAGTTCATGGCAGAAAATACAGAACTGAAACTCAGGCTGAAGACAGAGCTATCAAGTTTAGGTGTCATTTCAGGGGCCTCCAAAGAGCTCCAGTACCACAGTCCCTTCTGTCTAAGCACAGAAAGAATTCAGTGAGAGGCAAAGTGATAGATATGAAGTGATATACTGGGATAGGCTCTTGTGAGGCTTACAAGCGGGAGGGCAAGGGGATGCCACACCCCAAGAACTTGGTATAGTTTTATAGTCAAAGGAAAAGTGGGGAGGGAGAAAAGAACTTCTTTGTCTTTCTTAAGTAGATGTCATGCTTCCATTATCAGTTCCTCCTCCAGGTTAAGCAAGGGAGTTTTCTTGTCCCTACATGGTCAAGCTAGGTTCTGCAGCAAAGAATCCACCTGTCAATCCAGGAGACATGGATTTGATCTCTGGGGCAGGAAGGTCCCCCGAAGAATGAAATGGCAACTCATTCCAGTATTCTTGGCTGAGAAATGCCATGGACAAAGCAGCCTGGTGGGCTACAATCCATGTGGTTGCAAGAGTCGGACATAACTTAGCAACTAAACAACAATAGCAACATGGCCTTGCTAGGTCCACAAATTGTTTTTTACATCTGCAAGAGCACGTTCTAGGGATTATTAACTGAGCTCACTAGGAAGGATGTGTGTGTCATGCCACCAATGTTTTATTGTTTTGGGGCATGTTTTGTTGTATGGTTTTATTGCTAAGAAAGCCTGCCTGATTTTGTGTTTAAGCAAACATGCTTTCTTGAATAATCATTAACTTACAGGAGTCCTCCATATTTTTTCCTACTTACAAAGTCCATCCTAAAGGAGATCAGTCCTGGGTGTTCATTGGAAGGACTGATGTTGAAACTGAAACTCCAACACTTTGACCACCTCATGCAAAGAGTTGACTCATTGGAAAAGACCCTGATGCTGGGACGGATTGGGGGCAGGAGGAGAAGGGGACGACAGAGGATGAGATGGCTGGATGGCATCACTGACTTGATGGACATGGGTTTGGGTAGAATCCAGGAGTTGGTGATGGACAGGGGAGGCCTGGTGTGCTGCAATTCATGGGGTCACAAAGAGTCGGACACGACTGAGCGACTGACCTGAACTGAACTGAACCGAGTGGGATTAACAGTTTAATCACTTACTTTGTCCCTTCACTCTGTCCCTATCAGTTGGCTCTACACTTAAGACCTAATGAGTTCCTCAAAGGTAAGAGACTAAACTGGGATAAGGTAGCAAGGGAATAAACAGCAGAAAATGAGAGAAATGACCAGAAGGCCAACCAACACCAGGCCATATGGTAGTGTCTCAAAAACCAGAGGAGCCAAGTAATGGTACTGAATACTGCAGAAGTCAAAAGAAAATGAAGAAAACACACTGGATCTGCTCACTCTAAACGCAGTTCCTGTAGGGGAAAGGGGTAGCTAGGGAGTTTGGGATGGATGTGTACACACAGCTGTGATTAAAATGGATACCCAATGAGGTCCAACTGTATAGCACAGATAACTCGGCTCAATGTTATGTGGCAGCCTGGATGGGAGGAGAGTTTGGAGGAGAATGGACACGTTTATATATGACTGAGTCCCTCTGCTGTTCATCTGGAATGATCACAACATTGTTAATCTGCTATATCCCTATACAAAATAAAAAGTTTTTTAAAAAAACAAACCAGTTACTGCTATTTGTGACTTTACTATTAAGAAAAAAATGCAGACCAGCTGCTGCTCTTTCCCTGCATGCATCTCTCCCGTCCATGGATGTCCTGTATTACTCTGCCCTTGCTGTGCTGCTTAGAGGCTTCTCTGGGGCACCTTCTGCTAAATATTTGGCAGCACTGTTCTTGATACCCTCCTTTGTTCTAAGAGATGGAGATACCTTAAGTATCTCTGCGTTCTCTGGCACCTAAACTCTGCAAACACATGCACAATAGACTTTTATCCTAGTCCAAGGGCCACTTGGACTTGCATTTATTAATGACAACTGACTAATCTTTAAAGAATGGTAAAAAATAAAAATAAGATTTATCTCTGAATGTTTAGAATGCTGAAAGTTTTTCAATATTTATGAAACCATCTAAAATTACAGAAGTAGATCAAATTTCTCATATCTTTGCAAACATCTGAAGATAGTGTTATTTAAAAAGCAAATCCCAACAGTGTCTATAAATACAGCATTTTTAGTTCCATTTGGAGAAACAATCAACTTTTTGCTTATTTTCACAAGATTTCAAGTGTGCAGAAATGTTCACAAAATAATTATTCTCCAGTGTCACCACTGCCTATAATACACATTTGTCATTTCTACTTCAGATATATTTTAAAAACAATATTAAAAAATGAAATTCCCCCATTCTCATTCCTAATCCTATTCTCCTCCCTCTCTTGAGGCAATCATAATTATCAACTTGATATTTCTCTCTTGAGTCCATGTTTTTAGACATTGACTCTATAAACAGTAAGTACAATAGACCACATGCACATACCTGTAAGAGGAATTGCTGAGCCATAGGGTAATAATCTATATGGTCAGTTTCAACATCTAGTAAGGAAAGCTAGCCTTATCTTTTTCACTATTGTTTTGACTCTTCTTTAAGGTCATTTTTAGATCAGGCTGTCTTAATTCATAAAAAAGAATCTCATTGGGATTTTGATTCAAATTGTATTGAATTATTAGATTAAACTGACATCTTTTCAGTTTGGATTCTTCCCAGATGAGAACATAACAGATTGTTCCTTTTTTTTCAGGTCTCCCTTTAACATTCTTTAATAATGCTTCATCATTTTCTCCCCAGGGCTCTAGTATCTTTTGACTATTTTTTTCTGAGGTAATTTATACTTTTTATTGCTATTGTGTAATTGCTAAATTATATCTTTTACTGTTTTATTTCTAGTTGGTTATTCATGGCTTATAGGACAATTACTGATTTTTGTATTTTGATTTTAGAGCCAGTAACACTGCTGCATTTTGTTTTATAAATAGAACTAATTTTCCAATAGATGCTTTTGAATAGTCTATGTAATAATCTCATCTGTAAAAATCATCAATTTGTCTCTTTCTTTCTTGTGCATATATATATTTGTTGTTGTTTAGTTGCAAAATCATGTGGGACTCTTTTGTGACCCCATGGACTGTAGCAGGCCAGGCTCTTCTGTCCATGGGATTTCCCAGGCAGGACTATTGGAATGGACTGCTATTCACTTCTCTGGAGAATTCCATGGACAGAGAAGCCTGGCAGGCTACAATCCATGGGGTCACAAAGAGTCAGACATGACTGAGCGACTAACACTTTCACTTTTTCTTTCTCAAGGAGATCTACCTCAACCAGGATCAAACCTGAGTCTCCTGCATTGCAGCCAGATTCTTTACCACTGAGCCACCGGGGAAGCATATATATCTGTACATTTATACATATATATATATTTTGGTTTTGGCTGAACCACATGGCTTGTGGGACTTTAGTAACTCAACCAGGAATGAAACCCAGGCCCACAGCAGTGAAAGCACAGAGCACAGCATCCTAACTGCTGGTCTGCCAGGAAATTTCTTTAATTCCTTGTCTTAAAATGATTATAACAATTATTACTTTAGGAAATAGTAGCAATGATAGTGGGTATCCTTGTCATATGCTGAACTTTAATAAAAATGCTTTTGAAGTTTAATTTTTGTTGTCAGTTTTACGTAGATGCCCTTTATACACTATAAAGGTTTCTTGCTATTCACAGGTTTTTACGTTTTAAAATATATAAGTGTCCACCGCTATATTTAAAATGAATAACCAACAAAAACCTACTGTATAGCACATGGAACTCTGCTTAATGGTATGTGGTAGCCTGGGTGGGAAGGGGTTTGGGAGAAAATGGATACACGTATATGTATAGCTGAATCCCTTCACTGTTCCCCTGAAACTATCACAACATTGTTAATCGGCTATACTCTAATGGAAAACATTTTTTGTGTTAAAAATAAAATAAAAAATATTAGAAAAGGTAGATAATAAATTGTTAATAAAAATGACCTGAAATTCATAAATATATATGAAAGAATATATATTACTTTTTTATAATTATACTTTTCAACAAGTCATAAACATCTTAACATGTGTCATATGTATTCTATAACAATTTAAAAAAAAATTTATTTTTAATTGGAGGATAATTGCTTTACAATGTTGTGTTGGTTTCTGCCATACAAGAACATGAATCAGCCATGAGTACATGTGTCCCCTCCTTCTTGAACCTCCCTTCCACCCCTCAATCTCATCCCACCCCTCTAGGCTATGCATCAGTATTAAAAACTGGTCAACTAAAAAAAAACTGGTCAACTAATAAATATATGTGTGTGTGTGTGTGTGTGTGTGTGTGTGTTCAGTTTTATCAAATGCTTCTTTATGCATCTGGAGATGATAAAGTGTTTTTCTCCTTAATATGTTAATATGGTAAGAATAGAGCGATAGATTTGCTAGGACTGTCCTTGTATTTATTTGAATAAACTACTTAGTTATTATTTACTTAGGGCTTTTTTCTTATAAAGACACTGATGAATTAAATTTGTAACAAGAATCATGCAACAAGATAATATATGGAGCATGCATGCGTGTATGCCTGCTAAATTGTTTTAGTCGTGTCCAATTCTTTGCGACCCTATGGACTGTAGCCCACCAGGCTCCTCTGCCCTTGGGGTTCTCCAGGCAAGAATATTGGAGTGGGTTGCCATGCCCTTCTCCAGGGATTCGTTCCAACCCAGGGATTGAACCTGTGTCTCCTGCGACTCCTGCACTGCCGGCAGATTCTTTACCACTGAGACACCAGGGAAGCCCCAATATGGAGCATAACTGGTATCCTATCCCATCCTCAGAGGTTACCAGTGGCTACAATCCTCTGGGTTTTATTGCAGATGCTGTTCTATGAAGAACAGTTGCTCAGTTCTTCAAGACTAAGTTCAAATTAGGCCCAGTTCTAGACTTGAAACTCTGGTTCCCATAGGGGCAATACAGGTTCAACCAGTTTGATAACTTTCACCACTGAGAGCTTAAAGGGAGGACCAGGAATAAAATAGGTCACCTTTTGGAGGAACAGAGAGTTTATAACATCCCATACCCCCAGCTAAATCTGAAACTGATCATATGTTGTCTGGAAGTTGATGAACCACTCAACTGGCAGAAGACACATAGTGAGTTTGGGTGGTATCTCCTGCCTTGGTGTGGAAAGCTTGCTGGAGCTTCTCACAGGCCCGTAAGAAGATGGCAGGGGTGTAAGGAGTTTTACTGGTAGCCCCTAACATGAACACTGCCCTTTAATAGAATCCCAGCAGCAAGAGATTGTAGAATGTGTATGGTGGAATATGCTGAGTTGTTGCAAAAGAAACTGAATTTCATTCAGATCCCCCCTGTCCAACTTCCCACCAGGACCAAGTCAGAGGATCCCTTTGGAGAGCTAGCTTTTGGATACCAGCCACATGGAGGGAACTGATGTCCAAAAATGGAAAATCCAAGACAACCAACAGAAAGGGGGCAGAAATGTCTTCATCATATAGCTGGGATTGTTCATATATAGGAACCGTGATTATGCACAACTCATAAAAGGGAAACAAATTCGGAAGGCAATCATGTAAAGAAGGTCATTTTCCCCTCCCTCTACCTTGGCAACCCAATATCAAAAGAATAATGCAGTGGTTCTCTATTGGTGTGTAACAAATTATCACAGAGTGGCTTAAAGTAAAACAAATGTATTAGCTCACAGTTCTATGTATCAGAAGTCCAAGCGAGGGCTTCTCTGGCGGCTCAGTGGTAAAGAATCCACCTGCCAACACAGAAGACATGAGTTTGACCCCTGGTCTGAGAAGATCTCAGAGGCTGCAGAGCAACTAAGCCCATGCGCCACAACTACTGAACCTATGCTCTAGAGACCAGGAATGGCAAATACTATAGAGCCTGCCCACTGCAACTAGTGAGCGTGGAGCCCACGTTCTGCAACGAAAAGCCACCACAATGAGACGCCTGCGCACCGCAACTTAGAGAGCAGCCCCCACCTTCCACAACTAGAGAGAAGCCCACGCAGCAGTGAAGACCCAGCACAACCAAAAACAGACAAATAAATAATTTTTTTTTTTTTTTTTTAGAAAAAGAGCAGTGTAAGTAAACTCAACTGGGTTTCTCTGCTCCAGGTCTCATGAAGTCAAACCCAAGACTGGCGAGCTCGAGCTCCTACCTGGGGGTTCTAGAAAAGAACCTACTTTCTAGCTCCTTCAGATTTGGGGCCACAGTCAGTGTGTGTTGGTTACAGAACTGTGACCCCCTTTCCCTGCTGACTGGCAGTGGGTGCTGCTCTCAGCTCCTGAAGGCTGCCTGCATTCAACACACGGCTCCTTTCACCTTAAAGGCAGCAATAGTGTGGTGAGTCACCTTATGGGGCACACCTCATCTTATTATGCTTTGCTTTATTGTACTGTGGATGCTGCTTTTTTTCTTTAACAAACCAAAAGTGTACGGCAATCCTGTATTGCCCAAGTCTATCAGCACCATTTTTTCAACAGCATTTGCTCACTCCATGTCTCGGTGTCATGTTTTGGTAATTTTGGCTCTATTTCAAACTGTTTCATTATTACATATATTATGGTGACCTGTGATCAGTGATCCTTGATGCTAATATTATCATTGTCTTGGGGTGCCACAAGCTGCACTCGTATAAGAAGGCAAACTTAATCCGTAAATGTTGTGTGTGTTCTGACTGCTCCACCAATCAGCGAATCTCCTTTCTCTCTCTTCTTGAGCCTCCTTATTTCCTAGGACACAGCAGTATTGTAATTAGACCAATTAATAACCCTACAATGGCCTCTAAGTTTTCAAATGACAGGAAGAGTCATAAGTCTCTCACTTCATCGTCTCTCACGATTTTGGTTTATTATGTCTCTCACATCATCAAAAGCTAAACATGATTAAGCTTAGTGAGGAAGGCATGTTGAAAGCCAAGACAGGATAAAAGCTAGACCTCTTGAGCCAGTTAGCCAAGCTGTGAATGCAAAGTAAAAGTTCTTGAAGGAAATTAAAAGTGGTACTCCAGTGAACACACAAACGATAAGAAAGCAAAATAGCCTTATTGCTGAGATGGAGAAAGTTGTAGTGGTCTAGACAGATGATCAAACCAAGCCACAGCACCTCTGTTTACAACATGGTTTACTGAATATTTTCAGCCCACTGCTGAGACCTGCTGCTCAGAAAAAAAGACTCCTCTCCAAATGTTATTGCTCACTGACAATGTACCTGCTCACCCCAGGGCTCTGACAGAGATGTACAACTACTTAATTAATTGATTTTGTTTTCATGACTGCTAACACAACATCCATTCTGCAGTTCATGGATCAAGAAGTAATTTTGACTTTCAAGTCTTAGTATTTAAGAACTAGATTTCCTAGGGCTTCAACTGCTATAGACAGTGATTCCTCATGATGAATCTGGACAAAAGCCAACTGAAAACTTTTGGAAACAACTCACTATTCTAGATGCCATTAAGAACATTCACAATTTACGAGACAAGGTCAAAACATCAACACTAACAGGAGTTTGAAAGAAGCTGATTCCAACTCTCAAGGATGACCTTGAGGAGTTAAAGACTTCAGTGAAAGAAGTAGCTGTAGACTTGAGGGAAATAGCAAGAGAACTAGAATTAGAATTGGAGCCCAAAGATGTGACTGGATTGCCACAATCTCATGATAAAACTTGAATGGACGAGGAATTGCTTCTTATGGGTCAACAGAGAGCTTTCTTGAAATGGAATCTACTCCTGGTGAAGATGCTGTGAAGATGGTTAAAATGAAAACAAAGGATTTAGAGTATTATTTAAATTTAGTTGACAAAGCAGTGGCAGGATTTGAGAGGACTGATTCCAATTTTGAAAGAAGTTCTGTTGTAGTTAAAATGCCATCAAACAGCACTGCATGCTACAGAGAAATTTGTCATGAAGAGAGTCACTGATCTGGTAAACTTCCCTGTGGTATTATTTAAGAAACTGCCCCAGCCACCCCAACCTTCAGCAACCACCACCCTGACCCATCAGCAGCCATTAGCCCTGAGGCAAGACTCCACCAGCAGAAAGACTACAATTCATCGGAGACTCAGATGACAGTTAGTATTTTTAGGAACAAAGTATTTTTAAATTAAAATTCATACATTGTTTTTTAGGCATAATGCTATTACACACTTAATACACTACAGTATAAAGAAAACAATTTTTAGAGGCAGTGGGAAACTAAAACATTTGTACAACTCTCAGAGAAGGAAATGGCAACCCACTCTAGTATTCTTGCTTGGAAAAGTCCATGGACAGAGGAGCCTGGCGGGCTGTAGTCCATGAGGTTACATGACTGAGCATGCGTGCATGAGGGTGGAGGGAGATGGGTTGGTAGCAATAAACTGGTAGAACTAAAAAAAAAAAAAAATTGTGCAACTCTCTTTATTGCAATATTCACTTTTCTGCAAAGTTATGGAACTGAACCCACACTATCTCCAAGGTATTCCTGTATTTTGAATCTCAGATTCCCCCCTGTGGTACTAGCCAGAGAAAACTCTGCGTTTAAAGGCTCCTGTGATTAGAATTAGCCAACCAACACAATCTCCCTTTTGCCATGTGATGTAACATAATCAGGGCTCTACTGACACCTTGATTTCAGACTTCTGACCTCCAGAATCATGAGACAATAAATTTCTATTGTGCTGAGACAATTTCATTTGCCAAGACAGCCACAGCAAACTGATACAGTTTCTGATACTTACCACTGAGAATCATGACTAACGTAATTTTGTATTGAGTGAAAAATTATGGTACAACCCATCACTGGAAAATTTGGCTTAGGAAGGGATAGGTGGCTCGGAATGGCAGGTCCACATGGACTTCAAATTAAAGTCTCACAAAAGTAGTGCTGCCTTGCAGGACTGTGGAGCAGCCTTTGGTGGCATTAAAATCTTCCTCCCAAGACAAGTTGGGGTGGTTGTTGCCATGCTCGGTGGATGGAATTGAGGGAATCCAGAGCATTCCTGCCCTGAAGATCAGCAGCCTCTGCTTGCCCACTCAGTTTATTTTTTTTTTTTTAAGGCTTAAAATGTATTTTAATAAGTTGATGTTGCATTATTATTTCTCAGAAAAACTTTAAAGGTATTAGGGACAAATCAAACATGGTACACCAATAAAAAATGCACAGCATAACTACCTAAGATAGGCAAAGCTAAGAGCTACTGTCTGACATTCAGCATACAGCAACCCTGTTCTCAAGATTGTACTAGGCCTATCAAGAAAAGCTGTGAGTGGCAACATGACAGACACAAAAGGGCCATTTCTGGGTTGTCCTTACCCAAGAAAAAGATGGAGGCAAGTTTAACACAAGATTTTTTAAAGATACACTAAATGAAAATCTCTAAGAGAAAATGTCTTCCTTGAGACATGAAAGGGTAATATATGGGATAGAACAGAACCGTATTTATGTTGTCTGTGACCTCTGTGGACATGTGCCTGAATTCCCACCTGGGAGTGAATGGAACAGTGGGGCCAAGTTCACTGAGGGATGTTTGGTTTTTGTGGTATATGTGGCAGGATATCTGGGGTGGGGGGGGTGTAAGAACAAGAAAGCAAATAGAACAGGGTGGACAAAGAGTGGAATGATTAAGATTAATGGGGGCTCTAACTGGATCCATTTTGCCATGGCTCCCCGGCCCTCACAGGCTCTCAACAATCACATGAGATTTTAGGAATGCACCACACAGAACTGATTAGTGAAAGGATATACCACACAGAACTGATTTGTTAAATATAGCCCCTCCCTTACCCTCTGCCTCCAACATACTCCCTAGAGTACTACAGGCAGGGAAGACCTAAACTATTGGGAGGAATCCCTAACACTTTTCCAGGGTAGAATTCGGCTAGTCCAAAAAGGGTCCTTCTTTTAAGGGTTTTGGGAAACTAGACACTGCAATTTTATTAGTATCAGCAACATTTGTTTGGAGCAAATTCAGCTCCAGGAGCTGCACGGTTGAATGCAGGAGGGGTTCCACCAATTGCCCCAATTCCTTCCATTGTAGCAGCTTGGCCAAAGCGTTCAGTTGTTGGTGGGGTCAATCCCAAGGTTCCATCTGGCATCATAGTGGCCGGTCCTGGAGGAGCTGGGGTACCAGCTGGCACAGGAGCAGGGGGCATGGCACCTCTGTTGTTTATGCCCATAGCACCTCCCATAGCCATCTGACCCATCCGTATCTCTTGCTCTCTTGCATCAGGGAAGGTTCCCTTGAATCCTTCCTGCTGCCGTCGCATCATTTCTTCTTGTTGCCGCCGCATCTCTTCCTCACGGCGCCTGCGCTCCTCCTCCTGCCTGAGCTCCAGCTGCTTTCGTTTTTGCACTTCTTGATTATGCAGCTCTTCCATCCTCCGAAGTTCTTCTTGACGCCTCATCAAATCCTGCCTCATTAGCATGACCTGGTGCTCATGGCGAGCAGCCTCCATCTCCATCTCCAGCTTCTCACGAGCTTCCTTGATGTTTCCGTCAACTTGGTCCTGCTGCTGCTTCTCCATCTCAATAAGTGCCTTCCAGCGCATAGCATATTCATACTCAAAGGAGCCAGGCTGTGCAAATCTGGGTGGCTGTTCTCGCTCTTTGTGAAATTGCTGGTTCTTTATAACCAGCTTCTCTGGGAGTCCCTCTTCATCATCTAACTGGTCCATGGGCTCCACAGTCACAGGTCGAGGAAATGTGGTTAGCAGGAAGGAGCCTTCACTGCATCTGTCCAGAGCTTTCCGAGCAGCTGGCTTCCCTGAGAATTCCACAATGCCTTTTCCTGAGGACCTGCCTCGATCATCCACAATGACTACAGCCTCTCCACCTGGCCGAACACAGAAAAGGCTTCCTCCAGCAGTTCATTGGACACATACTGAGGAAGGTTTCGGACTGTAAGGGATGCACTATGGCAGGCAAAGCGCACACGCAGCTGCTTTCCACGGAGTGGCATGTTGTCCAGTTCTACTTTGGCAATCTCCGCTAGGGTTCGTGTTTCCAAGCGGATAAAGCCAAAGCCCTTGTCCTTATGAATGAAGACTTCGCCTGCTTTCCCATATTTCTCAAACAGTTTCCTCATTTCCTCCTCAGTGATGTCAGGAGGAAGATTGCCCACAAAGAGCCGGCTACGCTGGGTGAAGGTCTTCTCTCCTGGTTTCCTAAAATTCTTCAGGTCACTAGTCAAGGCTTCATTCTGGCTGCTGGCTTGCTGCCCATTTGCAGGCGTTGGTGGAGGTGGTGGTTGCTGCTGTTGCTGCTGGTGATGCTGCTGATGGTGATGTTGATGATGCTTCCTTGGAGTGTGGTTTTGTTTCTCCAAGTTAAAAGTTTTATTGCTCTGCATCTTTACACCCAAATGCTTATTTCTTAGACACTATTCTAGGTGCTTGCCTTCAGTAGTGATAACCCTCTACCGACTGTTTTCTCCTCAGAATAACGGCGACGTTACACGGCCTTTACCGTCCCGAGAAAAAAGTGCCCACTCAGTTTAAACTGTTGCTGGTTGCTGAGGTGTTGGGAACTGTCTAATATCTACCACAGGTTCCAGAGGTTTCCACCGCTGATCTTCAAAGTGTTTACAAAGACACTGTGCCTTCCCCATGAGGAGGAGCTGCCTCATAGGCACAGAGATCTCCAAGCTTTTTCTCATGCTGCCAAATCTAGCAGGGTAAGCCAACTTCAAATTACCTATCTCCCATTTCAGGTCACCCTAACATGTGTGGGTTTCTTTTTTTTAGATGCCATGGTATTTTTTGTTTCTTTATTGTGAGCCAGCACTACCACTTACATAGATTATGTCAGATATTTTGGGTCAAACTGTTCCCGAAAACCCCCCAAAACAGCAGAAACACTGAAACCAAAACAGCACAAATGAGGCACTTGCATTACACTAAACAGAGGGGAATTCAGGATACTCTCATTGGCTACGAGTCTCGGCAACATGGTACACTTAATCTCATTGGCTGGAGCAAACAAAACAACTGCCTTACCAGCTCTAATTAGTTTTGACCATAGACAATGCTGAAAAGATGAGGGAAATAGATCTGTAAATAAAATTGTAATGGATTATTATACAAAAAATGAGATTGCACATTTAACACACCACAGCTCAGACAAGCAAATAAAAAATAACACTTTAATTTTGATATAATTATTCCTAAGGATGTACCTGGAGTTTAATAGGAAAATTAATTAAATGTCCAATATTATGTATATCTGGTTATTTGAGTCATTTAAACAGTGTCCAATGTCTTTTATTTTATTATTGGTAAAGATAAGTCATAATTTTTAATTACTGACATATAGTTGACTTACAAAGTTGTGTTAGTTTCTGGTGTACAAAAAAGTGATTCAGTTATACAAACACATATATCTCTTTTTTCAGATTCTTTTCCATTACAGGTTATTACAAAATATTGAATATGGTTCTCTGTGCTATACAATGGCTTCTTGTTTGTTTTATATTTTATATATAGTAGTGTGTACATGTTAATCCCAAACTCATTTATCCTCTCTCCTTTCCACTTTGGTAAACGCAAGTTTGTCTTCCATGTCTCTAGGTCTATTTGTTTTGTACATAAGTTCATATGTGTGTGTGTGTGCATGTATATATATATATATTCCACATAGAAGTCATTTCATGATATTTGTCTATCTAACTTACTTCACTTATTACAATAATCTCTAGGTCCACCCATGTTGCTGCAGTGTCCAGTCTCTTTTAAAGAGAAATGTTCGTAGGTGCTAGTGGTATTTAACAGTTTACCCTAAGAATTTCAATGCAAAAATGCAATGCAAAATTTCAATGCTGGTTTTAAAAAATAAATAGAAAAAAAATTTTTTTTAAAATACATAGGTAGATAGACAAATAGAAATGCTCATCTTTCATTTAGATCTCCTTCACCCCCTCCTTTTTTAAGTTGATATGCTAGTATTGGGGTGGGAGTGGAGGTGGTCCTGGCATGTGTTGTTCTGTGTCAATTCTGCTCATATCTTTTGCTTTCCAGTTAGGTGATGCCCTTTGACCACCTGGTTACTCTACAATCTGTTAGCTTCTGATGCCAAAATCTAGAGGTTATAGTCCCAAGCCTACTAATAAAGTCTAATTGATTCTCTTGGTCTGTGAGCTCCTTGGTTTTAGCATTTATTGCTTAGATTTGGAGGCTCCCTTTTTATTTCTGGGGCTTCCTCGGTGGCTCAGAGGGTAAAGCATCTGCCTGCAATGCAGGAGACCTGGGTTTGATCCCTGGGTTGGGGAGATCCCTTGGAGAAGGAAATGGCAACCCACTCCAATATTCTTGCCTGGAGAACCCCATGGACAGAGGAGCCTGGTAGGCTATAGTCCACGGGGTCTCAAAGAGTCGGACAAGACTGAGAAACTTCACTTTTTATTTCTGGTATAAAAAAAAACATCTCTTTCTTGATTTCAAGTTATGCTATATATGTATATAGGGGCTTCCCTGGTAGCTCAGAGGGTTAAGCGTCTGCCTGCAATGCAGGAGACCTGGGTATATTTAAATTTATATGTATTTAAATTTTATTTGATGTATTACACATCTCTAAGTGTTCAAAGGGAGTACGCATATTTCATCTGCATCAGTTAATAATCAGAAAATGAACTTTTAAAAAATAAGTAATAAACACATTATCTTTGTTTAAAAAAGGGGCAACATTTGAGATCAAATCCCTTTTAAGTCCTACCCACACTCCTGTCCCTCATAGAAATCATCTGTAACTTGTTTTTTTTTTTTAAGACCTTGTTTATATTTTTAAAGTTTTTATTGAATTTATTACAACATTGCTTCTGTTTTCTGTTTTGGTTGTTTTAGCCACAAAGCACGTGGGATCCTAGTTCCCTGACCAGAGCATGAGCCAGCACCTCCTGCATTGAAAGGCAAAGTCTTAACCCCTGGACCACCAGGGAAGTCCCTGTAACTTGTTTTTAACCCAACCGCATGCTGTGGAGAGTTACCCAGGTTGGCAGAGATCTACCACACCCTTTTAACTGCCTCCAACCACCACATACACAGTTTGAATTTACACTTTATTAGCCATTCTTTTATTCATGGTTCTGTGTTTCCTGTTCTTCCCTATGAGGAACTCTGCAATGGACATGCTTGTACATGTTCTCTTGTATACAAGTACCACTGTTTTTGAAAAGCAGATGCTATATCTGTAGCGGCTAGCTCATAGCATATGTGTATTTTTATTTTATTCAATATTGCCAAATTGCCCTGTTCAATGTGGCTGCATCAGTTTTATATTCCCATTAGCAGTGTATGTATATTCTACCACATTTTACATTTTATTAATTAGTTTAATTTTTATAATGCTTGAAAATTATCTCAGTATTGTATCAAATTTTCTTGATGACTGGTGACATTCAGCTTCTATTTATATGTTCACTGGCCAGTTACATTTATTTTTCTACAAGTAATTTATCCTATGATTTTTTTCCATGTTCTCATTGGTTTATTTGAGTTTTCCATTTTTGTAGGAATATCTTATGGATCTAAATACTAATCTTTTCTGTGTTATATGTTTAGCAAATATTATCTCCTTCCTTGTCACTTGTCTTTGAACTTTGCTTATATATGCTAGACATGTTATTGAAGGCTTATGATGCCTGCTGTAATAGAGAACTTATACATGCTGTTCAAATTTATCAGTCTTGATACAGTTAAACATATCAATTCATTCCCTATGTCTTTTGCATTTAGGGTCTGACTTAAAACTGACTTCTAATTTTCCAGTCATAAACATTTTCCTACATTTTCTCCTGATATATTTAGGATTTTGCCTCTTAACATTTGAGTCTTTAATACCTCTAGAATTTATTTTCATGAATGGTGTTAGGTAGAGAATCTAATTTTATCAAAACAAATGATCAAATTTCCCAAAGCCATTTATGGAATTGTTAGTGCCCCCTCACTAAAACTGATTCCATCTCTATTGTACGTAACATTCTAATTTTGATGAACTAGCCATTTGCAGGTATAACCCACAGTAAGAAAAGGCTTACACATCATCTGTTGGAACTAGGCAACTATTCCCCAACTTATCTAAGCGAGCAGGATGTGTCCTTAAAATGAGACTGCAACATATTTTAGAGCCTGTCTGGAATAATACGCTTGTCCCACCGTATCCACGGGGGATTGGTTCCAGGGCCCCCAAACCAAAATCCATGAATGCTCAAGTCCCTTACATAAAATGATATATTTGCATAATAATCTATATGAATCCTCCCATATCTCTTGACTTCCTGCTTTTGCATTCCAGTCCCCTATAATAGGGGTTTATAATAGGAGATACCTGGGTTTGATCCCCAGGTCACGAAGATCCCCTGAAAAAGGAAATGGCAACCTAGTCCAGTACTCTTGCCTAGAAAATGCTATGGACAGAGGAGCCTGGTAGGCCACAGTTCATGGGAACACAGAGTTGTACATGACTGAGCAACTTCACTTAAGAGACACTGGGAGTAAAAGGCAAATTTTGCCTTGGAGTACAAAATGAAGCAAGGCAAAGGCTTACAGAGTTTTGCCAAGAGAATATACTGGTCATAGCAAACACCCTCTTCCAACAACATAAGAGAAGACTACACATGAACATCACCAGATGGTCAATACTGAAATCAGATTGATTATATTCTTTGCAGCCAAAGATGGAGAAGCTCTATACAGTCAGCAAAAACAAGACTAGAAGCTGATTGTGGCTCAGATCATGAACTCCTTATTGCAAAATTCAGACTTAAATTGAAGAAAGTAGGGAAAACCACTGGACTATTCATCTATGACTTAAATCAAATCCCTTACGATTATACAGTGGAAATGACAAACAGATTCAAGGGATTAGATCTGATAGACATAGTGCATAAAGAACTATGGACGAAGGTTCGTGACATTGTACAGGAGGCAGTGTTTAAGAATATCCCCAAGAAAAAGAAATGCAAAATGAAAAAATGGCTGTCTGAGGAGGCCTTACAAATAGCTGAGAAAAGAAAAGAAGTGAAAGGCAAAGGAGAAAAGGAAAGATATACTCATTTGAATGCAGAGTTCCAAAGAATAGCAAGGAGAGATAAGAAAGCCTTCCTCAGTGAGCAATGCAAAGAAATAGAGGAAAACAATAGAATGGGAAAGACTAGAGATCTCTTCAAGAAATTAGGGATACCAAGGGACATTCCATGTAAACATGGGCACAATAAAGGACAGAAGCAGAAGATCTTAAGAAGAGGTAGCAAGAATATACTGAAGAACTGTACAAAAAAGATCTTCATGACCCAGATAATCACGATGGTGTGATTACTCACCTAGAGCCAGACATCCTAGAATGCAAAGTCAAGTGGGCCTTAGGAAGCATCACTACAAACAAGCTAATGGGGGTGATGGAATTCCAGTTGAGCTATTTCAGATCCCAAAAGATGATGCTGTGAAAGTGCTGCATTCAATATGCCAGCAAATCTGGAAAACTCAGCAATGGCCACAGGACTGGAAAAGGTCCGTTTTCATTCCAATCCCAAAGAAAGGCAATGCCAAGAATGTTCAAACTATTGCATAATTGCACTCATCTCCCACGCTAGTAAAGTAATGCTCAAAATCCTCCAAACCAGGCTTCAACAGTATGTGAACCGTGAACTTCCAGATGTTCAAGCTGGATTTAGAAAAGGCAGAGGAGCCAGAGATCAAATTGCCAACATCTGCTGGATCATCGAAAAAGCAAGAGAGTTCCAGAAAAACATCTACTTCTGCTTTATTGACTATGCCAAAGCCTTTGACTGTGTGGATCACAGCAAACTGTGAAAAATTCTTAAAGAGATGGGAATACCAGACCACCTTACCTGCCTCCTGAAAAATCTGTATGGAGGTCCAGAAGCAACAATTAGAACTGGATACAGAACAACAGACTGGTTCCAAATAGGGAAAGGAGTACGTCAAGGCTGTATATTGTCACCCTGCTTATTTAACTGACATGCAGAGTATATCATGTGAAATGCCGGGCTGGATGAAGCACAGCTGGAATCAAGACTCCTGGGAGAAATATCAATAACCTCAGATATGCAGATGACACTGCCCTTAGGGTGGAAAGTGAAGAACTGAAGAGCCTCTTGATGAAAGTGAAAGAGGAGAGTGAAAAAGTTGGTTTAAAAGTCAACATTCAGAAAAGTAAGATCATGGCATCTAGTCCCATCACTTCATGGCAAACCGATGGGGAAACAATGGAAACAGTGACAGACTTCATTTTCTTGGGCTCTAAAATCACTGCAGATGGTGACTGCAGCCAAGAAACTAAAAGACACTTGCTCCTTGGAAGAAAAGCTATGACAAAACTAGACAGCATATTAAAAAAGCTGAGACATTACTTTGCCAACAAAGATACATCTAGTCAAAGCTATGGTTTTTCCAGTAGTCATGTATGGATGTAAGAGTTGGACTATAAAGAAAACTAAGAGCTGAAGAACGGATGCTTTTGAACTGTGGTGTTGGAGAGACCCTTGAGAGTCCCTTGGACTGCAAGGAGATCAAACCACTCAATCCTCAAGGAAATCAGTCCTGAATATTCATTGGAAGGACTGATGCTGAAGCTGAAACTCCAATACTTTGGCCATCTGATGCGAAGAACTGACTCACTGGAAAAGATCCTGATGCTGGGAACGACTGAAGGCAGGAGGAGAAGGTGATGACAGAGGATGAGATGGTTGGATGGCATCACCAACTCAATGGACATGAGTTGGAGCAAGCTCTGGAAGTTGGTGATGGACAGGGAAGCCTGGTGTGCTGCAATTCATGGGGTCGCAAAGAGTCAATCCTACTGAGCGACTGAACTGTACTGTACTGTATCCTCCCGTATAACTTTAAGTCATCTCTATTTTACTTATAATTCTTAATGTAAGATGAACTATGTGTAAATAGTTGCAAATACAATTTGAATGCTATGTGAAAAGTTGCCAGTGGGTGGCAAATTCAAGTTTTGCCTTTTGGAACTTTCTGAAATTTTTTTCCTGAATTTCTTCCATCTGATGTTGGTTGAATCCCCAGATGCAGAATCTGTGAATACAGAGAAACAACTGTATATAGTAAGGGAATGTTATGCTTATATACAGGAAGTATATAAAAAGGAAAAATAATAGTAAGAATTTGATCTTAGAGAAATAGAAAAGTACATTAAAATTTCCAGACCTTTCCATGTTTTGAAAGAAATAGCTTTCTACTTAGTTTACTCCCTTCTCTCTGATTATATGCCCATTACAAAACTTTTGACTAGCTTTATTCAATTTCATAGGTATTATGATGCAAAAGAAGCAGATGTCCATAAGGAAGAAATGAGTAAATCAATCTTTCTGAATTGAAAAACATCCTCTGTCATAGAAATAAGTCCTTTAAGAGACTTTAATTGTGTAGTTTAAACAGTTTAAGCCGTACAGTTTACTGGAATTCAATTCTATAGTCTTATCTCTAGTGCTTGCACAGTGCCTGGTATACAGAAAGTACTCAGTACATTTCTTGAATGAATGGATGGCTAAAACCATCACTGTTGTTTGGTTAGGTAAACATTTTAAATGCTATGAATCACAGTGATTTTCCCCCTCTAGTATTACCGTGTAAATGATATATTTCTGCAAAACAGTACAGGCCTACATCTTGAAGTAGAGCTCATCACATTCAAGGCAGATCACAAATACCACATTCATTTAGTCACTCATTCAATAAAAATTAACTAAGTACCTAAGCTAACCTCTGGGGAATACGATTATTAAAAAAAAAAAAAAAAGACCAGGGTTCTTCTATTTAACTAGAGTGGAAGGCAGAGGGAATTGCAGTTACAAAAAATTGGAAGTTTTAAGCAGCAGACTGAAAACACTGGGGAAACCAAGGTATCTGTACTCAGAAATGGGAGAAGACTAGCAGTTATTAACTGGAGAGGCCCCTGGACCTCTAGGGTCCCACACACCCAACTGTGGTTCATGCATCAAGTACAAAGTTAAAAACTCCAGGTCTTTCCAGAAGACTGGGGAATCACATAGATTAGCAGCCCAAGAACTGTTGGACATTTAGGTGCTTTCCAATTTTTTGCTATTATCAATAGTGCTGTGATAAATTCCCTGGACAAAATCCTTTTGCACATCTGAAATTCCCACAAGTGGATTCTTTGGGTCAAAGGTTATGTCAATTTACAGTTTTATGAGCAATATAAGAGGGTACTTGTTTTCCCATACCCTTGACTATACTAGATTTGGAAAGAAATGGAGTTCTAGGTCTCTATGAAAATGAAAACAAAATGGTTTCCAATTTTATATGTTAAAAATTTCTGTTTAACTACTCATTTCAAAACTATTTTCATCAGTTAGGAAAACTTCTGTTATATTTATAGAAAAAGGAATTCACTTTACATTATATTGTAATGATTGCTAGAGTCTTGTTTATTTATATTAATATTCCAGAGTTGATGGGACTTCCCTGGTGGTCAAGTGGTTAGGACTCCCCGCTTCCACTGGAGGGGATGTGGGTTCGATCCCTGATTGGGGAACTAAAATCCCACATGCCTCATGGCCCAGCCAAGGGAAAACAAAAATTTCTTGAGTCAAAGCAGACTGAGTCAAAACAGTTAAAGAGCACTGGTGGGCTTAAGGCAGAGGTGTCTTAGAAGGAAAAAAAGGGGGAAAAGGTTAAGAAGAAAATGGAGGATAGGAAACTGAGACAAAAAGAGCAAAAGCAAGAAAGAAAATGATGTAGACATGAGAGGGTTTGACTCCTGCCACCACGCACCCTGCCTGTGGTTGCCTACTTTCTTGTGTAGTAGCTGTCTGATGTTTTCAGTTGAAACATTGAGCAACTGCAGCTTCCTTTATCGTCAGAGGAGGAAATGAAAGAGCAAGCATAACAACAGTCTGAGAAGTAATTACTGGGGCCAAAATGAGAAATCAGGACATAATGTTTTGTCAAAGGGAAAATCGCATGTTGCGCCTTGCTAAGTCACAAGGGTTTTAAGGTTCTGACCCTCCAACATTAGTCATTCCATCCTTTTCAGCAGTTCCCTCTCTAGTCTTCTTACTGGTCATTGTGCTATTAATGATCACAGCAGGGCCCTTCAAAAATCTCTGTGAAAAGTCTGAAAATGAAATCAAATTTTAATAAGCAGCATTTCTGAATGCTGAAATATAAGTCAGTTGACTACTTCTTTCTTTCTACTTCTTAGCATTTTCCTCATTTAAGGGAATTCACTGAACTAAAATTAAAACTTCTAAGAGGGTTTCGCTTTAAGATAACAGAAGAGGAAGTTTACAAATAAAAGCCAAGGGTAGCAATGGCTCCCTCTAACGCCCAGAAAAATGTTACAATCTAACCGTGGTTTTATTTTCAAGCCTAAAGGCAGGCTGTCATTTCTTTTAAAAATCTTGGTCAGGTTGTTTTCTATCTCTCATCACCTTATTTAAAGTGTTCTCATCACTTTAAGTTGTTTTGAGACATAAATATAAATATATCACATAAAAAACAGGAACAAAAATTAATAAAGTAATTTAAAAGTAAATTACTATCTTTAAAAGTAGATCTGGGGTAGTGGGGCTGAGGGAGATGTTGGTCCAAGGGAAAAAACCTGGAGATGGAAGATGGGAATATTCTGCACCTACCAAATAGAGTCCTGATTGCAGTAGAAGGGCTCCAGACTTTTGTGGGAAGAAGAGAGGAAGATGAGGCAAGTTGTTTTTTAAGAGGAGTTTGTTGATGCAAGATCAGGTGATCAATCAGGAGAAGTGTTCATTGGTAAAAGATAAGGAAAAGCTAGAGGCCACTAGGTTAAAGTTCATTGACCAGTCCTGGTACTTTCAACAGAATATTCTCATTTCTTTTCTGACTTCTCAGATGAATGGCAGTTTGGTCCAGTTCAGAAGTCAAAAAATAGGATATGCATGGCAGTTCCTCCAGAATGCCTGCTCCAGCTCTTTTTAAAATGGCTTCACTTATGTCATCTTCCACAGTATCAAGTTACTCGACTTGTCATGTTTCTGCATCAGTGGATGTTTAAAAACATTTCTTTCTAAAATGTCAGTAAAACTGGTATCACTTATAATGTGAAAGTATATCCCTTAAAATTTAAATACAGATTTTAAAAAAAAGGAAAGTCCTTATCACAATTAAAAATAAATAAGGTCTTTAAAAAAGGAAACCAGGGGGAACTAAGATGGCGGAGGAAAAGGACGGGGAGACCACTCTCTCCCCAATAAATACACCAAAAGAACATTTAAAAACCGAGCAAACTCCATAAAACAACATCTGAATGCTGGCAGAGGACATCAGGCATCCGGAAAGGCAGCCCATTGCCGACGAAAGAAGGTGAATTTTCTCTCTCCTGGATCCCTAGAAGGTCTTCTTCCCTAGTCAAACTTTTCCTCTTCTCCTACCTCCCGAAGTTTGGAGAGACTGACAAAAAAAAGAAAAGGTTCACCATTCATGTTGATGTATGGCAGAAATCAAACCAATATTGTAAATCAATTATCCTTCAATTAAAAATAAATAAATTAAAAAAAAACAGGTTCAAAAAAAAAAAAGGAAACCAGATCAGAACTTTGCCCAGCACAGCTATTTAGCAATAACGAAGCTTATGTGACCAGCTGTGTCAGAATTCTGTTTGACACACTCAGAATTTGACAACCCTCTCAGCCAGGCTTCAAAACCTTTTAAGGAGGAATTTGGCTGTAGTCCTTATTTTTTTTAAAACAAATATTTATTGGCACAGGGCACAACATCTGAAAGACAGTCTGATCAAAACATACAAAGTCCCTGCCTTTCTGGAGCTTGCAGTGCTGTGAAGGAGAAAGGCTAGAAACAAAGAAAAGTATAATTGCAAATTGGGATGAAGCATTAGGAGGAAAAGAACTGGGTTCTTAAAAGAGAGACTAACAGGGGCATCTGGACACAGATGTAGACATAGCCTCCCTGAGATTTATATTAGGAGGAGTCAACCAAGCAGAGGGTGGGGACAGCTTTGAGGTATGGAAACACCGACAGAGACACCATGAGCAATGATCACTCAGTTACTCAGACAGCCACAGCGTTTTGGGACATGTTAATATCTTCTTGTTCACATATGTGTCACTGCACAACAGTTTAGTATTCTGCATAGGGCTGGGTTCTCTGGCCTTTAGATTGAGAGCTCTGTGATGAAAAGAAATGTTTTCCTTTTCTTTCTAGTTTCCTTGATTTAGCAGTGTGGTGCACACAAAGGTCTCTTGATTCATGCTAGTCCTGAATAAAGGACCATTTCTTGGAGGCCACCTAATTGGGAAAGTCCCCTTGGTTAGACTGCTTTGCCCATGGATTTTGTATTCCTAGCATTGAACAGAGTGTCTCCCATAATTAGTGCTCAATAAATATTTTTGGAAGAGTGAATAAAAGACCAAGTGGATGAATAAATCTTCTACTCTGTTCATACATCTATTTCCATGCGTCCAGGGAAACCACTCAGCTAGTC
Organism: Antilocapra americana; assembly: GCA_007570785.1. NCBI lineage: Eukaryota > Metazoa > Chordata > Mammalia > Artiodactyla > Antilocapridae > Antilocapra > Antilocapra americana. Next base: position 10,676,643 of record ML663563.1, on the reverse strand, counting down.
ATTAAATGAATGAACAGGGTGTGTCAGGCATTGTGCCAGGGATGAGGGTATAAAAGTGAGCAGAAACAGACAAGACCCCGCCCTCGTGGAACTTCTAGTCTACATATTACAAAAGTCAGAGGTAGAAAATTAAACAAGCACATATTGTATTTTCTTTGTTGTCAAGAGAGACTAGGTACAGAATCACACCTTGACTGAACCACATAAGTTTCAAAAGCCCAGAGCAGGGCTCCCCAGTGAGCAGAAGCCAGAGTCTGCTACTTGGGCTAAGGTACAGATGGCAAAGCTGTGGAAAGGGGCTGGCCTCATAAGAAACACAGTTCTGCTGCCAAACCAGAGGACAGAGGGCTCACAGCCAGAGAGCAAGTCTGACTTCAAATGACAGTGGCCTTTGAGCTAGGTTCCATCCCTCACCCAGGGCTGCAGATGGGATGCAGCCGAGAAGACGCAACGTGGAGAAGTGGCCACAAAGACAGGACAGAGACATGCTGCAGATCTGCACAGACATCTCAAGAATGTGACATGGGTGGTCTCAATATCCTTATTTCCAACAGGTTGTCCTTTCCTGGTCGAAGCTGACAGTTAGGTCCCCTCGCTGAGAGCTGGGGTGAGGTTGAAGGAGTAGATGGGTGTCTCAGGCCAGGTTTGCTCCTAGAGAGGGAATTACAACCTTCCTGCATCTCTGCATAGATTTGGCAATAGGACACTACACTTTTGTAACATCCCTATCAGACCACCATGGAAGTTAGACTAGTCACTCAACCAGCAACCTGCACAGAGGAACTTGTCAGAGGAGACTGCTCAGCTTGACAGCGCACTGCTCTCTGTCTATACAGCATTTAGAATAAAAGAAAAGGTTCATAAAGAATCAGTGCCTCTCGGATTGCTCACATGGAGAGAAACTTTTCAGGAGAATTATTCAGGGAAACTTCATTCACCAAGCTGATGGCTACTGTTCCTTTCTCAAGACATAGATTCCTGTCTGTGACTTTAATAGCTTCTAGTTCTCTAGAAGAGATTAAGAAGTAATAAGAACACTCAGAAGAACTATACAAAAAAGACCTTAACAACCCGGATAGTCATTATGGTGTGGTCACTCAGTTAGAGCCGGACATCCAAAAGTGTGAAGTCAAGGTGGGCCTTAGGAAGCATTACTAAGAACAAAGCTAGTGGAGGTGATGGAATTCCAGCTGAGCTATTTCAAATCCTAAAAGATGATGCTGTGAAAGTGTTGCACTCAATATGCCAGCAAATTTGGAAAACTCAGCAGTGGCCACAGGACTGGAAAAGGTCAGTTTTCATTCCAATCCCAAAGAAAGGCAATGCCAAAGAATGTTCAAACAGCTATACAATTGTGCTCATTTCACATAGCAGCAAGGTAATGCTTAAAATCCTTCAAGCTAGGTTTCAGCAATGTATGAACTGAGAAATTCTAGATGTACACACTGGGTTTAGAAAAGGCAGAGGAACCAGAGATCAAATTGCCAACATTTGTTGGATCATAGAAAAAGCAAGGAAATTAACAAAAAAAATCTACATCTGCTTCACTGACTATGCTAGAGCCTTTGACTGTATGGATCACAACAAACAGAAATTTTTTTTTTATTGTTTTTGCCATACATTGTCATGATATCACCATGGGTTTACATATGCTTCCCCTCCGGAACCCCCCTCCCTCCTCCCTCCCCCCGGGAAATCTCGCTGTACCAGCCCCAAGCATCAATCCTGGGCTGGCGATTGATTAGACACATGACAATTAACATGCTTCAATGCCCTTCTCCCATATCATCCCACCCTTACCCTCATTCACAAAGTCCACGAGTCTATTCTATACATCTGCATTCCTTTTGCTGTCTCGCATGTTGAGTTCTCGTTACCGTCTTTCTAAATTCCATATATATGCGTTAATATACTGTATTGTTGTTTTTGCTTCTGGCTTACTTCACTCTGGATAATGGGCTCCAGTTTCGTCCATCTGAGTAGAATTGCTTCAAATGAATTTTTTTTAATGCTGAGTAATATTCCATTGTGTATATGTACCACAGCTTTCTTATCCATTCATCAGTTGATGGGCATCTAGGTTGCTTCCATGTCTTGGCTATTGTAAACAATGCAGCGATGAACATTGGGGTACACGTGGCTCTTTCAATTCTGGTTTCCTCGTTGTGTATGCCCAGCAGTGGGATTGCTGGGTCATATGGCATGTCTATTTGCAGCTTTTTAAGGAACCTCCACACTGTTTTCCATAGTGGCTGTACTAGTTTGCATTCCCACCAACAGTGTAAGAGGGTTCCCTTTTCTCCACATCCTCTCCAGCATTTATTGCTTGTAGACTTTTGGATGGCAGCCATTCTGACTGGTGTAAAGTGGTACCTCATTGTGGTTTTGATAATGAGTGATGTTGAGCATCTTTTCATGTGTTTGTTAGCCATTTTTATATCTTCTTTGGAGAAATGTCTGTTAAGTTCTTTGGCCCACTTTTTAATTGGGTTGTTTATTTTTCTAGAATGGAGCTGCAGGAGTTGAACAAACAGAAATTTTTAAAGAGATGGGAATACCAGACCACTTTACCTGTCTCCTGAGAAACCTGTATGCAGGACAAGAAGCAACAGTTAGAATTGGACATAAACAATAAGCTGGTTCAAAATCAGGGAAGGAATACAACCAGACTGTATATTGATGTAGAGTACATTGTGCAAAATGCCAGGCTGAATGAATCACAAGCTGGACTCAAGACTGCTAGGAAAAATATCAATAACCTCAGATATGCAGATGATACCACTCTAACGGCAGGAAGCAAAGAGGAAGTAAAGAGCCTCTTGATGAGGATGACAGAGGAGAGTGAAAACAGCTGGCTTCAAACTCAACATCCAAAAAACTAAAATCTTGGCCTCTGGTCCCATCACTTCATGGCAAATAGAAGTGGGAAAACCTGGAAGCAGTGACAGATTTTATTTTCCTGGGCTCCAAAATCACTGCAGACAGTAATTGCAGCCATGACATTAAGAGATGCTTGCTTCTTCTGGAAGGAAAGCTATGACAAACCCAGACAGTGTGTTAAAAAGCAGGGACAGCACTTTGCCAACAAAAGTCCATACAGCCAAAGCTATGTTTTTTCCAGTAGTTGTGTACAGATGTAAAAATTTGAACATAAAGACTGAGCACCAAAGAATTAATGCTTTTGAATTGTGGGGCTGGAGAAGACTCTTGAGAGTCCCTTGGACAGCAAGAAGATCAAACCAGTCAATCCTAAAGGAAATCAACCCTGAGTATTCACTGACAGGGCTGAAGCTGAAGCTCCAATACTTTGGTCATCTGACTAAAGTCATTTGAAGAGATGACTCATTGGAAAAAATCCTGATGCTGGGGAAGACTGAGGGCAAAAGGAGAAGGGCGTGGCAGAGGATGGATGAGATGGCTAGATAGCATTACAGACTCAATGGACATGAATTTGAGCAAACTCCAGGAGATAGTAGAGGACAAAGGAGCTTCATATGCTGTGATCCGTGGGGTTGCAGAATCGGACATAACTTTGTGACTGAACAACACCAAAAGTTCTCCAGACTTCCAAGAAAAGAGGGATACATCTGCCAACTTAAAAATATGTACAATGTGAGAGTTGGGAGTTAAGTTTTATTGGGGCAAAATAAGGACTGTGGCCTGGGAGACAGCAACTCAGACAGCTCTGAGAAACTGTCCCAAAGAGGCGGGAGGAGAGGGGGAAGGTGAGTATATATGTAGTTTTGGTGAAGGGGGAATACATCCAATCAAGCACATATTTTTTTCAAAAGGTTTCTACCAGTCTCGTGAAGAGGAACAGTCATCACCATTAAGGATTTAGTGCTTTTCTAGATATGAGGAGATGATACAAGAATTGAGCTCATGAAATAGGCTCCTGAAAATACCTAACTATCTGAAGACCTGTCCTGCCTGTTGTTCCCTGAGCAGAGAATGCCTCATTTTCTGCCCTTCACCCCAAACTCTTTTTAGGGGGTATTGAAGGTCAGTAGTTGTAGCAGCAAATGCACTTAATCCCTGCAGAGGTAGATAAGTAGATGGCAAGTGCCCACACCAAGTGCCAATTTGTAGTTGACACATTAGATATATTATACACACATACCCCCCTCCAAGGGTTTATGTGCACTAACAAAAAAGTTTTACCTATTGAGTAATTGTTCAAAAACAGGCTCTAAATATTATGAGTATAGGTTCCATGGCCATACGGCCTGGTGTACTAGCTCTGACACCAAGTTTCCCATTCTCTGCAGGCCTCAGTTTCTTCATCTGTAGAATGGGCATAACAGACTTATTGCAAAGATTCAATAAATTAATACATATACTATTACTGTTAATGATAATAACATGAAAACTTCCCCTACAGGAATTTTAAGGGCCATAAATAATACTGCTGTTATCCCATCCTGACTACCTTCTTTCTTGAATCTTTCAAATGCCAAGCTCTTTCCTGTCTCAGGATGTTGGCCTTTTGCTATACATAATCTTTCTAGGATCCTCTTCCCCAGTTTTGTACATGGCAGATCTCCTTTCATCGCTGAGCTCTAGGCTCAGGTGTCACCTCCCCAGAGGGGCCTTCTCAAAAACAGCCCCTCCATCCCTCATGACTGTCTATCACATTCTTTTTTTTTTTTCTTTTTTTGGCTGTACTGCTCAACATGTGGGATCTTAGTTCTCCCCCCAGGAATCAAACCTGTGCCCTCTGCAATGGAAGTGCAGACTCCTAACCACTGGACCACCAGGGAAGTCCTCTACATTCTTGTTTATGCTCTTCACAGAGCTGATCACCCTATGAAGTCACTCTGTTTACCTCACTTCTTGTCAACCGTCTTCCACCATTAGAATGTAAGCTCCACAGGGGCAGCGACATTGTTGTCTTGCTTACCGTGACACCCTGAAGGCACAGGGCGGTGGTTCTCAAAGTATGGTCCAAGGAACCCCTGGAAAGGTCTGATAAGGTCAAAACTCTTTTCATAATAACACTAAGGCTTCTTTTGCTTTTTACACCATGTTGACTTTTGCCCTGATGGTGCAAAGGCAACAGTGGGTAAAACTGTCACTACCTTGGCATAAAGTCGTGGAACCAGCTATACTAGTAGGCTCCATGCACTCACAGGAAAAAAAAAAAAAACCAGTTTCACTTAAAAGTCAGGTAAGAATATCCTTGAAGAAGCAATGAAAATTGAGTACATGACTTTTCAGTATTCTTTATGATGAAATGGGAAGTACACAAAACACTCCAGCTGTACACTGTATATATGCTGGTTATTTTTAGGAAGAGCTCTCTCCTGAATAAATTGCTTTTTTTTTTTTAATGAACATAATTTTCAGTGGAAAGAACAACAGTGAATCATGGATAGGAGCACAGAACTAAAGATGTGGTTTTGAGGATTATCAACTTAGAGCTGACAGTGAAAGATAATGTCTAGTAAGTACCCAACACTGTTTTTACCCAATGGCTGACAGACGAGTTTTCTGCTCTCAAGGATCTTCCAAGAAAGAGTAGAGGTCAGAATGGAGGTTTGCTGTATATTCGAAGCTAGAGAAGAGGAAGGAAAAAGAGGCCAACAGGAAACCACTTAGGAAATGCATCAGTTAAAGAAACATCTTTGCAAAGCAGTATTGTTTATTATTAGCAAAGCAGAGTGGTTATGGGCTACAGGCCAAGATGTCGAGACAATCCTCTTGTAACGGTAACTGTTATGGTTTTATTCAGCAAAATGAGATTTTGCTTATATGAATACTACTTTAAAGGATGTTGGTTTTTTTCCCCTTTAACAGAGGATCCTTGCTCATCCAGAGAACTTTCAACATGAATTAATGGGCAAGCAGCAACATTGCAGGCATCAAGTCCAGACGTTTTTCAAAGGATAAGTCCTTATCCGTTACCTGTCACCTCTGGGTTCCGGCCCATCCAGAATGGAAGAATGAGAGATAGGAGGAATGAAAGACAGGGAGATGGGAAGACTGATGCAGAGCACAAGAATTCCTGCAGTTTTTAGAGGACAATTTAACCTGTGCATCTTCACAGCAGGACAGAGGAGACCAAGATTGGGTTAGAATGGAGATAGACAGAACAGCATTTGTACCCTGGGGTACTCATCAAGTATCCATGAGGAGAGGCCATGCTTTTCTGGAGCCACTTGGTGCTCTGTCAGGGGAGGAACAGACGGAAGTTTCAGCTTGTTTCCTTGGCAAAAGGAAAACAGAAAAGTTTCAGAAAAGTTTCAGAAAAGCATTGAGTTTTTTTGAGGGACAAGAGAGTCACAGGCTTGACATCCCTATGAGGAATATGGTTTGAGTACAAGCACTGGATGTTCTCAAGATGTTCTTTGATTTCAGAAGAATAGTTCTCTGTTTGGCTGAATTCTCCATGGCAATCATTTCATTACAACAAGGAGACGTTTCCTCTCAGCACACAGGTTCTGGCCAATGTCCACACTCCTGTGTGTGTGGGCACTGGGAGGCCCTCTAGTGATGCTCCATCTTCCTATGGTTTTACGGAGGTCCTGGACCATCTTGAGAGTGAGTTTTTCCTATGTCTTTTACTGAGTATCTGTAGAACCTTCACACATATGCCTGGCTCCAAGACCCAGGCATGACCTTGCAGTCAATGGTGATTCTGCTTCCTTCATCTACCACCTCAAATTGAAGAACTGTGAAAAGTAGTGGAAATGAGGTAGTGACTAAATAGGTGGAAGGTTGCTGGGGCAAGGGAAGCTTGGGGTAATTAGGGATGACCAAAGTTAGGGAGCACAAAGAGGACTGTGGAGGGCCGAGTAGGCCACCTCCCACTTGGTTGGAAAGTTTGCTCTCGGATGGAACTGGCTCATTCACTCCCAGGCCAGCAGCGCCATGTGTAGACTCCATCTGTGAGCCCCACGTCCATCAGACCATTCCCTTTCTTTCACCCACCTCACCTCCTAAGGTTTGGTGCTCTATGGAATGCAAGGACGCCCAAGGGCAGGCTAGCTAACTAGTCTATTGTTGCTTTTAACCAATTACATTTACTTACTGCTTTCTGGATTATACAGTCTATCAGATCAAGTCCTCTTTTCTTGCCCCTTTTTACCCTCAAATGTTCACTGGTATACCTTTAGCTGCATGTATCAATTAAAACTGGATTAAACAAATTGGGGATTTCTTTCCCACTAGAACAAGAAGACCAGAAACAGGCAGCTGATGGCACTGTCTTCTAATATAACAAATATAAAAGTAAATCCATTTAATGTTTTGCATACTTTCTAAAAACAGAATATATGAGTAACAAAGTGCATATGAAAAGAAACCAGCTCTCGCAAGGACCAAACAAAATCTTTCTCATTAATTTCATCTAATACTCTCAATAAAAGCAAATGAGAAATTATAACTTTAATCTGAGAAAGCAACTCAGGGGATTTCAGAGATGGAGGGTCCCTTGGAAATCATCTGGATCCAAGCCCTAATTTTACATTGAAGAAACTGAGAACTAAGAGGCAAGGGGCTTCCCCACAGCCAAAGGTCACCCTGGTCAAGGGCAGAGTTTGGACTGGGAGCCATGATCCTGAGGTCCAAGCCAGCCCTGCTCCACAGTGACTCATCTGCCCCCAGACTGGTCCTTTTCATGGCAGGTTTATTTCCCCTTTTTTAACTTTAGCGGTAATAGAGATAAGAACATTCATAGCTGATCATCCCTTAGTGGGCCTGCAAGATTTTTTACAAGTAAGCCAGCAGTTGGCAAAAGTAACTGCTGATTTTGTTAATAGTAACCCACATCTCAAGAATATATTCAATAACCAAAAATAAAACCCCTTTTCAGAGTAAAAGATCATCTCTGTTACAGAAGTATGTGCACTTCTTCCAGGGGTACACAGGAATATTTGGTGCTTTGCAATTTTAATCCTGTAATTAAAAAAACACCCCATTCATGTCAAGCAGCATTCAATATTTCCTGCAATAGCAACAGAATTGTCTGTACTCTTGGATCCATATCCTTCTCTCATACACTGACCACTTAGCCTACCCCAACCTGCTTTTTGCCTCCATCACACCACAGAAACAGCCTCAACAAGGTCCACAATAAACTGTCAATAAACACAATGTTTGTTTTTCTGTGCATGTCGACCTTGACCTCCCAGCAATACTGTCACCTTTGGCCACCCTCTCTCCCATTATACCATCCCTGTTTTCCTCCTACCTCTTGGACTCTTCCTTTTCAGCTTCCTCTGTAGAAATACCTGCCACTACCAGGAGTTCCTCAAGGTTCAGCTGTGGACTTCTTGCATTATACTGTCTTCCAAGGTAAACTCATTCTGGTCTGTGTTTTCATCCTCATCAGGTGTACCCCAGTAACTCCCTGTTTATCTCCACTCCACCCCAAAATCTCCTGTCCCAAAGACATACGCTAACAGGCACATGGAAAGATGCTCAATATTGCTGACTATTAGAGAAATGCAAATCAAAATGACAATAGATCATCTCATACCTGTCAGAATGACTATCATCAAAAAGTCTACAAACAACAAGTATTGATGAGGATGTGAAGCAAAGGGAACTGTCCTGCACTGCTGGTGGGAATGTAAACTGGTGTAGCCACTATGGAAACAGGATGGAGGCTCCTCAAAAAACTAAAAAGAGAACTCCCATATGATCCAGCAATTCCACTCCTGGGTATGTATCTGGAAAAATATGAAAATTCTAATCTGAAAAGACCCATGAACCCCAATGTTCATAGAAGCACTATTTACAATAGCCAAGGTATGGAAGCAACCTAACTGTCCATCAAAAGATGAATGGTAAAGATATGGTATATATAAATACACACACACACACACATACACATATGTAAAAACACATAATGGAACCACTCAGCCTTAAAAAATAATTAAATTTTGCCATTTGCAACGATGTGGATGGACCTAGAGAATATTATGTTTAGGGAAGTAAGTAAGAAACACTCTTGGAGGGCACAAACAAAACCTAGTGCGCACCAGGACCCAGAAGAAAGAAGCAGTGACCCCAAAAGAGACTGACCCAGACTTCCCTGTGAGTGTCCAGGAGTCTCCAACAGAAGCATAGGTGCAAGGTTGGGGGCACTGAGTATAGCAGTGCGTGCATGGGACCTTTCGAAGGAAGTCGCCATCATCTTCGTTACCTCCACCACAGTCTGGGCTCAAGCCTAACAACAGGGAGGAAACACAGCCTCGCCCATCAACAGAAAATTGGATTAAAGATTTACTGAGCATGGCCCCACTCATTAGACCAAGACCCAGTTTCCTCCTCAGTCAGTCTCTCCCATCAGGAAGCTTCCATAAGCCTCTTATCCTTCTCCATCAGAGGGCAGACAGACAGAAAACCACAATCACAGAAAACTAACCAGTCTAATGACATGGACCACAGTCTTGTCTAACTCAGTGAAACTATGAGCCATGCTGTGTAGGGACACCCAAGATGGATGGGTCATGGTGGAGAGTTCTGACAAAAAGTGGTCCACTGGAGAAGGGAATGGCAAACCACTTTGGTATTCTCACCTTGAGAATTGCATGAAGAGTATGAAAATGCAAAAAAATAGGACACTGAAAGATGAACTCCCCAGGTCGGTAGGTGCCCAATATGCTACTGGATATCAATGGGGAAATAACTCCAGAAAGAATGAAGAGATGGGGCCAAAGCAAAACCAACACCCAGTCGTGGATGTGACTGGTGATGGAAGTACAGTCCAATGCTGTAAAGAGCAATACAGCATACTAACCCGGAATGTTAGGTCTATGAATGAAGGGAAATTGGAAGCGGTCAAACAGGAGATGGCAAGAGTGAACATCAACATTTTAGGACTCAGCGAACTAAAATGGACTGGAATGGGTGAATTTAACTCAGATGATCATTATATCTACTAGTGTGGGCAAGAATCCCTTACAAGAAATGAAGCAGTGATTATAGTCAACAAAAGAGTCTGAAATGCAGTACTTGGATGCAATCTCAAAAATGACAGAATGATCTCTGTTCGTTTCCAAGGCAAACCATTCACTATCACAGTAATCCAAGTCTATGCTCTGACCAATAATGCTGAAGAAGCTGAAGATGAACGGTTCTATGAAGACCTACAAGACCTTCTAAAACTAAGACCCCAAAAAAGATGTCCTTTTTGTTACTGGGGACTAGAATGCAAAAGTGGGAGGTCAAGAAATACCTAGAGTAACAGGTAAATTTGGCCTTGGAGTATAGAATGAAGCAGGGCAAAGGCTAATAGAATTTTGCCAAGAGAATGCACTGGTCATAGCAAACACCCTCTTGCAACAACACAGGAGAAGACTCTACACATGGACATCACCAGATGGTCAATACAGAAATCAGATTGATTATATTATTTGCAGCCAAAGATGGAGAAGCTCTATACAGTTAGCAAAAACAAGACCAGGAGCTGACTGTAGCTCAGATCATGAACTCCTTATTGCAAAATTCAGACTTGTAGGGAAAACCACTAGACCATTCGAGTATGACCTAAATCAAATCTCTTACAATCATACAGTGGAAGTGACAAATAGATTCAAGGGATTAGATCTGATAGACAGAGGGCCTGAAGAACTATGGACAGAGGTTTGTGACATCCTACAGGAGGCAATGATCAAGACTATCCCCAAGGAAAAAAAAAAGCAAAAAGGCAAAATGGTTATCTGAGGAGGCCTTACAAATAGCTGTGAAAAGAAGAGAAGTGAAAGGCAAAGGAGAAAAGGAAAGATATATCCATTTGAATGTAGAGTTCCAAAGAACAGCAAGGAGAGATAAGAAAGCCTTCCTCAGTGATCAATGCAGAATGGAAAAGACTAGAGATCTCTTCAAGAATATTAGAGATACCAAGGAAACATTTCATGCGAAAATAGGCACAATAAAGGGCAGAAATGGTATGGACCAAACAGAAGGAGAAGATATTAAGAAGAGGTAGCAAGAATACACAGAGGAACTATGCAAAAAAGATCTTCATGACCCAAATAATCATGATGGTGTGATCACTCACCTAGAGCCAGACATCCTGGAATGCAAAGTCAAGTGGGCCTTAGGAAGCATCACTACAAACAAAGCTATGGAGGTGATGGAATTCCAGTTGAGCTATTTCAAATCCTGAAAGATGATGCTGTGAAAGTGCTGCACTCAATATGCCAGCAAATTTGGAAACCTCAGCAGTGGCCACAGGACTGGAAAAGGTCCGTTTTCATCCCAATCCCAAAGAAAGGCAATGCCAAAGAATGCTCAAACTACTGCACAATTGCACTCATCTCCCACGCTAGTAAAGTAATGCTCAAAATTCTCCAAGCGAGGCTTCAGCAATACATGAACCGTGAACTTTCAGATGTTCAAGCTGGATTTAGAAAAGGCAGAGGAGCCAGAGATCAAATTGCCAACATCCACTGGATCATCAAAAAAGCAAGAGAGTTCCAGAAAAACATCTATTTCTGCTTTATTGACTATTCCAAAGCCTTTAACTATGTGGATCACAACAAACTGTGGAAAAATCTTAAAGACATGGGAATACCAGACCTGACCTGCTTCCTGAGAAATTTGTATGCAGGTCAAGAAGCAACAGTTAGAACTGGACATGGAACAACAGACTGGTTCCAAATAGGGAAAGGAGTACGTCAAGGCTGTATATTGTTACCCTGTTAAATTATTTAAGTTATATCAGAGTACATCATGAGAAATGCTGGGCTGGAGGAAGCACAAGCTGGTATCAAGATTGCTGGGAGAAATATCAATAACCTCAGATATGCAGATGATACCACCCTTAAGGAAGAAAGTGAAGAACTAAAGAGCCTCTTGATGAAAGTGAAAGAGGAAAGTGAAAAAGTTGGCTTAAAGCTCAACATTCAAGAAACTAAGATCATGGCATCTGGTCCCATCACTTCATGGCAAATAGATGGGGAAACAGTGGCTGACTTTAATTTTGGGGGCTGCAAAATCACTCTAGATGGTGACTGCAGCCATAAAATTAAGATGCTTACTCCTTGAAAGAAAAGTTATGCCCAACCTAGACAGCATATTAAAAAGCAGAGACATTACTTTGCCAACAAAGGTCTGTCTAGTCAAAGTTATGGTTTTTCCAATAGTCATGTATGGATGTAAAAGTTGGACTCTAAAGAAAGCTGAGTGTTCAAATAATTGATGCTTTTGAACTGTGGTGTTAGAGAAGACTCTTGAGAGTCCCTTGGACTGCAAGGAGATCCAACAAGTCCATCCTAAAGGAAATCAGTCCTGAATATTCATTGGAAGGACTAATGCTGAAGCTGAAATGCCAGTCCTTTGACTACTGACTCACTTGAAAAGATCCTGATGCTGGGAAAGATTGAAGCCAAGAGGAGAAGGGGACGACAGAGGATGAGATGGTTGGATGGCATCACTGACTCAATGGACATGAGTTTGGGTAAACTCCAGGAGTTGGTGATGGACAGGGAAGCCTGGCGTGCTGCAGTCCATGGGGTTGCAAAGAGTTGGACACAACTGATAAACTGAAGCGAACACCTGAATTTAATATTGTAAGTCAATTACATATCAATTAAAAAAAAGACTCCCGACTTCTAGACCTATATATCTGGTTACGTAATAACTTTAACTGCATTTCTCAAAGACACTTCAAAGTTGAGATAGCTACGTGTGAATTCAGTCTCCACACTCCCCAGCCCAACCTCCTCTTGAGTTTCCTCTGAAGAGAGTGGTACCTTCCTCTTTTAAGTTGCCCAAATCATACACATGTGATTCCTGACTTCATCCCTTCCCATGCTCTCCATTTCCAATCCATCTCAAGCCCACTTGATCCCATTTACAAAATCTTCCTGCTCTACTGACTTTTGTCATCTCACCACCACCTCTCCAAGCGATCACATCTCACTACAGCTCTCTTCTCTCTCCTAGCCTCTCTCTGGTTCTCTTTCATGTGTTTCAAAACAAAGGTGCTGACTGTGACAATGTGACGATGCTCAGAACACTCGGTCTTGCTCTTACTAGATTCCTAACTCAGTCTATAAGCTATTCTGTGGTCCAAGGGCTGGCCTTCCTTTCCAATCTCTGGCCTTCCTTTGCAATTTCGTGTCATACCACATCTCCCCTAAATGTGGTTCCTTCACTCCATCCTTTTGGCAGTTTAAAACTCATCAAAATTCCTCCAACCAAAGGGCTTTTGCATGCACTATTCCCTTATACCAGAGTGCAATCCCTCCTCTCTTTACTCAGCCCCTCCTCTCTGCTCAGCTAACTTCTACATGGCCATCAAATTTCAGCTCAGTTGTCCTCTCCTCATGGACATCTTTGCTGACAGCCAATCCTGGGCCAGATTCTTTTGTTACATGCTCCAGAGAACCATGTGCTTCTACTATTTGAGTCTGAAATAATAAAATTTTAGTTAATTTCTATCTTTTCTGCTGGAGTAATGTTTAAGATCACAGGGAACACAGGACTGTCTTTGCACAGTGTGTGGCACAGTACCTGGCACAAAATGTATGTTTAATAAATCTTTGTTGAATGAATGAAATGGTTGTCTTAGTCCTGATGTTAGCAACTATAATCTAGTTCAAGTCTGCAAACAGAAATGCAAAACACAATATAACTAATAAATAGTCTTCATTCTTTTCTTCAGACCTTCTCCTTTGACCATCCTACATATTCATTCACCCAACAACTAATCACCAGTGGGGTCAATGTGGAGTGCTCCATTAGTTGCTTATAAATAGATTTTTTAGAAAAGATGACTAGTGATTTGAAACTAGCAAGGTTTAAAAAGTATTTTTAAAAATGAACAGGAGAAAATTTGCTTCATTTCACAGAGAAGAGGATTTCTTCTTTATGTGATTTTATTTATAAAAATATTTATTTATTTACTTATTTGGTTACATTGGATCTCCTTTGTGGTGCACAGACTCTAGTTGTGATGTGCAGGATTAGTAGCGTGGCACAGGCTTAGATGCCCCAAGTCACGTGGGATCTTAGGTCCTTGACCAAGGATCAAACCCACACTACCTGTACGGCAGGTTCATAACCACTGGACCACCAGGGATGTTCCTCCTTTATGTTATTTTTAAAAAGAGATAAGGACTTTCTTTGTTGTTGCTGTTCAGTCCCTAAATTGCATCCAACTCTTTGTGACACCATGAACTGCCAAGCCAGACCTCCCCGTCCTTCACCATCACGAAACTCCTGTCCATTGAGTCAGTGATGCCATCCAAACATCTCATCCTCTGTTGTCCCCTTCTCCTCTGTTTCCTTAGGTGATGCAAATTTGGGAGCTAGACAGGCCAGCGTCACTCCTGCATACACACAGATGCCATCCTTCCTCTACTGGTTCTAACATACAACTTGAAAGTAAAAACATCAGGTTCTCTTTATTTATAACAGGTAAAAACTGCAATATGGTCATCTAAAATACAATAAAAAAACAAGTGCAATTATATCCTTAACAAAAGGACAGTCAGCATGTTTTCTTCCATAGCACAGAATTTCTGGTTTGTCTCCGTGGTTGGTCCTCATCATCTGGTACATTTTCCTCCCAGGAATTTCCTTTTCAAAGGGAAGACGGTCTTCAGGGCAAAAAATGTTTATCAGACTTTAATTCCAGTAGTATATATTTTATTCACTTATAGATCCATAACCACCCCACCCCATGTGATCTTGCTCCAGCCTTCCTCGAATTCCTATTGACATCAGTCATTTATTACAACTCTCCCCCAACATTTATTATAACCCCCCAAGTTGTATTTACAGTTAAGAAGAATCTGTAAATGGCACAAATTGACTCAGGTGTCAGTGCACAGAAGTCACATGATCCTCTGAAATACTGAAGTACTTTTCTCCAGCTTTTGGGAAACAATTATATGTCCATTTAAAACACAGAGAACACTCCTTAGACAAACATAACTCCTGAAGCTCATCTAGCAAGACAAATTGCTTTGTATTTCTCAGCACAATAAAATGCATCTTTGGAAAATGAGAAGAACCAAAAGTATTTAAAACAATAACAGAACACCACACATAAAAATCACACAACAGATTGACTGATACATTGAAATTCTGTCAAAATCGATTCTCAGTGAGGCTTTTCATTTCAAATAGGCCAGGAAAAAAAAATGGTCCTAAAAGGTGTATTTTATACATGTGATGGTTCATCCTCCAAAGAGCTGTTTTTTTCACTTGAAGTTTCTAAATAACATTTAGAAAAAGAATTATTATAAGAAGGACTATCAAGCTCAGTCAATTTATTATGAGAGGTTATCAATAATTGCTTTGAATACTCCAATGTCAAGAGTGGGAAGCCAGTAATAGATTTAGCAGTTCAATATGTGACACTATTATATTCTTAAGTAAAATCATGTATTTCCCCTAGAACTTATTTAATTATCCCTTTAAAAAAATTCATGGAACTTGTTACATATTGACTATTTCTCTACTTCTCTTTCAAATCTTTCCTCATATCTTCACCAAGCTTCTGCTTAATCTCTGATAACACCTACCTTGACTTGCTGCTCAAGAATTTTCCTCAGCCCACTTAGGAAGGCTGACACAATTCACTCCAAACCCTTCAGTGTCAAAGAAAGCTCCACAGATACCTCACATGTGGGTGTGGGGGAGTGATGGCTGGGAGGTAGTCTTACGCAATTATCAACATGAATTGCTCAAAGAAGCCAGGAGAACAGTCACCAGGATAAGAAGAAACCTGCTCAATTTCTCTTGTAGTCTTCTGAGTCATTTAAACATAGAGCTCTTTTATTTTTGAACTTCATGTATAGCTCAATGAGAGCTCAACAAGAGAACACCCATAGAAACTGCAGTTTTTTTTGATAACATTAACTTCTCACATCCACTTTCTACTAGAGGAATAATACTTTTAGAACTGGTTTTTGCCTTATGGTCTCCTTTACTGCACTTTGCTTTCTAGCAATCATATGTCATTTCTGTAAGTGAAAAAAGCAAGAAGTTATACTAAAACAACTAAAATAGAAATGCTAGCTTTAAATTCTGACTTGAATACTTTGGCCTCAATTATAATAGAACTCATATTGGAGACCACCTATGAGCAAGTAGAGGAATCCTATGTGTCCTTCCTTAAAAGCTGTTACACATTTGTGGTACAGTGATCTGAATTCCTTTGTCACCATTATAAAACTTTAATTTCATGTACTTCATTTGATATAACCAAACCATCCTATATACTTCATAGAATAACCTTTGAAAAGAAGCATGAGCCATGCTTTAGAGGATGAACTTTTTCTTAAAAGGTACTCTAAAAGAGAAAGTTTTATTTATTTTACTTTTTAATTAATTTTATTATTGTTATTTTTCGGTCATGCCACACAGCTTGCAGGATCTTAGCTCCCTGACCAGGGATTGAGCCTGCACCCTTGGCAGTGAAAGTATGAAGTCTTAACCACTGGACCACCAGAAAATTCCCAAGTCAGTCATACTTATGAATGAAATGTCCTTTGCATGACTTTTTGTAAACGATCATTTAATGAATTTTGCAATGTAATTTTCGTTTCTTCTTTGAAAGTAACTTGCCCATCTAATACTTTTTTTGTTGTTTTCAGGCAACTTTTTCTCTACACAAACCTAATTAAGGACGTTGCACCAACTTACTCTTACCTCCTTCTTGTTCACTGAGTTTAAAATGGGTATATGCAAGAATGCCAAATAATGTACATAACATGCCAAGACCCTGATTAATTGACAATGGATCCTTAAATAAAACATATCCTCCAAATAAAGTAATGCAGAACTTGAAGTGTCCAAACATGTTATAGCTGAGGTTTATAGATAAGGATAAAAAAGAATAACAAGTGAGATGTTTTATATTCTCTCTCCTCACACACACACATACAAACACACACACACATGAGGCAAAAGCTTCCTATGGCTGGCGAGAAGTACATGAAACACAAACTGAAGAGCAGCTCCCAAGTCTAAAGAACAGGAGCTTCAGTGAAGTCCTGGATGAATCCTAGCTTCTTCGGGTAGCTTTTAGTAATTAACCAGTGACAGGAGACTCCCTCATCTCTCCCTGCTGACCTCCTCAAAGAAGAGAAAAGGGGCTGCGATACAAAGTTGGGAAAGAGATTCAGAACAAGGTACAGAGAAGCTCTTTTGTAGAGCAATTTGTGGTGCTGTTTTATGGAGCCATTTCTAAACTTCCCTTGGCAAATGAGGTGAGACGTGTAAGGCACCAGAGGGCTGACTCAAGGTAACACAGCCAGGGAGCTTAAGTTTAGGAGGGAATCGGGGACAGGGGAGGGACTAGCACTGGGCTCCAGTGACATGCCAGGCACCATGCCAGGTGCATATCTAACACCGTTTTATAATATTTAAGCTTCATATTTCCCTTCACTGCAATATCACTCTTCTCATTTACAACAGTGGAGGCTCGAGGATTTTAAGTAACTTAGATCACAGAATTAGTAAGCGGCAGAGCCAGAGGTCAAACATAGATGGGTCTATTTAACTCTAAAGTCCATGTCTGAGTTGAATTTCCTGCCTGTAACTTGCTGTTGGATTAAGGCATTTCCAAATCACTGTTCATTTCAAAGGCTAACTAAAGACACAACTGGTACCTTTACAAAGTATTCTTACTGAATTTTAAATAGCTTTTTCTGTATGGATTAGTACTTTACTATATTTCAGATGTCTGATACGTACCCTTGTACTCTTCCTAATAACAATACTAGAAAGAGCTACCACTCCGCCCTGGCACCATTGTGAGGATTAACTAAGCTAATACACACAAGGCTTCAAGCACCCGGTGAGGTCCCTATATGTGAGCTATTTAGAGCAGTGTTATGCTGCGCTTAGCTGCTCAGTTGTGTCTGATTCTTTGTGACCCTATGGACTGTCACCTGCCAGGCTCCTCTGTCCATGGGCATTCTCCAGGCAAAAATGGGTTGCCATGCCCTCCTCCAAGGGATCATCCAAACCCAGGGACTGAACCCTGGTCTCCCACATTGCAGGCAGTTTCTTTACTGTCTGAGCCACCAGGGACACCCAAGAATACTGGAGTGGGTAGCCTATCCCTTCTCTAGGGGAACTTCCCAATCCAGGAATTGAACCGGGGTCTCCTGCATTGCAGGTGGATTCTATACCAGCTGAGCTACCAGAGAAGCCCGTCAACAGCGGTACTTACACCTAATAAACACTGGCCAGGTGCTGGACACATATCCTCTGAGACACCTACAGCAACCTAATCATGTAGGTACCGTGACCCCCATTTCATAAATGATAAGAGAGGGACCGGAGTCCTCCCACAACTCGCTGAGGCAGCGGCAGAGCTGCACCTACATGCCCGGACCTGTCCAACCTCTAAGTCCAGGTTCCCTCCTCTGTTAGGAGCCCAGCTAAGCAACCAGGAAGTTCCTTCTGGGCAGGAGAGCACAGGCCAGGTCACCAGGGTACCTGTGCTTGCCTGCCTCAACAGGGGTAATTTTCCTGTGGGACAGAGGACCTTCTCAAGGATGTTAATTATAACCATAATAAAACAGGCTTCATTTTCAATTATGAGCTACCTTCAAGTGCACTGGCTCCCACATGTCAGCATTTCCTTACTCCTCAGCCTTTCTTTTAAGTGGTCATGGTCTGTTAAAGATATTTATATGAGAGGAAAGACAAATTTAAAGAAATTCTTCAGTGAATCCTTTTGTAAATTAGAAAAAAAAAACAAACAGGAGTAATCTATATTCAACATCTCCAGCTTCTCTAATTCTCCAGTTTCCTCCAGTAAGCTTCCACACAGACACTCTGAAGTTCTCGTCAAAATCATCAGTGTCTCCACGTCCCCAAGCCCCTTCCTCAGTTACCTGAACCTGACCTGGCAGCAGCCTTGGACAAAGCTGACTCCTCTCCTCCTCACTTGGTTTCTACACCTCTCCTCCTTCCTTCCACCTCAACTGCTCCTTCACTGCCCCTTCCGCCTGGCTCCTGTCATCTCTGCAAACTCTAAAACACTGAAGTGACCCAGGTCCCGGACACCTTTTTTCCTCTGCCTGTCAGCTTAGTAATGTCAGCCAGACGCACTACTTCAAACCACGTGGATACACCACCAACTCTCTTCAGAATACCTCCAGCCAAGACCTCGATCTTGAACCCTCGGACTTGTTTCACCCAAAACTGAGCACCTGGTCTTCCTCCCCACCTCCACACCTTCTTCGGGCTATCCTATTTCAGTCCACAGCAACTGCACTCCACAAGGGGCTCAGGCTCAAAGCTAGGTGAGTCAACCTTCTTTCCTCACTCTCCACATCCAGCCTGCCTGCAAAACCTGCTGGCTCTACTTGGAAATACATCCAGAGTCCAATCACTTCTTACCGTGTCCACTGTGACTCTCCTGGTACCAAACCAGTGTAGTTTCTAAATTAGCATATTGCAGCAGCAACAGACAGTTTCCCTCCGTCTCTTGCCCCTTACAATGCAGTAGTTCTCAATTGGGAGTGATTCTGTCATCTGGGCAAGGACATGTTTTTGGTTTTCAGACTTGGGGAAAAGGGTGCTACTGGCATCTGGTGAGTGGAGGCCAGAAATGCTGCTAAACATTATCCTCCAATGGACAGGACAGGCCTCTGCAACAAAGAACTGTCTGGATCAAAAGGTCAATAGCACTGAGGTTGAAAATCCTTGCCTTGCCTGTTCTCAACACAATAGCCCAGAGGGATCCTACTAAAACAGACATAAAATCATGTCATGTCCCTGCTCAATGGCTTCACATCTCATGTAAAAGCTCTGCTCAGTTTGACCCCCTATTACTCTGAGTCCTCCGAAAGCCCCTGTGCTCCCCCTGCTCCAGCCACACAGGTTTCTTGTTCCTTTCAGTCTCTCGCCTGCTGTTCCCTCTGCCCAGAATGCCTTCCCACTCTGCGTGGAGCAACCTCACTTCCTTCAGGCCTTTACTCAAAAGGATCCGTTTTGCTGAGGCCTTCCTGACTACCTTCCGTAAAACTTCACCCTGTCCCCAATATTTTACAACCCCTTCCCTGCTCTTTTTCTCCTTATCACTTAACACTGCATATGCTCGTTTCTTTTCTTATTTATAGTCTTTTTCCCCAGAACTTAAGCCTGTGAGAGCAGAGATTTCTGTCTCTTCGGTTCACCACTGTATCTTCAATGCCTGACATACAGTAGATACTCAGTATGGGAATATTTACTAAGTCAAGGAATGGTTTACAGTGGGCATTTAGTTAATCTTTGTTGAATGAATGAATGGATGTTCTTAGTTAGGGCACATACTTGGATGCCTTGATCTGGCAGCACAAGTCCTGGCTAGACCACCCAGGTTCAAACCTGGACACCACACGTCTTGGCCGGGTGACTCCAAGTGAGCTGTTCAACTCCTCTGCACCTCCACTTCCTCTTCTGCAGAATAGAGACAGAATTTACTTCACTGAGCTGCTGTAAAAACTAAACGTTGATACACAGAAGGTGTTTCAAACAGTGCCTGGCACGGAAGAAACATTTAGTAAGTGTTGTTTTTGTTTTTTTTTAATTATTACTATTAGAACTGTTGTTATTTATTGATAGCTGTCAAATATGCTGCTTTTATACTTTGTGGACAGCTCAGTGTTCATTCATTATGAGTGAAATGCTAAAAATGGGCAGCTGAGTTTGATTAAGATCTTTAAGTCATGACTTCACTTCTTGATGTGAAGTAATATTGAAAATAGCAGGCACACCCAGCCAGACAAGTACAAAAATAAACTCACAAGTCAGAGTGACTGGTCTGAAATTATTTTGTTACTTGGATTACCCACTCCTTTGTATGATTATCAAACTAAATAACTGAAAAATGATGAGAAACCTACATATCTACCTCATTATTCACTCAACAAATGTTTATGTGCAAGGAGTGGTGCTCTGCATTAATTCTGAAAAGGGAAAAGTTCACCTATTCCTTAAGAAAATTCAAAAGCATTTATGATACAGAAAGTTAATCCATCTCCCCAGTTCACAGTTTGTTAAATTTCCGTAAAGACTAAAAATAACCCACTCTACACAATTTAGGTCATGCAACAGTAAGTGTGAGACTCCAATAAAGGAATCAGTGTGACAGAGTTTTGGAGAATATAAAAGACTATGCATTTGTGAATTGTTAGGAAAAGGATACGTGACTGGTGAAGTGTTCCCAATGATCCAATAAATCGACAAGTTCACCATGAAAGCTATTACTCCAGAGAGCAGGACCATCAGCTACAAACAAACCAAAAGAATCATTAATGCAAAGCAGCTGCAATCATTACAATCATCAAGTGAATATATACTTCATCAAGCACTTCTATCAACCATTAAAAACAAGACTTTTTTTGGCTGCACCGCAGTGCCTTGTGAGATCCTAGTTCCCCAATCAGGGTACCCAAACTGGGACCCCCTGCAGTGGAAGCATGGGGTCCAAACCATTGGTCTGCCAGGGAATTTCCCCAAATAAGATTTTTAAAAAGAGATAATCAAGTTCGGAAAAAGCAAGAACTGAGGGTAAAAGCAGAATGAGTAGTATTTGAAACTGCAATTTTGGCTACAAAATGCAATGGAAAATTCTTCAACAATATGCTGACTCTGAATGTAAATTTCCAGGTTAGTTTCTCTTATCTATCCAGTGAAAAATTATTTTGTAATAATTTCTTATTATAAAAGTAATATATATTCATTATGGAAAAATCAGAAAATAAAGATGAGCAAAAAGAACATAAAAGAATTTTTTTCCTACTACTTTTACCGAGATGTAATTGACACACAGCACTGTGTAAGTTTCAGGAGTACAGCATCATGATTTGATCTACACACATTACAAAACAGGATTCCCTTGTAGCTCAGTTGGTAAAGAATCTGTCTGCCATGCAGGAGACCCACGTTCAATTCCTGGGTGGGAAAGATACCCTGGAGAAGAAAATGGCAACCCACTCCAGTATTCTTGCCTGGAGAATCTATGGACAGAGGAGCCTGGTAGGCTACAGTCCACAGGGTTGCAACTGTCAGACACGACTGAGCAACTAAACCACAAACCAACCATTATGGAATGGTTACACAGCAAGAATAAAGAACATCTACCATCCACACATATACAAAATTCAACATACAGAAAAAAGTATTCTTCCCCGTGAAGAGAGCTCATAAGGAATTCTTATAATCCCAACCACTCACCACAGTTAATACATTGGCATATATCCTTTCACACCTTTTTTCCTTTGAATTGCTCATTTTATTCTTATTTAAATTCAATCAGTAGGCATTCATTCGATATCCACAAAACTAGGCCAGGCCTTATAAGGAACACAAGGGGTTCTTGCCCTCATAGATCTTAGAAACCACTCAAGGACATCATAAAACTCTTTATAATATAATCACAGCTTATATTTACAGAGTGCTGATAAGCAACAAGAATTGTTCTAAATATATTACATGTATTAATTTATTTAATTGTTGCAAACAGCCATGAGGGAATAAAATATTTTCCCTTTTTACAGACAAGAAAACAGAGCACAGAGAGGTCAAGTAACTTGCCTAAGACACACAGTTAGTAAGTGGAAGGGACAAGATCTAAACTCAGGGCAGTCTGCTTCTGGACTCTCTGCTCCTAACTGGTTCTGCTACACTACTTCTTAACCAAATGAAGTTTCCCCAGTGGCTCAGCAGTAAAGAATCTGCCTGCAATGCAGGAGGCTTACACAAGATGAGGGTTCGATCCCTGGATCAGGAAGATTACCTGGAGAAGGAAATGACAACACACTCCAATATTCTTGCCTGAAGATCCCCATGGACAGTCAATGGTGTCAGAAAGAGATAGAACTGAGCAATTAAACAACAGTGCAATATAAGACGCACAGCTCAGGCAAGAAAAGAAAATCAGTCTTGAGCTCTAACCTCTTTAATAGGCAAGCAGACAATAGGTTCTATAGTCTTCTCTAGATAGGAGAGGTCCTTTTGGGCTGGAATAGCAAGAAAAGTCTTTGGATTTCAAATGTATGTTTAGATTAGAAAAAGATATAACAGGGGCAGGAAACAATATGGGTCAAAGCAGAGGAATAAAAGCTGAGGTGTATGCATGGGACATAAGTAAACCTACCTTGGCTGAGGATGTGAGACAATGTGGCTGTCCCACTGTAGACAGGCATGACATTCTGTCCACACGTATCTCACAATTACATTTTAAAAGTTAGAAAAGAAGTCAGACAGAGAAAGAGAAATATCATATGATACCGCTTAAATGTGGAATCTTTAAAAAAAAAAAAGATACAAATGAACTTTTGTATAAAGCAGAAAGAGACTTACAGACTTAGAGAACAAACTCACGGTTATCAGGGTGAAGGGTGGGGAGGAGGGATAGTTAGGGAGTTTGGGATGGACATGTACCCACTGCTATATTGAAGATGGATAACCAACAAGGATTTACTGTAGAGCACAGAAAATTCTGCTCAATATTCTATAACAACTAATTGGGAAAAGAATTCGAAAAACAACAGATACATGTATATGTATAGCTGAATCACTCTGCTATATACACAAAAATAACGTAACATTGTCAATCAACTATACTGCAATATAAAATAAAAAGTAAAAAAAAAAGGTTATAAAATCATTATCTACTGCTGAAATAGAATTCAGAGAAAATATTAGTTACAATTTGAATTATTAAGGAGTTAAAATTCCAAAGAAAATATGTCATATTTGAAGACTCTTTCTGTCCCATATGGGCTTTCTCAGTTTTTAAATTAGTGCAGTTGTAACTGGGCCAGGGGAGTTGGATTTGCAGTCTTTTAATTAGAAACAGTAATACCTTACTTTTTTTTTTACAACAACAGTGAGGCCCATTAAATTTTTAACTAAGAGAAATTTGCCCGTTAAAGATTCTAAAAATTGTTTCTAAGAATGCATCACTGTTAATTTTACAGAGTTTACAGTATGTCACAAGCCTATTTCTTAAAAACACAATTACACTCTTCTTTGAAACAATGATGCCCTGTAGAGACAAGAAGAAATGAAGGTGATTCTCCCTTATTCAGTGGACTCAGACTGCTGTGCTCTTGTTTCTTTGACCTTTATTTGTGGTCTTTCTGCTGAGGTCCTCATTTTTAAATGTCAGAGGACCAGTCACATAAAGCCTCTCCCCTCCTAGTCTAAGGTGCCCAAAGTACAGCGGTTTGATAAATTACCACCACCCAACAAAACAGACATGCCCATGCCCTGCATTAAACATACGGGAAGCAGAAGTTCCCTTCCTAAGAAGGGGAACTATACTTTCTAACTTTATTAAAACAATGTGCCCGAAGTACAGACCCCTTTGATCTGGCAATTCCATTCTAAGGCTATTTTACAGAATAAAAAGTACCAGTTCATAAGACCACAAGTACAAAGCTGTTTACTCCAATACTGTTCATGGTAGTTAAGAACTGGAACTATTATACAGGCATCAAAAGAATGATGTGAAGATATTTTTATGAGACATTGTTAAGTGAGAAAAGCAAGATACAGAAAATCATAAGTTCCTGCTAACACAGCAGGGGCCCCAATAAAGACTTGTTTGAATTTCTAAAAAAAAAAAGAAAATCTGTGCAATGTGATCCCAGTTCTGTAAAAGAAACAAGTGTATAATTTAAGTACACATGCATGTATGTATGCTTGTGCATGCTGTATGTGTTTATATGAGGGTACATACAGCACAGAGAAAATATGCAAGAACAAACTCTAGAATGTTAACATGACTTACTTCAAGGAGAAGGGGTGGGGTAATGGGATGATGAAGTGTGTGTGGGTAGCGTGGCTGGGGAAATGGAATCCAGGATAAAAACAGCATAAGTAATGTGGCTACACATATATGAAATTAAACATATATACACATGCATGTATCTATGGATACAAAAAGATCCATGAAATGATCATTACCAAAGTAGTAAAGGTGGTCATCCTAGTGTGGCAGACGCTCCCTGGTGGTCTAGTGGTTAGGATTCGGCGCTCTCATCCTAGTGTGGCAGGATTCAAGGGGACTTTCACTTTATAATTTCATGTATGTTCAAAAATATATACAGTATGAACTACTTATATTATTACAATAAAATAAACAAAGCTATACTTTAATTGGGCATAAAAAAAATATGCCCAAAATATAGCCTGGCATCACTGTGGAAGGTGACTGCAGCCAGAGTCGAAAAGCCGATATTGTTTTTCCGTAGTCATGAACAGATGTGAGAGCTGGACCATAAAGACGGCTGAGCACCAAAGAGCTGAGGCTTTCAAACTGTGGTACTGGAGAGTCCCTTGGCCAACAAAGAGATCAAACCAGTCAATCCTAAAGGACATCGACCCTGAATATTCACTGGAAGGACTGATGCTGAAGCTGAAGTTTCAATACCTTGGCCACCTGATGATGTGAAGGGCTGATGTGATGCTGGGAAAGACTGAAGGCAGGAGGAGAAGGGGGCAACAGAGGATGAGATGGTTGGATGGCATCACCGACTAAATGGACATGAGTTTGAGCAAGCTCCAGAAGATAGTGAAGGACAAGGAAGCCTGGCGTGCTGCAGTCCATGGGGTTGCAAAGAGTCAGACATGACGGAGCAACTGAACAACAAATAGGCATGCTTAGCACAGTAACCAGGACTGAATTCTAGTCCTGGCTTTGCCACTGACTAGCTGTTGCACCCTAAGCCAAGTCCCTTAATCTTTCTCTGCTTCAGTTTCTTCATCTAAAGAATAATCTTTAGGCTTCCCTGGTGGCTCAGTGGTAAAGAATCCGCCTGCCAATGCACAAGATACAGGTTCCAGCCTTGGTCCAGGAAGATCCCACATGCCTTGGAGCAACTAAGCCCATGCACCACAGCTACTGAGCTTGTGTTCTAGAGACCGGGAATGCTAACTACTGAGGCCACACGCCACAACTACTGAAGCCACACGCCCCAGCGCCCACCTCCACAACAAGAGAAGTCACCACAGCGAGAAGCCCACACACTGCAACTAGAGATCAGCCCCTGCCTGTCGCAACTAGAGAAAAGCCTGTGCAGCAACAAAGACCCTGAACAGCCGCCGAAATAACTAACTAAATAAATAATAAAATTAAATTTAAAAAAAGAATAATCTTACCTTGCCTCCCTTAAAGTGTGATTATAAAGATTAAATGTGAGAATGGATCTGAGCTAGCACTCTGAAAACTAAACACTGCATTAATAATTATTACTGTCTTGTTTCTTAGACACCCACCCAAACAATCAGAACTTACCACAGCAGAGACTGACCAGGGACCAAATATTCCTCCTTCTGCAAACACTGGCTCAAAGAAGGGCACAGCAACCAGCAACATGGCAGATGACATCGGGGCCTGGTAGTACAGCAGCTGCATCGAGTTTACTTGCAATTCATGCTGTTTGGCTCCTACCCACTGAAATTCAGAAGAGAGAACAAGTTAGGCAGAAAAAAATAGTGGCACTCAACAAAGAAAAGATGCAACTTTGGCCACAAATGCAGGAATGAGGGGCAGGGCTGAGGGAAGGGCAAATGCCTAAGATTTCAAAGATCAATAATATATATATGTATATCCTTTTAGCTCCTTGGATAAAAGGAGTTTTCTATATCCCATGTCTGATAATCGATTTTCTTCTCACTATAAAAGGAGGGAAAAAATCCTCTCTTCCCTCCAGATCCTAGTAAATATGGAAAATCAATGCATAGGTCTGAGAGATCTTGGGAAAATTAGGCAGGAATGGATATTCATAAGCAGGAATAAGCAGGCTAACCTTCATAAGCAGGATAAGCAGGAATACAGATGCACTGTCAGATTTCATTTCTTTCTAAAAATGGCCCCCAAAATGAAGACTGGAAGGCAGAGCAGACTCTTAACCAGAGACTGACAGAAACCTCATTTACCCAGGTGGCCACCAATGTGTGTGGTCAGAAAGGTATGTGAGGGCTTTTCGTTAACTTCAGAAAACTGAATCAGTGGCAGAGCAGAAAGAACTTCCCTCTCTATGGCTGACTTTTCTGTGTATAATCCCCCCCAATAAACTACAGATAATCACAACCCCTAAAAAGGCTATCCTTAGAACAGACATTCCACAGCCTCAAGCCCTTTCAGTTCTCAAAATACTTCAGAAATGTATTCAGAAACTGAAAAAGAGGCTTTAAAGAAAGTTTGATAGGACTGTCTGAATATAAGACCTGGCAAGAACAGCCAGGCTTTATTGAATAACCGCTCCTACATAATTCTTTTTCTTGTAGGTCCGGGTATCCCGTTACATAAATGCTAAGTCTATAGAAATTCACCAAGACAAAAATAGAAGAGCAGGAAATGTGAGGCATACTCCTGCCAGCCGTAATAAGAGTCTGCTGTGAACATGAAGGACAAAGAGTTGATTCTTTTGCTTGGGACACCACAGTGAGCGCAAATGAATGCAGAGGGTGTGCGCCAGCCCTGCGTGGCCTTAGCAGCCTCTATGGGCAGCTGCGTGTCTGACACGAGATAGCAGGCCTGGAATGGTGGTGACTCTCAGGCCTCCACTTGCCCTCACTGCAGTGCAGCCTGGCTTCTGCCTGTCACCCTTCTCATGAAACTGCTCCCCGACCAGGCACCTTCACCTCCAGCGGCCACACTGACGGACTGCCCTTGGCCCCCTTCCGGCTGGAGCCCTCTGCAGAACCTGCAACTGTTCTTGGAAGAACCTGACCTCTGGTTTGCGCTGCTTTCTCACTCACCTCTTCCTTCCCTACCAGCTGTAAGGGAGATGTCTGGCTTTCCTCCTTTACTTCCCCAGCTTATCTTTCCCCATCAGCTGACACCTAGAGCTCTGACCTTCTTCCTTGAGCAACCTTTAAGTCATTCCTTTAACAGCTTACTGACCATTTCACTTAGATCATCTGCAGGAGCTTATTTAAGATTAAGCTGATTACTTTTTTCCCCAAATGAGCTCCTCTTCATTTTAATGATTAATAATAATGATAATTATTGATAATTAATGATATAATCTCCTCCAAGGATCAGACTCATCTTCAGTAGGGTCCGCAATATCACATCCAGTTGGGTCCTTTCTCCAAAAGGTGTCTGGAGTTTGCTTTTTCCTTTCCATGTCCAGTACCACTGTCCTTGATCACGTCCTTCCTGTCTTCCCCTTAAACCATCGAGCACTTTCTAGCTGCTCTGCCTGTCAACCTGTCTTCCCTCTTATTCATGCTTCACTGCCCTCAGAAGTTTCTAGAACACAGGGAATGATCAAGTCACTGCCCTCTCTGAACTCCTGCCCTGGTGCCTGCAGGATAAAGGGCACACTTTCTCCACATGATACTCAAGACTCTGCCATCTGGTCTCACCCACCCCTCAGCCTTGTCTTTCCACCATCCAACTATAGTCCAGTCTCACCAAAAGAAACAACTTCTTGAAAAATGCTCTGTATGTTCCCACATCATTGCAAAGAAAGACCTCTGCTATATTTCTCTGCTAAGCAAATTCCTATGCGTTCTTCAATTTGAACTTTCCCCTAAAGCCTTACCTTACCACCGCCTTCTTGTAGAACTGTCTCTCTTTGCGCGGTGTTCCTCAGAACTTTCCTCATACCCTGAGCTATACTACCTGTGATCAGCTTTCCCCATGCATTTCTTTGATACTGGATTATAGCTGTCTTCATCTCTGTATCAAGGTTGAGTATAAAGCAGAAGAAATGTCTGCTGAATGGAGGAAAGACTCAATTGTCTCTCTACAACTAAATCTAACAGCTTTTAATTCATCTTAACTCATTCAGCTCTTAATTCATCTCTTAATTCCTTTCAATACCCTAGCAGTATGAGAAGAAATAACTTGGAAATTATACAAAGATACAATAGGAAAATACAACTTTCCTTAAAATGAATTTTTGGGGGAATATATCTATTCTGTAACCATACTTTACCATTTACCAATAATCAAACACTTTGCCCATAACTTAGTCTAGTCTACAATCATTCCTTGGTCAATCTCATTTCAAATATCTACCTGAGAGGCACAGAATTCTTTGATTCCAATCTATAGCAATTTTGAAACTTGTCTGAACAAAAATGGTCATATTGGCATGGCCAGTAAGTACTCTGAATCGAAGTTATATGTAAAGGATACAAGAAATTCTAACATTCCACAAATAAAATTTCTTGCTCTAACAAATAATTCATACTGAATCAAAAAAGTCCATTTAACGAAAAAGATAAGTAGTATCTAATTAAAAATTTAAACTCATTGAAGTATGCCCAAATGCAGTTTTCTTAAAGCAGAAAGCTGAGCTTCCTCTGATTTCTCTCTGTAGTAAAAGAACATCATGGGGCCAAGTGACAAGACGGAGTAGGTGCTCCATCCTTTCATGTCACTGCTCTCTTTTATTTAAACTGCTTCTCTGCCACTAAGAAATTTATTCAACCCCAGAATTTTCACATAACAATGTTTCTGAACTAACCAGTACTAGAAAATGCTAAGGCTGCAATTTTAAATTCCTAACATTCATAATAAAAATACCTTAGTTTACAACTAGTGGATGCTTGTGAAAAAAGTAAAATTGATCACATATTGGGTTCTGATTCCTCATGCAGGCACACCCAGAATTTTCAGTCCAAGGTTTTCAGTATAGAGGAAATATTGTTTCACTATACCCTTCGCCATTCATTATTCTTTTCCCCACTATATAAGAAACAAACAAAAAATACTTGTTGAGATTCTATGGTAATGAAGTAAATAAATCCATGAACAAGTTTTCAGTAAATGCCTCCCACAGGCAAGGCATCAGGCTAGTGCAAGAAGTGAAATACCCATTGCTATAAAATAATGACAGAGACAAATGATTAGAATATACAAGCTGTAACAACAGCATATCTTTTGAAGCAAAGATTTAGAAATCTGAAATTTTCCTTTCCTGTTCAATTTTTTGGATCTATACTTACTCCTTCACAGTAACATCATAATTAAAGAGTACATGATAAATACCATAAAACCCATGAACTCAACCCTCAAGTCAAAAAGCCTTAACTCATTTTGTAAGGATTTCCCAAAACACATTATACCATCACCCGAAACTCAAGACTATAAAGTGTGGGTATTATACACTTACAAACAAGTAGGGAGATACTTGGTGAACACCATACATCATACTCTCTTGTCTTCAACTTGAGTCAGACAATTTATGCAATTATGCTTTCTTCCCAACAGTCTATTGTCTCTATACTGTATTGCCTAAACCTTGGGGCACAGCTTCAAAATTTACGAAATCTGCTAAAAGGCACATAAAGAAAAGAAAAATATTACCAACCACTTGATAAAGGGATGTAACTAAAACACCAAGAGCAGCAAACACCGTTCCAAGGAAATTAAACTTCACATCGTAATAAGAATTTAAGATGACACCTAAAGTTATAGGAATCTGTAAAGAAAAAGAGGTAAACGTTGTTTAGATTAAATTTATGAGACATAAAATTAGTATTCCTTTCACAGTGTTTTGCAAGGTTAACCATAAAAATGTCACTAGTAAACAATGAACCTCTGCAAATAGTCTTCCATGTGAAAAGAACTGGTTAATCCTACTTCCTCAAAACTGAATAAAATATTTTTGTTCACATTTAATTTTATTTAAAATTCTGGGTAAAATAATGAGTCATTATTATTTTATTTTTAAATAAATAAATAAATAAGTTATTATTTTATTAATAATAAAAATAAAGATGCATTGCACTTTGCATGAAAATACCACATGGGAGCACATCGGAGTAAATGGACTACAAAACTAGTGTCTAAACAACATATAAACACAAGGGTATAACAAAAGCATTAAGATTTTAAGTTCTGCAAGTTATGAAGTACTAAAATTATTTTAGCCCATCTTTTTTTATGTAAAGACTATGAAACCTCTGCAGTATGTCAACGCAAACATATCCTGAGAGACATTTAACGGTTATCATAAAGTCAGTTTGAGATTTTCCACTTAACCCGATACAGATTTGCATCACTCAATACAGCTTTCTTTCTTACTCAGAAAGAAATCACAGCATAAGGATTTCCATCAAACAGTAGTTACTAAAACTCACACAAGTACACCCGACGGTGCTAAGAGCCCCAAGAGAGCGCCAAGATGACTTTTTCTCACCTTTCCCAAATAAGCGTGAGGTTCACAAAGGACTCAAGGGTGGATTTTACGGTCATGGTAAAGAGGATGGCGCAAGGTTACGCATTCAAACTTCCCGGGGCAGAAAGATGGTCCAGGTGAGTTGTTAGAGGCGCACCTCACCCGGCTGAAGCTACTCACCAGCGTGAGCCGTATTTTGGTGGAGAAGGTTTTCTTGTAGCAGAGGGTCTGGATGACTATGATTACTGGCGTGGTCATGGCCTTGGCCAGCTGATAGGTGCCTATGGTGTTATTCTGCAAAGATAAGTTGGTGAAGACCACGAAGCCACAGAAGCTGAAGGCCAGGAGAAGGAGCTTGGAAGGCGGCAGACTTTTGGGGGCAAAGATGTCCAGCTTCTGGCAGACGTACAAGCCCAGCCAAGTGACCACGAAGTGCACCAGGGTCAGGCTCATGTTGGGGAAGCCGTAGTGGACATAGATCCACTTGTTAAGGAACACAATGCAGATGGACACCAGCAGGTTGAGCAGAAGCCCGGCGGCGATGCGCCCGTTGCCCCGTACCCGATCCGCCAGCGATGCCATGCCTCTGGCGGAGCCCGGGGCCGTCCGCCTCGGAAAGGGGCGCCCGGCCTGTCTCCGGCTGCCCTTTGCCTCCTTCTCCGCCGCCGCGTTCTCGCAGCCGCCGGCTTCACGGTCCGGCTGCGGAGAGACATTCAACCTTCGGGTCCCAGCAGACTAGCAGCCTCACGGAGGCACACACGCTCTGCCGCCGCCCATTCAGCCCGCGACTACGCGGCAGCACGTCCCGCGCGCCCCGCCCCTTTTCCTCCGTGGTCACGTGGCTCGGGGCTCCCGCGCTTCCGCCCTCGTACAGTAAGCGGAGCAGCCTCAGCTGCGCAGGCGCGCGGCGCTCTGGCTGGTGCCAGCCGAATGCTTCTCGCCCTACCACCTGAGTTACTCAACCCGGCTGGACCAATCCGGGACCCCTCTCTTGTTGGACACTTCCTGTGTGTTGGTTGGATCGACTTGTTAGCTGCTGTTAGTGTTGAGCAAATTTAGTCCTTATCAGCAGCATTACTTTTCAAGACAGCATTACTTCTTGAAAGCATATTTTTAAACATTTCATTTATAAAATCTAAACATACAGAAGAGTGGACTGTACGATGAACCTATGTATATGCTCATCATAGTTACTATTCAGTTATTTTTTTGGAAAAAAAAGTTTGGCTTTTCATTGCCCAAGAAAAGTGTCCATTTTCCTTAGATGTTCTAATGTATTTTGTCAGAGCTGTGCATAGTGTTTTACCATATTTTCAGTTTATTTCATCTGTTGTTACATCACTTTGTTTATTCTAAACATGCATTTGAGTTTTCTTTGTCCTTTGATTAGCCTTGTGGGTAACTATTTTACTGGCCCTTTTGAAAATTCTGATTTTGTTTCATTCTTTTTTTCATTCTTTCCCTCCTGATTTATTCAATAGAAAGTTTAATTCTTTTATTTTTATTTTTTTTTCTAGTATTTTTTTTTATTGTTTTTGCCATACAATGTCATGATATCACCATGGGTTTACATATGCTTCCCCTCCAGAACCCCTCTCCCTCCTGCCCCCCCCCCACCCCGGGAAATCTCGTTGCACCAGCCCGGAGCATCAATCCTGGGCTGGCGATTGATTAGACATATGATAATTAACTTGTTTCAATGCCCTTCTCCCATATCATCCCACCCTTACCCTCATCCACAGAGTCCACGAGTCTATTCTATACATCTGCATTCCTTTTGCTGTCTCGCATGTTGGGTTCTTGTTACCGTCTTTCTAAATTCCATATATATGTGTTAGTATACTGTATTGTTGTTTTTGCTTCTGGCTTACTTCACTCTGGATAATGGGCTCCAGTTTTGTCCATCTGAGTAGACTTGTTTCAAATGAATTTTTTTTTTAGTGCTGAGTAATATTCCATTGTGTATATGTACCACTGCTTTCTTATCCATTCGTCAGTTGATGGGCATCTAGGTTGCTTCCATGTCCTGGCTATTGTAAACAATGCAGCAATGAACATTGGGGTACACGTGGCTCTTTCAATTCTGGTTTCCTCGGTGTATATGCCCAGCAGTGGGATTGCTGGGTCATATGGCAGGACTATTTGCAGCTTTTTAAGGAACCTCCACACTGTTTTCCATAGTGGCTGTACTAGTTTGCATTCCCACCAACAGTGTAATAGAGTTCCCTTTTTTCCACATCCTCTCCAGCATTTATTGCTTGTAGACTTTTGGATGGCAGCCATTCTGACTGGTGTAAAGTGATAGCTCACTGTGGTTTTGATTTGCATTTCTCTGATAATGAGTGATGTTGAGCATCTTTTCATGTGTTTGTTAGCCATTTTTATGTCTTCTTTGGAGAAATGTCTGTTAAGTTCTTTGGCCCACTTTTTGATTGGGTCGTTTATTTTTTTAGAATGGAGCTGCAGGTGTTGCTTGTATATTTTTGAGATTAGTTGTTTGTCCGTTGCTTCATTGGCTATTATTTTCTCCCATTCTGAAGGCTGTCTTTTCACCTTGCTTATAGTTTCCTTTGTTGTGCAGAAGCTTTTAATTTTAATTAGGTCCCATTTGTTTATTCGTGTTTTTATTTCCAATATTCTGGGAGGTGGGTCATGGAGTATCCCGCTTTGGGTTATGGCAGATTTAAAAATAAAAAGATGTAAAGCTATGAGTTTCCTCTTTTAGAATAGCTTTGCACAGTCTTCAGGACAATGTAATATTCTAATTTTCCTTAATTCTTTAGTTTGATTGACAGTTTTCATTTCCTCTTTGAATTCAGAGTTATTCAAATATTGAGCACCTGTTTTGTGTCAGGCACTGTATTTGCTACTTGGGAGATACTGGCAAGTAAAGCCAGACAAAACCCCTTCTCATAGATGTCAGTGAGAGAAGACATACAATTATAAACCACGACAAATGAAAGTTCTGAAGAAATAACAAAATATGATTCTATGAATGTGTACTAAAAGAACCTGATCTAACTTGGGGAGGAAGCCAAGGAATTCCTTGGGTCAAGGAATTCCCCCAAGGAAATGATTCAGATTAAGATGAGAAGTTAATTAGGGAAAGTCTAAGTCTAGCTTTCCTGTCAGGGTCTTCCCGATAATGCTTTTCTTCCTGTCATGCCACCAAGCTCTACCAATTCTTAATAGAATTGTGTGCCTTTTCAGTTGTATGTTTATATTGCCATCCTCTCTTCCAGTTTGGATCTGCAGAACCCTACCAGTGATTTACTAGCTGTTTACCCTCATTTGCTCCCCAGTTAAGAGCCTAGCCTTAGATAGCTTGTCTTCTTTTAGTCTACTCAATTCACTGTTTCCTTGTGATAACAGATTTAGACTGATAACCTTAACATAATTGATATATTTTATTTTTATCACTCCTCTGTTTCTCTTAGAATATTTGAAGTTAGAATATGAACTCTGAAATTTGGGTTAAAATATAAAAATATCTAATGGATTCCAACTGCCTTGATTCAAGGCATCCATGAGCCTAACCTCAATTTCTGACATCCACCCAGTCACCCATTGTTTCAGAACTTCTGTATATCTCCAGGCTGATGTAGTTGGTTAAATGGCTTTCTCTACCTTCTTCACCAAAGCACAGGAGCCCTAATCCTTACTAGTCCTGAAACATGATTATTATCCTGTCTCATTGACAGATGTTAGAAGAGAGATCATGAATGTTATCTTGCAGCTAGAATAGATGAGAGTAAGATTCAAACCCACATTTCTATGGCTTCCAGTCCATTTCCCCTCCTTTTCATTAGAAAAATCCCAAACATATGCAAAATTAAAATAGTATGGTGAACTTTCCTGTACCCATCTCCTGGCTTCACCGCCATTTTTGTTTCTTGTATACCCACTCCCACATTTAATTTTTAAACAGCCAATTTGCATTCATTCAAATGCACAAATCTTATATTGTACAGTTTTTGACACTTGGATTCACTTTGTAATCCACACCCCTCTCAAGGTATAGAACATTTCCATCACCATACAAATTCCCTAGAAAATCCCCACCCCACACCAAAGAGGAAATCACTGTTCTAATTTTTCTTCACCTGATTTTAGTTTTGATTGTTTTAGAACTTCATATAAATCATCATATAGTATTTACTATTTGTGGCTAGGTCTTGCTGAATAGATCAAGTCTTTCCTTTTCACGTTGCTGAGTAGTACTCCTTTCTTTAGTCATTCTCCTGTTGATAGGCATTTGGGTTTCCAGTTTGGGGCTATTAAATAATACTGCTATGAATATTTTGTACAGGTCTTTTTGTGGAATTTATTTTCATTTCTCTCATGTAAATATGTAGTCATGAAATTTCTAGGTTAAAGAGTAGGTGAGTATAATAATCAAAACGTTCCCCCAAAGATTACCCATTTTACTGTGTCCAAGTCAGTTACCTCACATCTTCTCACACATTTGGCTAGTCTTTTTGATTTTAGCCATTCTGATGGATGTGTAGTGACATTTCATGGTTTTAATCTGTGTTCACCATTGATCTGAGCATTTTTCATGGGTACATTGGTTAGGTATTTGTCCTCCTGTAAGAATCATCTGTTCCAGTACTTTTTGTCTTTGTATTATTAAGTTCTATGAGTTCCTTTTATTTTTTTTTATTTTTTGGCCTCGCTGCAAGGTGTGTAGGATCTTAGTTCCCCCACTAGAGAACTAACCCAAGCCCCATGAAATGGAAGCAGAGTCCTAACTAAGACTGCCGGGAAATTGCCCTGAGTTGCAAGAGTTCTTTATATATTCTGGAAACGGTGGTTTTTTTTGCCAGCTATCCTTTGGCAAATATTTTCTCCCACTTTGTGCCTTATTTTCTTAATGTTATCTTTTAAGAGCATTGTTGTTGTTCAGCCACTAAGTCATGTCCAACTCTTTGTGACCCCATGGACTGCAGCATGTCAGGTCTCCCTGTCCTTCACTATTTCCCAGAGTTTACTCAAACTCATGTCCATTGAGTGAGTGATGCCACCCAAATATCTTGCCCTCTGTTGCCCCCTTCTCTTGCCCTCAATCTTTCCCAGCATCAAGATTTTTTCCCAGTGAGTCGGCTCTTTGCCTCAGGTGCCAAACTATTGGGAGTTTCAGCTTCAGCATCAGTCCTTCCAATGAATAGTCAGGGCTGATGCCCTTTAGGGTTGACTGGTTGTATCTCCTTGCTGTCCAAGGGACTCTTGAGAGTCTATTCCAACACCACAGTTTAAAGGCATCAGTTCTTCAGCAGTCTTCTTTATGGTCCAACTCTCACATTCTAACATGACTACTAGAAAAACCACAGCTTTGACTATATGGATCTTTGTTGGCAAAGTGACGTCTCTGCTTTTAAATACGCTGTCTAGGTTCGTCATAGTTTTTCTTCCAAGCAAGTGTCTTAATTTCATGGCTGCAGTCACCATCTGCAGTGATTTTGGAGCCCAAGAAAATGAAATCTGCCACTGTTTCCACTTTTTCCTCATCTATTTGCCATGACGGAACCAGATCTTCATTCTCTGAATGCTAAGTTTTAAGCTAGTTTTTCACTTTCCTCTTTCACGTTCATCAAGAGGCTTAGTTCCTCTTCACTTTCTGCCATTAAAGTGGTGTCATCTGCATATCTGAGCATAAATTTTATATTTTGATGAAGTCTTAAGTAATCAATCTCTTTCCTTAATGTAACTGCTTTCTGTCTCTTGTATAGTCGATCTTTACCTACCTTCTAGGTTACAAAGATATTCTCTATTTTTCTTTAAAGTTTTAGTTTTAGTGTTTTTATTCAGGTTATAATCTATCTCTAATTTTTGTGTAGATTATCAACTAGGGGTCAAGGTTGATGATTTTACATACAGATATTCAGTTGTTTTCCTCATAATTTACTAAATTCCACCTCAATTTTTTATTTGAAAAATTTAAATCTTGTGCCCTTCCCATAGATTCACTGGTTAACATTTCTTCGTATTTGTTTTATCTATGTAGACTTTTATTTTAAAGCTAAACCATTTCAAAGTAAAGTGCAGACTTCATGACCTTTTATTTCTAAATTTTTCAGTATGTTTCCCACCCAGAACACTCTCCTACCCAGCCACAATACCATATCAAACCTAAGAAAATTAGCATTAATTCCACCATACCAATTTACATACAATCTGTCTCATGCTAGAATTTCACAGGACTTGTGTTAAACCTGTATACCAACATGGGGAGAATTAAAATTTTTACTATGTTGAGTCTCCAATTAATAAAGATGGTATCTCCTCCCCACTTATTTTGCTCTTTTGGTTTCATTAGCATTTTGTAGTTTTCTGAATAAAATCCTGTACACGTTAGATTTACACTTTCATGTCGGTTCATACTGCTCTACCTCATTTTTTAAATGGATGCCTACTAGGCATAAGAATTAAACAGGTTTTGTTAGGTAAACAATTCATCTTTGGAACACTTGAACTAGCGTAAATCAAAACTTGAGGCAGAGTCTGAAACCTCTACACTTCTTCCCAAGTGATGCCAGGCCAGTTTCATGATCAACTACTGCCGTTTGCCTTGGATACAGAAGGATCAATACCCATTTCTGATTTAAGCCAGAATGTCCTGAACTTAGATCACTTATGGCGTATTATAGTTACACCAAATGCAAATTCTATGACTCCCATCACAGGCTTTTGGGGCAGCATCTGTAAATACATAGAAGAAACTCACCAGATGAGTCAGGTTATCAACCAGTTTTGGGAGCTAATCTATGTCTTGTTTCCTCATAGAAACAAGAAACATTCTCCCTTTTGGTTATCCTATTTATGAGTCCTACATGCTGATCAATTTGTCACAAATGCTGATTCACAAACACGCACTCATCATTTGCAGGCCTTGCTCATACTGATTTCTTAAACTTGTAGTGCATTACTTTCTTGATCTCTGTCTTTGCAAATTTAATGCATTACCCAGACTCCAGCTCAAATACTACTTCCTCAGAAATCTCTTAGCTGGAAATAGCTCCTTCCTACTCAGATTACTTGTATTTTTTAATGGCATTTTTATTTATTGTATTTCCCCTACCAGAAGGGCTAGATAAGAGCTTACTCATTTTATAGTCCCCAATGTTTTCAGTGTTTGCTGTGTACCAGATGCCAAGTCTTTACATGCTGCAACTTAGGAGAGCAGGTTTATTGAATGAGAATTAATAAACTAAAAGTGGCTTCAAAGTAAAAGAACAGCATATTATTATTTTAGAAAACATTCTTGCTTTGTTCATCTAATTAACTGTAATATTTAAATAATGCTAAGTTTTATGATGAAGAATTACATATCTGGCTTAAAAATGTATCAGGACTTTCTATTTTTATAATTTTAAGATTTCAGAATACTTATGATCACAGGGAAAAAGTAGAATAGAAAATTTAACTTATTATTACATCAAAGAGGGGCATTCCCAGGATTCATATCAACAAAAATTTTAATTGTTATATAGTTTTATTAATAAACACAGGGAAATGATATAATACATTAAATTTTCAGTCTCACCATAATATTCTTAAAAATACAAAATTCAATGCCTAAATTTTCCCTATGATAATGGAAAAGAAAAAAAAACAGTAATTATAAATACATATATTTACAAAAAAAAGCCATTTATCATGGAAATTATCTAGATTACAAAGAATGAATGAATTATGACTGAATTTCATATCCTAATGGATCGAGGCCCTGGTCGA
This sequence comes from Antilocapra americana, assembly GCA_007570785.1. NCBI lineage: Eukaryota > Metazoa > Chordata > Mammalia > Artiodactyla > Antilocapridae > Antilocapra > Antilocapra americana. The sequence goes on along the minus strand of ML663563.1, from coordinate 10,637,854 downwards.
GGAGCATTAGAGAGGATTCTCTTAACTTCTGTAGCAATTTCCTTAGTTCTTCCTTAGAAAACACCTGTTTTTAAAACAGAGAAAATGTTAATGAGAACAAAGAAGAATATAAATTTATAGTCACCTCTTTAAGATTTATGTGGCCAGAGATCGGGATATTAGGATAGCTCAAAGCTGTTTCTCTGGGCCAGTCTATATACATCTAACTGCTTAGATATGTAAACATATTCTGTATAAAAAAGCACAAACATTAAAACTGGGTCATTACCTTAAGAAAATCTAAGAACATTTAAAGAATAGATACATCACACAAAATTAAATATTACTACATGTGTGCATGCTAAGTCACTTCAGTCTTCTCCAACTCTTGGTAACCCTATACACTGCAGCCCACCAGGCCCCTCTGTCCATGGGGATTCTCAGGCAAGAATACTGGAGTGGGTTGCCATGTCCTCCTCCAGGGGATCTTCCTGACTCAGGGATCAAACTCGAGTCCCTTATGTCTCCTGCACTGGCAGGTGGGTTCTTTACCACTAATGCTACCTGGGACGCCCCCAAATATTACTACAAAGGACATCAAATCATTAAAATTTAAAAGTGCAAACACTCTAGAACTTACCAGATACAGTTTGTGGCGCTCAGAGGACACCATATCTGCTAACTGCAGGCATTCCTGATACTGACCAGTACTATGCAATATGGTGTGAAGCAGAAAACACAACATCGGCAGACAGAGCTTTCTCAGTAAAACCATTTGATGTATTCTTTCATGGTCTTCCTCAGCATCCTACACACAAACCAAAATGCAACAAGTAGAAGCTAAAGAGTTTTTGTAAAGCTTATTAGGCCCATTAAAGATAAACAAGGCAAGGTTTCTCTTTTTTTTCGGTTGTGCCACTTGACTTGTAGGATATTAGTTTCCTGACCATGGATCAAACCTGTGCTCCCTGCAGTGGAAGCTTGGGATCCTAACCACCACACCACGAAGATATTCCCAAGGTAAGGTTTCGATCACAGTATCGAGTAGACATGATTTTTTGACAAAAAACATGAACAAAATACACTTCAGAGGAGTCACAAGTCTGATAATGAATACAAAATGCTTCTGAAACTGTATTTACTATGTCTTTAAAAAACTCTGCATAAAAGGAAAAATGTTAAGACTAGAGCAAAAATCAGAATAGAAAATAATAACTATTCCCCTGGATACACACAGAAGGAAACAGAGGCAGATATCGGGCAGTCTGAAAGGGCATTTCATACCCTGTGATTCCTGCTGGGAAGAAGGGTCAGGGTGAGGAGAGGTGCACCGGGAGGACAACTTCACTGCAAATATTTTCTTTAATACTTAGAATGAACTTATGATGCTTTGGTATAATTTTTTAAAAACAGAAAAATTAAAAGAATGCAAAGGTTTGAGTAATACAGTGAATGGGACAGCACTAACATATATGAGGAAACTTACTGTGGAGAAAACAATGAGCATTTCTTTGTAAGTATACAGGGATGTTTCTAAAAAGTTTTATGGACACTCGAGAGTACAGAAAAAAGAACAGACCTCGTATGTTCACTACATTTTCTTATAACTAAGTTGAAAAGTAAAATAATTTAAATAATAAAAAGGCACCCAAAATTTCTGAAATAATTTTAAAACTTGAAAGAAAATCCATAGGACTAAGTGTAAAACAAAACATAAGGAATTTCCTGGTGGCCTTGTCAGGGATTAGGATTCTGGGCTTTCACTGAAATGGCCTGGGTTCAGTCCCTGCTTGAGAAACTGAGATCCTGCAAGCTAGGCAAGACAAAAAAAGTAACATGTATCATATGTTGTGTTCTATGCTTAGTTGCTCAGTAATGTCCGACTCTTTGTGACCCCATGGACTGTAGCCCACCAAGCTCCTCTATCCGTGGGGATTCTCCAGGAAAGAATACTGGAGTGGGTTGCCATGCCCTCCTCCGGGGGATCTTTCCAACTCACGGATTGAACCAGGTTTCTCACATTGCAGGCAGATTCTTTACTGTCTGAGCCACCAGGAAAGCCCAAGAATACTGGAGTGGGTAGCCTATCCCTTCTTCAGGGGGTCTTCCCGGCCCAGGAATCGAACTGGGGTCAGCCTGCATTGCAGGCGGATTCTCTACCAGCTGAGCTACCAGGGAAATCCTGTATAACAGTATAAAAGAAAACGGGACAAGCGAAAATAACAACAGCTCCTTTGAAAAGCCTAGTAAGATACCTAATTAAAATTTTTTCCTTATGACAATTATATTCATCATTAAAAATGTGTTCACATGAGAGATTAATTGTTAAAACATTTTTCGAAGGTAGATCTAAGTAGAAGTGTGAAGCAATAGAATGTAATCTGGAAATTATACCAAAGAATAATTGTACCAACTGACATACATCAGGTTTCTATGCATAGGAAAAATTACTATCAATCTTTTTGTTTTGTTTTGAGATATAGATACATGGGAGCAAATATTAAAATGCATGCTTTGTATTTTCTTAGCTTTAAAAGGGAAAGCACTTTCACTTATTTTCTCAAATAAGCACTCATTCCCTTCAGAGGTAGATTTAAAACACTTTGAGGCCTCACTCATAATTCATATTAGTGATTCCTACTTGGAGCCTAGTAAGAATGAGAGGACCACTTCTTTCTGGGTCATTCCATTTGTGCTCCAATATACTCTTTCCCCCTATGTTAAAGAGGCAAAGTACCTGTGGTTCCTAGATCTCTTACCAACTGAAAGTAGCAGCTGGCTTTCTGATAACCTGATCTCACAGGATGGATTCTGGCACCTGCCTCTCCTAAATCCTGCTGCTGCCAAGTATTAGGGTGTGATCTCTTCTGCTGACTGCAGGGGACTCCCACGCCAGCAGACTGGTCGCCATCAAGCATCCAGAATCATGCCTGATGGGCCCAGCAGTCTGCCACAAGGAAAACAGAACAAACTGCTCTGCTACAACCTATGATATTTTTCTCATCTGAATGAACAAAAGCTTTGAAAAATCCTGTAAATACATAAAACAAAAAGATTCTTTCCATCTGGGATGTACAGTGCCTTTTATGTGAGAAAAGATCGTTAACTGGGATGTGTAGATATGTATATATATGCATCTTTTTTCCTCCAACACAGGATCCAGTTTAGAATCACATATTTTATCTAATTGTCATGTCTTTCTCGGACTCTTAAAAAGGTTTTTTCTGTTTTAATATAATTTTTAAAGGTTACAATCCATTTAGCTATTACAAAATACTGGCTATACTCCCCATGTTGTACAATATGTCCTCATGGCCTACTTTACACCCAATGGTTTGCACCTCCCACCCCACAACCCCTATGTTGCTCCTCCTTCCCTCTCCCCACTGGTAGCCACTAATGGAATCAACCCAGTGTTTTTTAAAAGTTCTCCAGGTCATTAAAATGGACAGTTCAGAGATGAGGGCCACTGCTTTATGTATGTCTTACTCACTCTACTAGACTTATCTTCACCTCTACAGACTGAGTTGAATACATGAATAATTGATTTTTGGTCCAGAATTTTAAAAAATCAGATTTTACTATACTGAGTCAACATATTAAATATGGAAAAAGTTTACCCAGCAGTCAGACATTCATATATTCCCTTACTAGTTAGTATTTCAGGTTAGACTATGGGATGTTCAGTTACAATATAGTACAAACGTTATACAAGATCTGTAACTGTTCCTATTCAGAGGAAGAACTTTAAAAAAAATAGATGTAGCTTGTTTGTTTTTGCTTTTAGCTATAAACAACGCACAGAGCTTACCTCTCTAACATCCACCATCCACCCTCCATCAACAAACAACAACACATTGTACATTTTTTCCTTCACATCAGCAGTTAGGGCATCCAAATGCCCTTTCCAAATACCATAATCCATCTGGAAAACAGATATAAGGCAGATATATAATAGACTATTATATATTTGCAACGTACAGAGATATACATATATGGAACATTATTCTAAAGAACTGACATTCAGTAAGCCAAATATAAAATAAATATCAACAGACTGCAGTTCAATAAAACACTAAAATGTTTACCATATAAATGAACACTATTGTCACCTGAAGGTACGTTTCATGTTTGGTTAATTATCTACAAAAAGGTAACTAAACAGATTTCTTTCTTCAAAGTAGAACAGTAATAAGGAAGGCCAACTCTTATAATAGGAATGTAACTGTTGAAGAAATGATCTCCTTAAATATATGAATTGTATTTTTGAGATGCAATGAGACATGTCTCATCTACATTTAACTTACTTCATATTTCTTTTCTTTGTGTTCATGAGCCACTTTCTCAGTAAAAGTTGCTTGAGTTGTCAAAGTAGGTTTTTGTGGAGCTGAATTCATATGCTTAAACCACTCATTAAAGGTTTCATGGGCTTCCTAAAATGTAAAGTAAAATACAAAAAATGAAAACTTTTCACATATGTTCAACAAAATTTTTAAAAATTTGGTTCTTAGAAGTAATTTTGCAATAGTAAGAAATAAAATTGTTCGATATTTCTTTTTTATACAAAAAATTATGTAAGTATTTTGTTTGTGATCTTCACGTGCTTATCTGTGTCCTTGTCCAGAGGGAAGCAAAGACATTCAGACTTAGTCCTAAAACCTATATAATCACTTCATTATTTGTTGAATGAATTTTGAATGAGTTGTTATTTTAGTCATAATACAGATTATCTTGCTTTTTTTCAGCTGTTGCCAAAAGCAAAAATGCTAAAGTTAAGAATTCAAAGAATTTTAAGAAAACCCATTGTGTGCTGCTGGTTAACAATGATTAGAAGCTCATGCACATGAAGACAAGGTCAGGACTTCCAAGTTCTTAGGGATCAGTGAATCCCCCAGTCACAAGGCAGGTAAGACAGTAAGTCAATCACCACTTTTCAAAAGAGTAGTTTAAGGTTTGAGAGTGAATCAGGAAAGTCATCATATCGAAGGGCACTTTGTGGTTTTCTCTACAGTCTCACCAAGTAAGCTCTGATGCACAAATGTTCCCGGATAGCATTATCATCTTCAGCAGGAAGTGGGCTGTCCATTCCTTGTTCCTCCCACTGGTTATAGATTTCTGCTATTGAATCCTGAGGAATTTTCACAAATACTTCTTTTGCAGCTTCGTGCTTTTTTGAGGCTGTGAAAAAGATATATAGTTTTTCAATATATATGGATTTCTGTGTAGTGGTTTCTAAAGAAGTCAAATTATTAGTCTGTAACTTTCACAGTGACCTATAACCATTTCAGGTCCCGGTACTTCTGTTAAAGATTTGGGTGATCTTTCTACCTAATGGCTAGGCTTTTTCTTATTTCAGTGTGACAGTCACATAAGGGATTAATTAAATGTAGTTACTTTTGTTTTCATTATTTATTTATTTCAATTTTTGGCTGCACTGCATAGAATGCCAAATCTTACTTCCCCAACCAAGGACTGAACCCAAATTCATTGCAATGGAACACAGAGTTTTAAACACTGGACCACCAGGAAGTCCTACAGTTACTTTTACATACTATGTCTTAAAAAAAAAATTCTATTTTTCAAAACCTTGAGATTATATATAAATTTGAGTGGGACATAAAAAGTCACTAAAATATGTTTTGTTTCACAATATCAGCCATAAGAATGGGTATTTTGTACCTTACCCTACTGGAAGGGTTAGAAAAATGACAAAGTTTGAGAACAGAAAAAAAAACTTTGAAAAAAGAGTATAAAATAGAGCATACCCAAGAATTTCCTCATTATCGCATTGCCTTGTTTTAGTGCTTCTGCTCTCTGGGCTGGGTCGAATACCAACCAGTCAATTACATCAATTTTTAATCGGTCTTCCTATTCATTTAATTGGAAAAAAAGAAATGTCAATTGTGCTTTTTTCCTAAGATATTCTGCACATTAATAGAACTGATTTACATTTATACTATTAATGAACATTTTCCTTCAGGTTATACAAAATTATGAAAGAAAATAGCTTTTGTTGATTTATTTTCACATTTAATAGCTCTCTATTAAATTATAGAAAAAACTTACTGGACTGGCAGTCTGGAATTATATATCTGATGCACCACAATTTTAATTATCTGATTCCTTTAAGTGCTTTTCTACAACTTTTTCTTTCCTAGATAAAACTTTCTATTCTTTTCTGAATATAAGGAATAAGTAAACTACATAAAAATTAGTTAACTGATCAAGTATCTAGAATAATCTGATGAGTAAAAATTCAATGCTCAGGTTTTTACTATTAAAGAAGCTTCTTAAAGGAAGCACTACTACTACTACTAAGCAATTCCTTACACGAGACCTTAAGTTTGCTGCCAATTTTCATACCTTGGCTGACTAAGAAAAATTCTTAAAAAAAGAAAGAAGCCAGAGTATTTTAAAGGAGACATTCACAAAAGCATAATATGAGGGATTATTCAGTTGCATAATACACCCCTTCTGCCCTCATACTACCTCAGTAGTGCCTGTATCCAGCGCAGGGGATAGGTCATGATGACTGAATTCACCACCATCTTTCTTTCGAATATTCTCAACTACAGTTTTTGTTATAGCTGCAATATCCAAATCTAAAGAAATTTTTTGAAGGGACAAAAACAAGAAATAATCATTCACAGTAATATTATTTAAATAATGGCAATGATTTGGTAAATCTGGGATAACAATTCTTTAAAATATGAAAGAAATTATCAAAGAAAATGCCAAAACTAAAAGACATTTTACACAAGTTACAGTATAAGTTGTTTCCTTCCAACACAGAATTTCATTGAAAACTCCATTCCTTCTTTTCCTCTTAAGGGAAACAGGATTTAAAACTAGCAGGATATATGTTACTAAGGCAAAATGATAATCTGCCTACATAGCCCAAGAGATGAAGCCTTCCGTTTTTACCTGCCTCTTTAGCCAGCTCCAGGCAATGGTGGCGCTGTTCAAACTCTGTAACACCTTCCAAAAATAATGCATACTGGGCAACAGCAACGTCTTGAGGCAAATGACAGGTATAAAATGCTATGAGATTTGTATGTTTCTCATTTATTAAAAGCTGCAAAATAGAAAAGGATCAAAATGTTAATATGTCAATAAAAAAGCAAGTTCTAGGAACACAGCGCTATTCAATTCAAAATTTTAAACATATTTAGGAGAGATGCATATTTAGGAGTTGTACTGCTCAACGGGATTCATCTTAAATTCCAAAAGAAAGTATTTATGATAATTAAAAGATATTTATGTATTTTGATGACCTTCCTGCCACTAGATATTAAAATACTATCATTCTGATTTATGTTTTCATTAAAATGGTCAAAGGAAAAAAAGAATCAAATTGTGGATTTGATTTTACCTGTTTTATCAGAGTTTACCTGTATGTATGCCTTTAAAATGTCAATGGAAATTTCTTCCTTCATAGGAAAAAAAAAAGATATAATTAAATTATAAATACAGCTGTTTATGTGTACCACCAATATATCTAATAAAAATCCTGCCATAATGATTTTTAGTATTTACCACTGAGCAATAACTACATGCCACGCTAACTGCTTAACAAATTTCTTGTATTAACTTACCCTAACTCTTTGTGGGTAATTACTATTATTGTTCACATTTCAGAGAAAGAAAGACTTAAAGAGGTTTTATTTACCCAGATTTATACCACTAGAAGCTTCTGAATAAGAACGTGAATCCCAGATCCTTAATTCAAAATCCCAGCTTTCAACTACTGCATCATTCTGCGTTCTATATGCATACTCTGCCCAAAATGTTACCAACCATTTAGGACAGAAGAAAAAGAAAACAAAGGTTTAAAATCCCACAGAAAACTTAGTCTGGTTCAGTTGGCTTAGCTGGTTGATTTAGAGCTGCGTACTGATGAGGGCTGAAGTTATAATAAACTGTCTCCAAACCAGGTAACCATCAGCATTCTGCAGTCACAGATTAGAAGATGAATGAGTCATCTGCAGTGAGTTATCACTGAGTGACAATGTGAGACTACGGTCACCATTTCTAGAGAACAAAACCCAAAAAGCAGCATGTTTTCCTGACCATAGATGGATAAAGCATCAGCTTAGCAGAGAAGCGTATACAGCTCCTTTTTATTTACTTTGGTCTGTAGTCCCAGGGTGCGGAAAAACAAAATGAGGTGAGTCATGAAGCGGAGGAGGTGTCCAGGTAGACTGTTCCTGCTTTTGGAAAGCCATTTGCTAAATTCATCCATCAAACCTACGAGCCATTAAAGCAAAGATTTAGATGGATACAAATCAAAGAAGAGATATAAACACTATCCAAGGACACTTATTATATTCACATAGCACTCTATCAATTCACTGTCTTATTGTTATGAACTACCATATAAAACAGCCTCTAGATTAAATTCAAACTTTATTTTCTAAAAATTATATAGTTGCAGTCAGATAGGTTGATATTTACAGAGATGACAAGATGTGGTAAGTCATATGCACTGTTTTGATACCTTTTTACAAAATTACTTTAAAAAACCGAAGAACTCATGCACAGTAAAATAAAATGTATCTTACCATCAATGTCTCCCAGGATAAGGAATTTTTGAACTATATGATAATGTTCTTGATTCTCTTCTAGAACTCTCTGAAAAAAATTTTTACATTTTTTGTAAATTTATTATGGTCATTCTGTAGTATATACTTATTGGTAAGCTAAAAACAAAGTGTTGAAGGAACTTATACAAACAAAGGGCTTCCCCAGTGGCTCAGCAGTTAAACAATCATCCTGCAAAGCAGGAGCTGTGGAAGACATGCGTTTGATCCCTGGGTCGGGAGGATCCCCTGGAGCAGGGCATGACAACCCACTCCAGTATTCTTGCCTGGAGAATCCCAGGGACAGAGGAGCCTGGTAGGCTACAGTCCATGGGGACACAAAGAGTCAGACATAACTGAAGCCACTTAGCACACATGCATGCATACAAAGAAAAAGCTGGAAATGAAGGATATTAGGAAACCCAAATAAAGTATGAGAAAGATACTGCTGTTGGGACTCAAGGACTCAAGGCTGAGTCCCAAGTCTCTGTTTTGAAACAGAGAACTGTGATTAAACAATTTAATCTCTGTGAATGTTATGAAACTTTTATTTTTATTAATGTATTTTACTGTTTTCCTTGACAGTCCATGGTGAACCAGAAAAGAAGGGCACAGGTGACCAAAGCAAAATAAACTATAAGATTTCCTTCAACATAAACAGTGGTTTTTGAAGGCATTCTTTGGGTTTTTGAAGGCATTCATCTGCAAATGGCACCAAGAGTAATAAAATCCATCAAAACAGTGATTAGGCACAGAACAGAAAAAATTTACAATTAATCTGCTGTTACATTTTTTTCTAAAGAAAATTCCTATATTTTTGGTCAGTTTTTTCTATGTGGGATGCAGCAAGGAAGCTGGTACCAGACTTCTCCAAATCCACATTTCCTTGCCTCCAATTCTTATGTGTCCAAAAGATAAGAAACCATTGACCGGCCTTTGTAGTAGGATTTTAATTTTTATTTGTCTAAATTTTCTTCCAGCACTCTTTCTTTTTTACAAATATTTGCTCCACCTGGAACTGATTATAATGTATGTCATGAGGCAGAGATCTAGCTTTGTTTTATTTCAGACGGAAAATTTATGCCCATATCATGTATATAAATAAACCACCCCTCTTCCTCTGAAAGGAAAGGTCATCTATCTTTTATTAAGTTCTCATATATACTTGAATCTAATACAGACTTTTGTGTTCCGATGATCTACTTATTCCTGTGCCAATTCCATTGTTTTATTAAATCTTTGTATCATTTTATTATTGAGGAACAACACAACTACTGTTCTTTTCTAAATCTTATTTCTATTCTCACTTACTCATTTACTTGTAAATTCTCTGTTCAGAAATAATACCCCAAAGCAATAGGTTTCAAAGTTAACTTCAGAATGGCTGATATTAACAACAAATCATCTCATCCAGGAATGTGCTAAATCTATTTGTGTCCTTCAATAAGATTCTACAGATTTTATATGGAGGTACTCAAACGCTTGGTTATTTATTTCAAAGCATCTTACAGCTTTGGTCAGTAATTTAAATGAGACTTTTGGGGGATATTTAACTTATATGCAGAGTACATCATGAGAAACGCTGGGCTGGATGAAGCACAAGCTGGAATCAAGATTGCCGGGAGAAATATCCATAACCTCAGATATGCAGATGACACCACCCTCATGGCAGAAGAAGAACTAAAGAGCCTCTTGATGAAAGTGAAAGAGGAAAGTGAAAGTGTTGGCTAAAAGCTCCACATTCAGAAAACTAAGATCATGGCATCTGGTCCCATCACTTCATGGCAGATAGATGGTGAAACAGTGGAAACAGTGGCTGACTTTATTTTTTGGGGGGGCTCCAAAATCACTGCAGATGGTGACTGCAGCCATGAAATTAAAAACTGCTTACTCCTTGGAAGGAAAGTTATGACCAACCTAGATAGCATGTTAAAAAGCAAAGACATTACTTTGTCAACAAAGGTCCATCTAGTCAAAGTTATAATTTTTTCCAGTAGCCATATATAGATGTGAGAGTTGGACTATAAAGAAAGCTGAGCAGAGAATTGATGCTTTTGAACTGTGGTGCTGGAGAAGACTCTTGAGAGTCCCTTGGACTGCAAGGAGATCCAACCAGTCCATCCTAAAGGAGATCAGTTCTGGGTGTTCACTGGAAGGACTGATGTTTAAGCTGGAACTCTAATACTTTGGCCACCTGATGCGAAGAGCTGACTCCTTGGAAAAGACCCTGATGCTGGGAAGGATTGGGGGCAGGAGGAGAAGGGGATAACAGATGATGAGATGGCTGGATGGCATCACTGACTCAATGGATATGGGTTTGGGTAGGCTCCAGGAGTTGGTGATGGACAGGGAGGCCTGGCGTGCTGCAGTTCATGGGGTCGCAAAGAGTCGGATACGACTGAGCAACTGAACTGAACCGAAATCTTTTTCTTACTATCTGTAACAAGTACAAAAAGGCTATAATTTTCTCGTAACTTTATCTTGAATTTAGACACTTTAAAAATTCTCTTAATTATAGTAACTTACTGCGTCACAATTTTCTAGATTTATACTTTTATCATATGCTAGAATCTCCAAAACAAAGTGATTTAAAAAAAAGAAATTTGACGGAGAAAGTACTAACTTTTTTTCACTATACAAAGAGATCTTCTACAATAAAAAGGAAAAGATAAAATTCAACAGAAAAATAAGTGAAAGTTCTAAATAGGAAATGCAAAAATGGTCAATAAACATAGGAAAAATTGCTCAGCCTTATGAATAGACAGGGAAATATGAGAAGATGATGGGCTGGCAAAAGTAAACAAATTATGACACATGAGACTAGAGAGAAGGCAGAGAAATGGCCATATTAATAAATTATTTGTAGGAATATGAATTAACTGCTACAACCAGGGAATTAATTTAAAATACATATACCCTTTAACTCAGCAGCCCTGCTTTCAGGAAACTTATTGTAAAGAAACAGGACTAGTAGATAAGCATAAATAATACTAACAAGAACATTCACTGCAATGCTAGAAGTAGCCCAAATGATTACCAAAAGGGGAATGGTTAAAAAAAGATATATCATTCTATAGAATATTATATACCTATTAAAAATAACAAGCTAAGTTGTTAAATTTATATGCATTAACTCAAAGATAGTCTCATTAAACGGAGGTGGTGGTGGGGCCAAGGAGGGAGCCATAAACTAATGTAGGTAGAATGACACGAAAAACAACCTCAAAAAACCAAAATCCTATATTGGAATAGCTACATATATTTGTAAGAGTATGGAGAAGGATATGAAGGATACATATACATGTTTTATCATCTCAGTGAATGAGAATAATCATCAAGAGGCTGGGAGGAAATTTCATAAAGATCTTATATAATACACTTTTAGAGTATTTTGTTACAAGTATATACTAGGGTCATTTTTTAAAAGTTTTAGGAATATTACTTTAAAAAATATTAGATTATTTTGAGATCTAGGAAAATAAAGTGTTAATCCATATTTTAATTCCTCGAGAAGAAAGAAATCAACTAGCCTACATGCATGCCATATATTTCAATGAAATAAATTCTAAACCAAATAAACAGAAATGATGTATCACTTAAATATGCAATTAAGTTTCTTCCTTTTAAAGTATATCTGTTACTTGAGTAAGAGGTGAGGAAAGGAAGAGAACATAACAAGATTTCACATACTTTTGTGCCTTTCAGCTATAGTAGACAACAATATAACATTTAGTTTCTGATTCCAATTATCCTAAAATATTAATATTTACCTTTTTATCAGTAGCTTGAAGTTCTTCAAAAACCTTTTCTAAGGTCCAACTTTTGAAACAAAAATCAAGAAAACAGATAAAGTAACATTAATATATAATATGAACAAAGACTACAGAATAAAATTTCAGAGCATTCATGATGAGAAACAAACCAATAGACCCACTTTGCTTCCAAATATTCTCTAGGGAGTTCTTCAGTTTCATCCAGAGTCATTACTGATGTCCTGATCTCCTGTTCAACCAGACTGTCCACCATCACCCGGAAGTAGGCCCACACTGTGTCCTCCCAGCTATCACAGACAGGAAGCAGCTTTACCCCGTTATAAAACAAAAACATGCAGACACAGTCAACAAAAACAGGAAAAGCAGCTGAACCTCTTGATATGGACTATAAAGTCACTATAATAACATAAAACACGTGGATTATAAACTATGATACCAAATAACCCCGTGTCTCCAACTTCCCCCCAAACTACAACTTGTTTTGGTGCAGGGGCACAGTGGGCAGCGTGTGGGATGCTAGTTCCCACATGGAAACAGTGGGATGGAACCAGTAGCTCCTGTAGTGGAAGCGCAGAGTCTTAACCACCAGACCATCAGGGAAATCCCTCAAGCCACATCTTCTAAGAAGTCTGGACTCTCATAGCATCAATTTTCCATGCTGATATAAGATGGTGTTTCAACTAATTAAGATAACATCCCTCAAAATAGCTATAAAATGTAGGGGATAGAGGGAGTTGTGAGACACGCACATATGTGAGACAATTCAGTCATACTGTGCCTTAGTGATACATTTCTGGATAAAGCTATGCTAACATAAGTTATAAATAAATGGGTATTGTAATTATATTTACAATTCTGAGAAACTGAAGTCTGACTGCACAGATTAAAACATCATTTGGTATATGGGATACATCAAAGTAGTTCAAGTTCCCATTCTATTTCATAATTATCTTATCACTGCTATTCTCAGAAACTAGCTTAAGCTTATATGATTATTATATTAGAATATTTCACGCAGCTGATTCCATTCCATAGGAAAAAAGAATTATTAAAATATATTGCATACCTGCTTGAGATTCCCACTTAGAGCTGCATAAATTGCTCTCTCATATTTATTGAAAAGCTCCTGAAATACAACGAATATAAATAAAATTGAACTACTGTTTATCTCAGTATGTCAATTTTTTTCATAATCTGGAATTCTTCAGTATCTTCTAAACTGAACTTATTTGTTCCCGAACAGTTTCTAAACTTTAGTAAAAAGATCTACTGGGGGAATAAGAAGGAAGGACCCCTTAGTTTGATGTAGCCAATGCTGAAATCTTCCAGAAAAGTCAAACAGCTAAATTTCACATACAGAGTGAAAGCAGATTCAACTCTAATGGATGCTTTGATTATTTTATAGTCAAATTTTATACCAGATAGAATCTGCACAGATGTTTTCTCCTATAAAATTTCTAAATACCTAACACTACCTGGTACTGATCTAAGAACAACATCAAAACAAGGCCCTTGGAGCCTGTCATGTACCAGTGTGCATCAAATTCCTAAGCAGAATTATTTTCACCAAATTTTCCCATTTTACTTTTGGATTCTATTAATGACATTTCCTATTTTCTCATCATCCAAACAAGAGACTTCAGAGACTCTCACTATATAACTGAGTCTTCCTCTGCCTTCTATTTCCAGTTTCTGGTCCTGACCATTTTTTGTTCCTTTTTTTTCCTACACGCCATATTAACCTAGGACAGGCCCTTTTTACTTAGTGTCTGAATAATTCTGATAGGCTTCGAACTAGTTTCTCAGTCTTTAGTTCATTCAATTTTAAGCCTATTTTCCACTGCCATGCGAATCTTCTTAAAGCACTGCTGTCACGTGCCCTCAAGGCTTTGATGGCTCACTACCACCTATGGTACAAAGTTCCCATTCCTTGGAGCAGCATTCGAGGACCACCACAGCCTGCTCTTAATCTTTTTCAGTCATTTTCCCATTATAGTCAGTTCTGCTACAGTGCTTGTTTTGAAAATGTGAATTTGTTCCAATGAAACTGATTTACCAAGGAACAATTTGAACATAATACAAACTTCCCATTTCTTTATGCACAATTTTATCCACAAGAAACACTGGTCAAATACAGGAAACAACACCTAACTGAACCAAGCCACTCAGAAATACACAAAACTGACACTCCTCAAACATCTACCACCCCCCTGGGCTCTCCAGGTGTGTGTTAAACTAAATATTTTTGTACCAACTGTTACAATTTTGTTTGACTTCAGATAGCCTCCTCCTATCACTTCTCAATAACTCACAAGCTGCAACCGTCTGATGTCCAGTACCACAAGCAAACTCCAGTTCTTTTTTAAGGTAAACTGCCATATTTATTACAGTTACTTACGTATTTCCTGTTTATTTAACAGAGTGAAACTGTGTGGTTTTTATTAAGTTTTTATCTTTTCAAGCATTACTGATGGTTTTTGTAGAAGAAGGCAGAGGTACCCCACTCCAGTACTCTTGCCTGGAAAATTCCATGGACAGAGGAGCCTGGTGGGCTGTGGTCCAGGGAGTCACTAAGAGTCGGGCACGACTGAGCGACTTCACTTTCACTTTTCACTTTCATACATTGGAGAGGGAAATGGCAGGCAACTCACTCCAGTGTTCTTGCCTGGAGAATCCTAGGGACAGAGGAGCCTAGTGGGCTGCTGTCTGTGGGGACATGACTGAAGCGACTTAGCAGCAGCAGCAGATGGTTTTTGAGTATTGTGCTCTTAACTCCATTTTCCCTCAAAGCTCTGGATTTTCTGCACCATTTGGTCCTGCTGCAATGACTGCTAGGAATGCATAGGTCATGACACAATAGAACTGACAATATTTCCTTTCGTGAGCCTTCTGCTCCAACCTGATAGACCTACCTTCCCTTGAGCTTTCCCAACCTAGGCATCCTATCTAGAATTCCCTCCTCTGTTTTTCATGACCAACAACTCAAAATTCTTAAAATATCGATTCAGTTGTCTCTTGGCAACCCAGCTCATTCTGTGCTTATTCTGTGACTTCATTTGCTACTCTTCTTTCTTTTTTGTATTTTTGCCTTATTTCAGCGCTTAATTCTTAGTATTCAGTGTCTGAATAACTGTGATTAGTAAAGCCTACCCTATTCTTCAGTCTGATTCAAAGTTCTAAAAAACAGGAACTTTAGTTCTTAACTTCTCTCAAAATTCCACAGCATTTTCAGCAGGCCTTCAGTGTACTAAGAGTAAAAATCAGCATCAGTAAATATTTTATTATATCTTACATCTTCTGCCATTCTCCAACAACTTATTTTCCAAATGCATCTATATGGATTCCCTTCAACAGGTTCTAATTCTGTTCCTATAAAACAATAAAAGAAACAAAGTTTACAGTTTAAAATGAGATCTTACTTCAACAATTTCTAAAAACAAAAGCTAAACTTCACAAAATTGCTATTTAGAGGTAAATATATCCCAACTCTCAGAATAAAATCTATTAAAATACCTCCATTAACATTGGGGTCATGATAGAGTTTCCAGCCTTCAAGTGTTGCAGCTCTCCATGCCTGGCCACAGCGTTTGCAGAGTCGCTGTGCCTTTAGAAACAAGAAAAAGAGTGGTTGGCCATATAACCAATGCAGTACCAAAGAAATATGCGGGCCTTGTAGAAAAATATAAGTGACTTAAGAAAGTATTAGATAACTTATGGCACAGATGTCACAAAGGACGGTGTAGACAAATTAGTAATGGCATTTCACTTTACCCATATGCATGTCTTTCTGTGGTCCTTTCCTATCTTTCTGTCCCTAATAATCCCTTTGCTCTTTTATTTTGGGCTTACCACTAGGTGCTCATGGTGTCCGCAAGCATTTAATTCTGCTAAAGACAAATGGGTTAAAAAGGGTGATGACTTCTGATTTATGTAAAAATGCTACCGCCCATTCAGGCCATAAACATGCTAAGTCTCTATGTTAAATATGACCAGTCAGACGCACCTGATGTACCACTGAGATAAGACACGTGTCTGTTGGTCCAAAATCTCTTCAGGAACAACCTCTCCCCGATTTAGTTCACATTGTTTGAGGAGATCATATGATTCAACCTCTGAACTCAACCATTAGGCATGTGATCTAACAAGAATCATTCTTAGGACTCTTGCCAGAGATACTGGGAAAGAGACACTCGTTTTGCTGGGGTTGCTCGCTTACAGGAAGATACAAGGATGGAGCTGCTGGTGGCTGCTACTGACACAATGGCTTCTTGAGAACGAAGTCACTGAGCGGACAGCAGAGTCAAGAGCCTGGGCAGTATCTAGTGACACCTTCTGAGTCCTTGGATCCTGCCAGATATCACCCCTTACAATTCTCTGTTTCAGGAACCAATCAATTCCCTGCTTGTAAGTAATCTGAGTTAGGTTTCTATCATTTGAACCTACAGAATCTGATTACTACAACCAGTTAAAAAGCATCATACTCCAAACATATTTTGAATTCATGGCTCATAAAAGTTATAAAAGCTATAATTAAAGCTATAGGGACTTCCCTGGTGGTCCAGTGGCTGAGACTCTGAGCTCCCAATGCGGGGGAGCCAGGTTTGATCCCTGGTCAGGGAACTAGACCCCACATGCCCCAACTAACACCCAACACAGCCAAATAAATAAATAAAAATAATTTAAAAAAAAAAGTTATAAAAACTATAATTAAAGCTATAATGTAGCAACATGGAAAAATACTTTTAAAATATTTGATGTTATCTAAAAAAAGGCAGGACAAAATCAACAAAGAATCTTAAAAACATTTTTCTAAGTGAAATTAGCCAGACACAAATGAACAAATATTATGATTCCACTTACATCATAGCTAGAATAGGCAAATCCACAGAGACAGAAAGTAGATTGGGTTACCAAATACTGAGTGAAAGGGAAAAATGGGAAACTACTGCATAATGATTACAGAGTTTCTATTTGGAGTGATGAAAAAGTTTTAGAAACAGAAAGCGGTAATGATTGCAAAACACTATGAAAGTACTTAATGCCAGTGAAATTAACATGTGAAAATGGTCAAAATGACAAATTTTGTTATATATCTTTTATCATAATGAAAAAAATCAATAATGCAATATACCAAAAAACTATTGATCACCCTTTCCAGTGCCCTTTTAAGGCTGACTCGGTGCCTTAAGAGGCTAACACAGGAGGGTAAAGAAAGTCTCCATAAAACCCAGAGAAGAGATTTTAGAACTCCTCTCTGGATCCTGTCTGGAGTCACAACTGAACCAGAAGATTTTAAGCTTTTAGCACTTACTAATATGTGTATAGTTAATACTGAAGTCATTAAATTTAAACTTGACCTTCAAAAAAAAAAAAAAACTATTGTTATTCACTTGAAGTGGGTGAATGGTACAGTATTTGAATTTTATCTCCATAAAGATTAAAAAAAAAAAAAACCCTGGAGGTATACTATATTTACAATTATGTTAAAAACAGGTACAAAAGAAAAAAGGTTGTAAGTAAATTTTTATTTAAAAACCTCACTATCTGTGATTATGAAAGGTGGTAGGACCTTAAGCTTTTGTTTTTCAAGCCTTTCAGTAATGTGATTATATTTTTGTTTTCTGTTGTCAAAAATACATCTTGTTTGCCATTGTGACTCCTAATATCCTGCACATAACTTGACGCAGTGGCTGGGCTTTAAATATTTTCTGAATAAATGAATGTATGTTACTTCTTTTTTCTTAATTAAAAAATAAGAATGATGTTTAATAATCCAAGGGTTACTACTATAAGAAATCATTTAATATATGCTGGTGGTTTGTAACAGAGAAAAATAAACAGCACTTTGAACTAACATATTTCTATCTAAAGAACATCATCTAGAGTATAGCAAAACAGGTACAAGATAGTATCTAATGCTTGAAGCACCTATGCATCAGACTGTCTCATTTAAAGGAGTCCACAAAACCCTTCAGTAAGCTGTGTAATTAGATGCTTCACATCCTACATGCGATCTTAACTATCACAAAGGAGGTTACATTTTTAAGAGGTGAAGTTAAAAGGAAGAAGTTTGAGGGCATCATAGTCTTCAAGTGCTACACAGGGTCAACTAGAAGAACAATCAGGGTCAGATTTATTCTTAACTCTTAAGAATCCAAACTAGAAATAATGAGGCTATGCCTAGAGTACGCAGTACAAATATGAGAAGCCAAAGCCTGACTTCTTATAAAGAATTTTCTACCAAACTAAAGTGCACTGCTTTCTGAAACAATGTGTTCTTTATCACTGAAAATGTTAGGAGTTAAGACTCAGAAATACTGTGAAAAACATTAATGCACTGAGGTATAAGTATACTAAATGGCCACAAAGATCCCTTCTAATTTACAGTCTGTGACTTTTTGAAATCGGACAAGCAGGGTATGTATCATTTACCTCTTCTGTCATTCCAGCACGAATTAGAGTGAAAAGATATTTGAGTAACCTGACTTCATCTTCTCTATCCAGATCATCAAGTGGCATCTTCTGTCTTATTGGAGCATCAGGGTCCTACAAAAATTAATTAATCAACTATAAATTCTTTATATATAATTTAAACATCATTGATAAACATGATAAACATCTCCTGAGTTTATATAGTGAAATAAACTAATTTAATTTACTTAGGTAACAAAGGGAATGAAAAAGTCCTAAGTGTTCCAAATAGACACAACTGTCTGCTGCCCATTCTAAACAGACTCCACTGGTCCACCAAGCTGCATGCCTTAGTCAAGCAAGAGATATCACTAGCCCAGCCCAGAAACTCTAGAAATTCTACTCAATATAAGTAGACGTGAGCTCTACCCTGCTGTAGCAACTACATGGCCAAGTTAATCCTATGTACAATTAGGCCTAGATGGAGACTGAGCAGAAAACTCCAGGAATCACAATGCAGGCTGTGACTATAAGGTGCACAGCTGGTTCTTTCTGAGAATGTATGAGAAGAGAGCCCAGTATGAGATTAAAACTACGTAAAAATAAACCCATGTCACAAAAGGAATTTTAAAATAGATTTCTGATAAGTACCTCTACCCTCCAACAGTTATTCCTAACTACCTTTCACGAATAGAAAGAAATGTGCATTTAAATACTAGGGATGACACTGGCCTCACTTCTGCAGCAAAGAGCACACATGATCTACATGATGAATTTCAGATGAAAAACTATTTCAATATGAATTAAAGGGAGGAAGGAATTCTTATTCTAAATGTTACTGAGTATCAGTTCAAAAAATGGAATGCATAATAGGTTAACTGGCTAGTTCCACAAACATTTTTTGTAGATATAATCATTCAATTTTGGAAGATGGTTTCTTCCTGACGAAAGGAAATCACTTTCCAGAAGTTAAGGATAAATGATTATTAGTTGTTTGTTGTGGGATAATTTTGCTACAATTTATTACTGTCAGTACTTCACAAATAATTTTCATCAAAACGCACTTTTGTTATGAAATAGTTTTATCCATTTTTTCAGTTCTTAAACTTACTTCTCTCACTCTTCACTATAAACTTTCAGATCACATGCCTCCACCTATCACAAAGCTCTGTTTCATCATTTCTACAATTATTAGACTCTCATTTTTTTTCAAACCTACTGTTACTCCCATTACTCACATCCTAGAATGACTTTTTTCTAACCTCAAGCTAATTCACAAACCTTTATTTTCTCTCTCTGCTTTCTACATAGAAGAACCTTCACAGGTCACCATCTTATAGTTAAAAGAGTTAAACCTTGCTATAATGTCAAAACTAATTTGTTTTAATGCTAGCAAATCAGGAATACTTTCTACACTTTCTTTTACAATTTACAATCCATAGGCCACAGATGGGCTCAATACATGCCAATAAATTCAAATGCAACTTAGTACTTTTTAAGAGTTAAACAGCATATGCAGTCCTTCAGAAATCTAAAACAAGGATCCAAGAGAAGAAATTCTCAGTCTTTAAGAAAATCACTTAACTTTAAGGGCAACTTTCTTTTCAAAGAACACTTACCAGTTCAGTGACAAGAGGACGGACACTTCCTATATAAGAAGATAGCTGCCGCTGTTTCAAGGTATGCAGAGTATTTTCCCTGAAAGTATACGTACAGCTTCTTTTTAGAAGAACAATTTGTATAGATCTACTTAAAGAATCAAGTCAAGTCAAAGTAAGAGTACCAACTCAGAAAAAACATGCAAACACTAAATACAAAAGGGCATTTTAGCTCAGATGATTAACAATATAGAACATTTTTTCATGACTTATTGACCATTTATTTACCTGCTTTTCTAAGGTATACCTTAGAAAAAGGTTCAGATCTTTGTCTTTTTTATTGGGTTATCTCTTTGTTACAAGTTGGGAGTTCTTTATGATTCTTCCAATGTGTGGCCTGCCACCAATTCATTTTCTCAATTATGTCTTTTAATAAGGGGTTTTTAATTTTTGTAAAGTCAAATCACTCCTTCCCCATTACCGGTTTCTGTGACAATCACTTATTCTCCAAGTCACAAAAATGTCCTCTTATATTTTCCTCTAAAAAGCTTTAGGTTTTGGTTCGATCCCTGGGTCAGGAAGATCCCCTAGAGGAGGGCACGACTAGCCACTCCTATATTCCTGCCTGGAGAATGTCATGGACAAAGAAGCCTGGCAGGCTACAGTCCACAGGGTCATACACAGTCAGACAAGACTGAAGCGATTTAGCATGCACACATGGTACAAGGAGGTATCAAGGTTAATCTCTGTTCACACAGATACACAGTTTTCTCTATATGGTTTGTTCAAAGAACATTTCTTTCCCTCCTGGGCTGCTTCGATACCTTATTAAAAATCAAATAACCATATACGTGTGGCTTTGTTTTGGGATTCTCTTTTCTCTTTTATTGATTGGGGAAAAAAAAGAAGACTAACAGGTTAAAAACTTGCAAAAATCTTAACAGATATTTTAACTTAATTTTTTTTTCTGGGGCTTCTCTGGTGGCCCAGTGGCTGACTCCACACTCTCAATGCAAGGGGCAACCTGGGTTTGATCCCTGGTCATGGAACTAGATTTCACATGCCACACAGTTAAACAAGCATTTTTAAAATTTTTTTCTAAAAATGGAAATTTCTTTCAGAAAAATCAACACTAATCAAGATTTAAGATTTAAAAAAATATGTATTTGGTAGCATTAATTTTCTAGTTAAGCAGAAAAAAACAGATTTGCAGACTTTATACACATTATTGAGTTCAAAGGCAAACTAAACATATTATTTTTTATTAGAGCATAGTTGCTTTACAATATTGTGTGAATTTCTGCTGCAGAGCAAAGTAAATCAGCTATATGTGTACATACATCCCCTCTTTTTTGAGTTCCTTTCCATTTAGTGAACTTTTCTTTAACTCTTGAAATAAACTGTCCCTTTAACCTGGGGGCTGCCTTCTGGTTTCAAGGTTTTAAGAATAAATTAGAAGCATTGCAGAATGTAGGGGAAAATACACACATATAAGTAGCTAGAAACAAGGTAGAATTTTCTTGATGATCAAACTATGATTATTAAGAAAATATAACAAAGTGAGTGCTTGATAACACGATCATGTCATTCTTTTATCCCAGAGGCTTCCTATCACATTTAGGATAAAGTTCCAAACCCTTAGCTCGGCTGCCTGTCAAAGTCCTATATTAGCTGGCTCTCTTCAATCTCATTAACTACTATTCTTTTTCTTTGCTGTGTTCACACTGGCCTTCATGTGCAAATATTTTACCTTCTTAAAGTCTCTGCAGCTCCTACTCTTGCCCAGAGCACCTGTCACTGAAGTTTTGCATGCCTGACCTCCTTTATTTCTTAAAAGCCTCTTACTCTTACTACCTGTAACCGTATTTCCCTAGAGAAGCTTTCCTTGGTCACCTCTTCTACTTAAAGTAACTCCCATTATTATCCTCTATCCCTCAACTCTTGATTCCTTTTTCTTTCAAAGCTATTAACACCTAACAGGATATATTTACACAATTACAAATCCCATAACGGCAGGGCTTTTATTTGTTTTGCTCACAGACCAAATTCAGCAAGAACTGAATAAATGTTTGTTGAAAGATGAATAAACACAATCAATATTAAGTGACGTCAGGAATAAAAGTTTAGTGACTTACCAATATACTGATTTTGCATAAAATTCTATATTATCGGAAAAATCTCCAATCTCATCCTTGGCAATGCTTTCTAACCAATCTACCACCAGCTAGGCAAGGGGGTAAAACAAGAGCATTAATTATAAATTTTGTTAAGGATTTTATTTGAAGTAGTACTACTCCTACAAAGAAAAAAAAGGTTTCTAATTAAAAAAATACCAAGTAACAATTTTTTCTACCACTATTTTTACTTTTTAAAGATGGATAAATATTATGGCAAAAGAAATTTTCTAGAGAAGTAATACAGTTTTTAACAGGCTATTCCTATGTAAATGCTAAGGCTATTATTGAAAACCAAAAATCAAGGTGCTTACTTCCTTTTAATTATAAACTAAAAGATGAAAGAGAAAAAAAAAGGAAAAAGTTTCAAATCTAAAAAACTTCATTTTTTAATGTTATTTACCTTTTCTCCATATTTCACCCCCAAAATGCAAAAACTCTAGTCATACCTGACTTTGTCGGACAAGTGAATCTCTCTGAAACAATGCTTCCACAACTGCTTTTTCACTGGCATTAAGAGCCTATTTAAAAAATTTGATGGAAAAAAAAAAGATGCTCAAGGAAGATTATCTCTCAACAGAATGGTAAAAGAGAATCTGAAATAAGTATATTTCATCACCCATAACTATTTTAAGACAGCAAATCTGTATATTCACCTTTGAAAATTTTTTATAAATAAATTTCAAACTGCTAGATCAATGAGCAGCTACTCTTACTTGATATTTTAATTCTTAGTTACACTTAAAAATTTTAAGTTCTATTTCTCCAGAGATGTTGTTTTAGAGAACAATAAAACATAGAACCAAATGAAACAATTCACAATAAAGGGCAGGATGCAGTCATGAGGCTTATTAGAAAATTAACATTTAAAAATTTTTAAATCTTTTCATTCTACACAGAAGTTGATAGATGATAAAACTTAAGAACAATTCAAGGTTCTAAAGACTGACTTAGACAACTTGACATAAATATTAACAAGTTATATCAAGCAATATAGTAAAAAGATAACACACAATGACCAAATCTATTAATTAATTCATCTTATTCATGATTCAAGGAAAAGAGATACAAATGAATCTTGAGAACATGTATGTGTGCTTAGTCGTGTCCAACTGTTTGTGACGCCATGGACAGTAACCCGCCAGGCTCATGTCCATGGGATTTCCCAGGCAAGAATACTGGAGTCGGTAGACATTCCCTTCTCCAGGAGATCTTGATAGATGCCAAAATGTCATTTGATAAAAATATCCTCATAAATTAGAAATAAAAGAATATTTTGCCAATGTAATGGAGTACCATTAATAGTTGAAGTCTATAGCAAATATACTTAACTGTAAAGAGACACTCCTTTTAGAATCCAAAAGATGGAAAAAATAAGAATTGTTGCAATTATTCAAATTTACTGTGCAAGTTCTAGCTAATATATAAAACCAGAAAAAGCACTAAGTAGTTAAAAATATGTAAAGAGTCACAGTCATCGCTATTTGTAGATTAACAGGAATATCTACCTAGAATACCATGATAATCAAAAAATTATTAAAAAGTATAAGTGAGTTCAATAAATAGCCAAATATAAGATAAATAATCTTCCAAGATGTGCATCTCAGTGGCTGGGAATGAAATAAGTATTTGTAGAATAAACAAAAAGATTGAAAAAATATTTTTAAATATTTTAAGTGAAAGAACAAGTTAACAAAAGTGGTTGAAATCATTAAATTTTCTTCTTTTTTGACTATTCATAGTTGCTTTAAACATAGGTTACTTTTTCTAATGAGAACACAAAAACAATTCAACCCTAAAAAAGCACCTTGTCTTTATGGTTTTAAAGGCATATTTTTACCAAGGATTCAAAGAACAGGTTAATTACTATAATTTCCAAAGCGCACGCACGTGTGCACGCACACACACATATACACACACACAAAGATGGAAGATGTATGAACTTGTTCTGCAGAGCTGGCACAATTCTAGGCACTAGATCTAGATAAGAAAAAGTCACTAAAAAAGAAAATAAATTTGGGAAACTTCTAAAAAAAAATCAGCTAATAAAATTTAGTAGCATATTTAAGGATATATCACGACTCAAACTTTATTCTGTTTGAGGATAATTCAACATTAGGATAACTATTAATGCAAACCATTATGCTAATAAATTAAAATAGTATCTACAGGACTTCCCTGGTGGTCCAGTTGTTAAGAATCCACCTGCCAATGCTAGGGACATTGGTTTGATCCCTGGTCTGGGAAGAGTCCACATGCCATGGAAAACTAAGCTCATGAACTTTAGAGACCATGCGCTGCAATCAGAGAAAACCCACGCAGCTACAAAGACCCAGCGCAGCCGAAGATAGAAAGCATTTGACTGCAACTCTTAGCTAGTTAGGAGAAAAAAATTTCTTATTCTTCACTAAAACAAAATCATTCTTATCAAAAGTCAAGTACAAGAAAGGAATACCTGCTATCATTGATATAATTGTATGGGGGTGCTTAGTCCATGATATAAGGCAAGTGAGAGGAATAACAGACTATGGACTCCCTTGGTGGTACAGTGGACAGGGATCTTCCTGATCATGCAGGGAACATGGGTTTGATCCCTGGTCCAAGAAGATTCCACACGCTGTGGAGCAACTAAGCCCATGTGCCACAACTTAAGCCTGAGTGCTAGAGCTCCCGTGCTGCAACCACTGAGCCTGTGTACCCCAACTACTGAAGCCCACTCGCCTACAGCCCGTGCTCCACAACAAAAGAAGCCACAGCAATGAGCTACAACCAAGAGTAGCCCTCACTTGCTGCAACTAGAAAAAGCCCATGCACAGAAAGGAAGACCCAGCACAGTCAAAAAAAAAATTAAAAATAAAAATAAAGAGTAAAACTTTCCTTAAAGATATAACAGAGTAGAACCCCACCCCTCCCTGCAAACCATCCATGCCAAATGAAAGCCAGAGAGACCAGACAAAAGTTACTGCCGTAATTCCTAAGAAAAATGACCAAAGTTTTGGCATAAGTGGTGGGAAGAGAAACAAGATGAGAGATGAGAGTTGCAACGGAAGAGACAGAGTCAGCAGAGTCTGATACACAATGTGCAGTTGCTCCTGAAATGAGGCAGAGACCAGTCTAGACCCTGGCTCCTCAAAGTGCAGTTTACAGACCAACCACACCAGCACCAGCTGGGCGCTTGTTAAAAAGGCAGACTCGGAGGCCCATCCCAGACCTATGTAATCAGAATCTGCATGTTAACAAGATCCCCAGGTGACTCATGTGCACAGCAAAGTTTGAGAAGTGCTGGCTTAGGGAGTGTTCATTGGTCATGGTGCTATCCACTGAAAACAAGAGTGGGTTTGACTTTTGACAGGTTGGAGTTATGGTACTTGAAAATTTTTGCTTTAAAAGAAAAAAAGAAATATACATTTGACCCTGGAACAATGCAAGGGTCAGTCAGGGTTATCGATCCTCCTTGTACTCAAAAACCCAAATATAATTTTATAGTTGGTTCTCTACACTGCTGGTTCCTCTGTATCGGAGGTTCTGCACCTGAGAATTCAACCAACTGCAGACTGCGTAATACTGTAGTATGCATTTAGTGGGGGAAAAAAAACCAATTTGCATATTAAGTGGACCCATGTTGCCCAAGAGTTAAATGTAGAAGGTGCTGACTTCTGAAGGGGGCAAAGTGGCTAGGTTCCCACAGGTCTGCTGGGAAGTAAAGAAAACTATGAGAAGACGATTTACAGAATGAGACAGAGCCGAGTGATTCATTCCCTTCAGGCTCTATCTTCTCTCTGCTTGGAGTCTCTAGGAGAGGACAAAATACTTTCAGTACTGCAGACAAGTCTGCACAATTTAACAACTTGACTAATACCTGGCGTGCTGCAGTCCATGGGGTTGCAAAGAGTTGGACACAACTTGGAGACTGAACAACTAATACCTTTACTAGGGACCAAGTCACTGGATCCTGCAACACCCCACCCAAATTGCACTGAAAAAAAATCTTCTGCTGAATGGCCTAAGGGACAACTCCCTCAAATTTCCTAGAAATTCAATGTTTCGAGTTCAGTGAGACATACCCTTCACTGTCTTAGAGGGTCCTTTGTCTGAAGGAAGGCATTTTTACAACACTGTGATTGCTCTTCCCAAGGTTTAACTAAATATTTCAAAATGATATTCTCAACTTGATCTTAAAAAAAAAAACAACACCCATAAAACTTCTGTGTACATATATGTATAAAGATGCAAAGAAAAGGTCTGGTAGGATACATACTAAACTTAGACTCAACAGTACAAAGGATAAAACAGAACTTATACCTTTCACTCTACAGTGTACATCAGTTTTGCTTATTGTATCTTTTATTTACTGTAAAATTTTAAAAATGGAGAAACACTCAATGGAAGGTCAAAAATCAAATTCTACTATCAACACAATTTAAAATTTCAAGCATTTATAAAGGAAAAAGTAACATAAAACTTACAGTAATTGCAAACATACTTTCATCTTCTAATGCAGACTGTATTCGGTCTCTGGGGAAAAACAACACAAAATGAAAATGCCTTATTTCACAAGAGTAAATGAAATCACCATTAAGCTAATACATGCACAAACCTGCATTCCATCTGGGGTAACTTAGCCAACATGCTTTAAAAACAAGAATCAAGTAGTAAATGCCTTCTGACTCTAATATTGACAAAAATAGTATTTACTAAAAATAAATACAATACAAAGTCTTTGATGGCCACCTGCTAATGCATATACTTAACTTTTCAATGTAATGTTTTCACATGGCCAAAATGAAAACATACGATTTTTCTCTTGAGGTATTCTCACTGGGATGAGAAAGCAACAGAATGAGAGCCAAAACCAAGGAGCATCTAAGAAAAATTTGGTTAACTTCTCTCAGACTTTTACATTACATAAAGTGTATCTGTCAGTTTTTTTCTTAAATCTGTCTTCTTTTAAATATTGCTGTGTTTTTAACACTTTCCTTAAATCTTTACAAATATCAATTTTTGGTAGGTACCAACTTTATGATTTAATATTCCCCTCTTTCCTCCTAACTCACCTCTGACAACTACAGGCATTACACATGATAAGCATCATAAAATGGCAGACCCTATCTCCAAACACACCTCACTCTAACATCTACGTTAACTGCCAGTTTATGTCTGAGTCCTACACAACTTTACCTATACAAAGAAGCCAGCAGCCTCCATGTGACCATCTCCTGCTGAAGGAGCCACAGCATACTGGCTGTTTTTGAAAACTTCTGAAGTCCAGGTGTTGCTCGGCTCACTATTTTATTCAGTATATTTACCTGAATTAAAGATACAAATGTAAAGAGGTTTTCTATAATTTTGAGTCACAACTTTGTATTCTTCAAGTACATAGTGCCAAAAGTACATATTTACATTACAAACCTTTCCTGTCTATTGCCTTTTTAAATTAAATGTAATATAACATTCCCACTAGAAAGGGCCTTAATTTGAAGTAAGGGGTGTCTAGGTGAGTGTGTATGTAAAAGTTTAATATACTCTAGATTTCAGATTCAATAGTAATAGCCATGAGTACATTTTTCTCCCTACAGATGAACCCAGAAGATAGCTACATCTAACCTATGCCTGGTAAAATCATATATCATGAACCAACAGAGCAGAATGAACATTAAAAATAAGATACTTTCAAATTATCTGAAAAATTTATACCATATAAAGAAATTAATAAAAATTCTCCTACTGGTACAAAGTCTTAGGAAAAGACTGGTACACAGCATTCCCCCACCCCCTTTTTTGGTCAAAACTTAACCAAAATACCTCCTTGTTGTAAAACAGTTCTTTACCACTTGAGGACTTTCTATGAAAGTCTAATGAAACATCTAGATATTCTCCACAAACACATACCAAATTACTTAACAGATTTAAGAACCCAGAGTAAAGGAAACTTTTCTCAAAGGTTGTGAATATTACCTTTTATCAAGGGCAATTAAGAAACAAGATTGGTCTCATTCAGAAAATGAAGAAAAACCATCAAAACAACAGGTTTCCCTACCCTTTAAAATGGATTCACAAAGTAATGTTACTTCTGTATTAAGGTCAGTGTTTAAAAAGAGTATGATCTGCACTTCTCATTCCTTTAATAATTCCTCTATTGGAATCCTAATAAAGTGATTCACTAGGTGATTATTATTGCTTTTGTTATGTAATGAAGCTATTGATTTTATAACGGAACAATTCAGAAACTGATTATTGATGTATCATTCAATTCAGTTCAGTTCAGTTGCTCAGTCACGTCCCACTTTTTGCAATCCCATGGACTGCAACATGCCAGGCCTCTCTGTCCATCACCAACTCGGAGTTTACTCAAATTCATTTCCATTGAGTCGGTGATGCCATCAAACCATCTCATCCTCTGTCGACCCCTTCTCCTCCCACCTTCAATCTTTACCAGTATCAGTCTTTTCCAATGAGTCAGCTCTTTGCATCATGTGGCCAAAGTATTAGAGTTTCAGCTTCAACATCAGTCCTTCCAATGAACACTCAGGACTGATCTCCTTTAGGATGGACTGGTTTGATCTCCTTGCAGTCCAAGGGACTCTCAAGAGTCTTCTCCAACACCACAGTTCAAAAGCATCAATTCTTCAGCACTCAGCTTTCTCTATGGTTCAACTCTTATATCCATACATGACTACTGGAAAAACCATAGCTTTGACTAGATGGACCTTTGTTGGCAAAGTAATGTCTCTGCTTTCTAATATGCTGTCTAGGGTGGTCAGTTTTTCTTCCAAGGAGTAAGAGTCTTTTAATTTCATGGCTGCAATCAACATCTGCAGTGATTCTGGAGCCCCAAAATATAAAGTCTCCCACTGTTTCTCCATCTATTTGCCATGAAGTGATGGGACCAGATGCCATGATCTTACTTTTCTGAACACTGAGCTTTAAGAGAACTTTTTCACTCTCCTCTTTCACTTTCATCAAGAGGCTCTTTAGTTCTTCACTTTCTGCCATAATGGTAGTGTCATCTGCTTATCTGAGGTTAGTGATATTTTCTCCCAGCAATCTTGATTCCAGCTTGTGCTTCCTTCCGCCCAGCATTTCTCATGATGTACTCTACATATAAGTTAAATAAGCAGGGTGACAATATACAGCCTTGACGTACTCCTTTTCCTATTTGGAACCAGTCTGTTGTTCCACGTCCAACTTAACTATTGCTTCCTGATCTGCATACAGATTTCTCAAGAGGCAGGTCAGGTGATCTGGTATTCCTGTCTAAGAATTTTCCACAGTTTGTTGTGATCCACACAGTCAAAGGCTTTCACATAGTCAATAAAGCAGAAATAGATGTTTTTCCGGAACTCTCTTGCTTTTTCGATGATCCAGTGGATGTCGGCAATTTGATCTCTGGTTCCTCTGCCTTTTCTAAATCCAGCTTGAACATCTGGAAGTTCACAGTTCACATATTGCTGAAGCCTGGCTTGGAGAATTTTGAGCATTACTTTGCTAGCGTGTGAGATGAGTGCAACTGTGTGGTAGTTTGAGCATTCTTTGGCATTGCCTTTCTTTGGGATTGGAAAGAAAATGGACTTTTTCCAGTCTTGTGGCCATTGCTGAATTTTCCAAATTTGCTGGCATATTGAGTACAGCACTTTCACTGCATCATCTTTTAGGATTTGAAATAGCTCAACTGGAATTCCATCACCTCCACCAGCTTTGTTCGTAGTTATGCTTTCTAAAGCCCACTTGACTTTGCATTCCAGGATGTCTGGCTCTAGGTGAGTGACCACACCATCGTGATTATCTGGGTAGTGAAGATCTTTTTTGTATAGTTCTTCTGTTTCTTGCCACCTCTTCTTATTATCTTCTGCTTCTGTTAGGTCCATACCATTTCTGTCCTTTACTGTGCTCATCTTTGTATGAAATGTTCCTTTGGTATCTCTAATTTTCTTGAAGACATCTCTAGACTTTCCCATTCTATTGTTTTCTTCTATTTCTTTGCACTAATCACTGAGGAAGGCTTTCTTATCTCTCCTTGCTAGTCTCTGGAACTAGCTTTGGAACCCATTCACATGGGTATATCTTTCCTTTTCTCCTTTGCTTTTGGTTTGTTTCTCTTCTTTTCATAGCTATTTATTAAGGCCTCCTCAGACAGCCATTTTGTTTTTTGGCATTTCTTTTTCTTGGGGATGGTCTTGATCCCTTGCTCCTATAAAATGTTACAAACCTCCTTCCATAGTTCATCAGGCTTTCTGTCTATCATACCTAGTCCCTTAAATCTAGTTCTCACCTCCACTGTATAATCGAAAGGGATTTGATTCAGGTCATACCTGAATAGTCTAGTGGTTTTCCCTATTTTCTTCAACTTCAGTCTGAATTTGGCAATAAGGAGTTCATGATATGAACAACAGACAGCTCCCGGTCTTGTTTTTGCTGACTGTATAGAGCTTCTCCATTTTTGGCTACAAAGAATAATCCATCTGATTTCATTGTTGACCATCTGGTGATGTCCGTGTGTAGTCTTCTCTTGTGTTATCGGAAAGAGGGTGTTTGCTATGAGCAGTGCGTTCTCTTGGTAAAACTCTATTAGCCTTTGCCCTGCTTCATTTTGTATTCCAAGGCCAAATCTGCCTGTTACTCCAGATGTTTCTTGACTTAAATGCTCAAAAAAGGTTGGCTATTACTATTATTTCAATTATTTTTGAAGCTGTTTTCATTTTTTTAAAAATAGACAACTTTTTGAGCAGTTTCAGATTCATAGCAAAACTGAATAAAGTACAGCAAGTTCTCATTACTTTTTGCCCCCATCTACACACACTCTTAGCCCCCAACTATCAACAACCAGTACCTGAGTGTTACATCTGTTACAATCAATAAAACTACATTGATTACTCAATGTCCATAATTTACAGAAGGGTTCACTCTTGGTGCTATACATTCTATGGGTTTTGATAAATGTATAATGATGAACCCATCATATAACATCATTATAATGTGCTCAGTCTCATACAACTCTTTGCAACCCAATCGACTGTAGCCTACCAGACTCCTCTATCCCTGGAATTTTCCAGGCAAGAATACTGGCATCGGTTACCATCTCCTACAAATCCTACTTTTACTCATTAAATATCACTCTCCTAAAAATCTACTGTGCTTCCCTTTCTATCCTTGTCTCTCCTTGAACTCCGGCAACTGCTAATCTTTTTATTCTCTTTTAAGTTTCCCCTTTTCCAGAATATCATACAGTTGGAATCATGCCATATGTACCTTTGCTTATCCACATCCTTCACTTACTGATATACATTCAGGGTCCATTCTCAACTCCTTATGGCTTGGTAGCCCATTACTTTTAAGGGCTGTGTAATATTCCACAGACACAATGAACCACAGTTGATTTATCCATTCTCTTACTAAAGGACATCTTGATTGCTTCCAAATTCAGGTTACTATGAATAAAGCTGCTATAAACATATATGTGCAAGCTTTAATGTGGACATAAATTTTTCAATCTTTGGGGTAAATATCAAAGAGTGTGAATGTTGGATTACATGGCAAGAGTATGTTTAGTTTTCTAAGAAACTGAGAGATTATGGTCCAAAGCGCTCTCATTTCACACTCCCCAAAATAATGAGAATTCATGTTCCACATCTTTGTCAGCATTTGTTTTTGTTAGTGTTTCAGATTTTGGTCATTCTAACAGGTGTATGGTGGCATCTTGTTTTAATCTGCAACTCCCTAATGACACATGATGTGTTAAAAAAATTTTTTTTAATCTTCACTTTATATTAGAGTTGATTTACAATGTTGAGTTGATATTAAGCATCTTTTCATATGCTTATTTGCCATCTGCAGATCTTCTCTGATGAGGTGTCTGCTTACATGTTTTGTCCATTTCTTAACTGGATTGTTCATTTTCTTATGGTTGACTTCCAAGTTCTTTGTATACTTTGGGTTTTCCTTTCTCAAAGTTGCAGAATCCTTCTGTCCTTAAAAGAAATACTATAAAGACTCTCAATGTGTAAAAAGCAGATATGCTCTGGCTGACTTTCTAACTATTCCATGCATGCTACTACATCCCTAAGACATCCTCCTTAAATATAGCAAGGAAATTCACAAGCTAATGTTGTTCAGAAAAACCTTGATTACTGAAGTCTGAAACAGTGAAGAGAAATAACTTACCTGACTACTACAAATATTCTCATACTCTTCTACCAGGTCAAAAACAGTAGTTGAAGAGTGCTTCAAAAAAGACTGCAGGAAATCAGAAAACATACTCATGGATGCTAGAACACAATAAACAAAAGAAGAACAGACAAATTAAATGACAGACTTCCAAGTCATTCTGTTTGTTTGAAAACTTAAAACATAGCTCTAAATCCTTTTTTGAAATTACTGTGTTTTTAAAAATACATAATTGTGGTAAAATACACATAACCAAATTTATCATTTTAACCATTTTTACATGTTCAGTGGCAGAAAGTATACTTACAGAGCTGTACCACCATAACCACCATCCGACCACAGAACTTTTTGCTTTTTGCAAACCTAAAATCCCAGAGAGCCAAGGAAATCCTGAGAAAGAACAAAGCTAGAGGCATCACACTTCCTGATTTCACACTATACAACAGAGGCTAGTATTCAAAACAGTACTGGCATAAAAACAGACACACAAATCAATAGAACAGAATAGAGAATCCAGAAATAAACTACATATATAGTCAAGAGATATTTGACAAAGGAGCCATGAAAACTGAATGGAGAAAGGATAGTTTTTTTAATAAACGGTGCCAAGAAAACTGGAAAATCACATGCAGAGAACCAAAACTGGATCCCTATCTTACACAACTCATAAAAGTGAACTTGACATGGATTAAAGACTTAAATGATGACTTTCCTGGTGGTCAAGGGGTTAAGAATCTGCCTGTCAATGAAGGGGACAGGGAATCAATCCCTGGTCCAGGAAGAATCCACATGTCTCGGGCCAACTAAGCCTGTGAATCACAGCTACTGAGTCTGCATTTTGGAGCCCTTATGCTGCAACGATTGAACACCTGAGCCCTAGAGCCCATGCTCTGCAGAAAGCAAAGCCATCGCAATGAGAAGCCCAGGCACTACAACAAAGAGTAATCCCAACTCCCTTGCCCCAACTAGAGAGAGCCTGCACACAGCAATGAAGACCCAGTGCAACCAAAAATAAATAAATAAATAAGGCAGCTGTACTCTCATTTTCACTGTGACATTATTCGCAACAGCCAAGATAGGGTAAAAAGAACAGTGGAAAAAAACCAGAAGTGGGGTGTGTTACACACACATATATACAAACATATATATATATATATATATGTGTGTGTGTGTATGTATATATATAGGCCTGCCCTGGTGACTCAGAGGTAAAGAATCTGCCTGCTGATGCAGGAGATGTGGGTTCAATCCCTGGGTCAGGAAGACCCCCTGGAGAAAGAAATATTCCAGTATTCTTGCCTGGGAAATTGCACAAACAGAGGAGCT
Organism: Antilocapra americana; assembly: GCA_007570785.1. Taxonomy (NCBI): domain Eukaryota; kingdom Metazoa; phylum Chordata; class Mammalia; order Artiodactyla; family Antilocapridae; genus Antilocapra; species Antilocapra americana. The sequence continues at coordinate 10,603,853 of ML663563.1, read as the reverse complement.
GGGTGGGCTATAGTCTATGACGTCACAAAAAGAGTTGGGCATGACTTAGCAACTAAACAACATATTAATAAATACATAAACACACACACACAACCAGAATATTTTTCAGCCATGAAAAAGTGATCTGCTATTTGCAACAGGATAGACCCTGGATAAACCCTGAAGGCATTAAGTAAAATAAATCTAATAGCTAGCAGAGAGACAATACTGTACTGTATCACTCATGAGGAATCTAAAAAAGCCAAACTCAAAGAACCAGAGCTTGGAACAGTGGTTTCCAGGGTCTGGAGGATAAGGGAATTATGAGATGTTGGTTAAAGTGTACAAACTTGCAGTGAAGAGATGAGTAAATTCTGAAACTCCAACACACAGCATTGTTGTAGTCAATAAATCTGCACTACGCAGTTCAAAGCTGCTTAGAGATGAGATCTTAAATGTTCTTCTCACAGAAATAATTATATGATGTTAAAGTATCATGGAGATGTTAGCTAACACTAATAATCGTATTACAATATGCAAGTGTATCAAAGCAATAAGTCATACACCTTAAATTTACAGAATGTCAATTAAAAAAAAAAACCCTAACACTGTAACTCTCCATTCTCCTGTCCCTAGACTTTTGCAACCATAATTCCACTTTCTATGTCTAAGAGTTTGACTTCTCTAGGTGTCTCATATAAGTGAAATCATACAGTATTTGGTCCCCATGCTACTGGCTTATTTCATCAGGCATAAAGTCCTCAAAGTTCATTCATGTTGTAGCATGTGTCTGATATATCCTACTAAAAAGTATTGATCATATTTTATCCTTTATCAATCAGTGGGATTTGGGTTCCTTCTATCTTTTGTTCACAGGGCTATGAATAAGGAAATACGTATCTCTTTAAAATCTGGTTTTCACTTCTTTTGGAATATACCCAGAGGTAGAATTGCTAAATCATAATGTAATTCTATTTTTAATTTTTTGAGGAATGACCATATTGTTTGCCACAATTCTACACCATGTCACATTCCCACCAACATACAAGAGTTCCAATTTTCCCATATCCTTGCCAACATTTACCATTTCCTATTTATTTGGGGATTTTTTTGTTTTTGATAGTAGCCATTTTAATGGGTGTGAAGTGCTGTCTCATTGTGGTTTTGACTTGCATTTCCATAATGATTACTACATCCATCCAGTGCTCAGTTGTGTCCGACTTTTTGTGATTCCCTGGACTACAGCCCACCAGGCTCCTCTGTCCATGGGATTTCCTGGGCAAGAATACTGGAGTGGGTTACCATTTCCTTCTCCAAGGCACCTTCCCGACCCAGGGACTGCCTTTCCATCTCCTGCACTACAGGTGGATTCTTTACCACTTGAGCTATACTGAACAAATTTTCATGTACCTAATAGCTACTTTTGTATCTTCTTTGGAGAAACAGCTACAGAAGTTCTCCGTCCACTTTTTAGTTAAATTGTTTTCTGCTACTGTTGAGTTGTAGGAGTTCTTTTTACATTTTGAATATTAATTTTTTGAGATATATGACTTACAAATATATTCTCACATTCTGTGGCCTTTTCACTCTATTGACTGTATTTTCTGACCCATATTTTGATGTAGTCCAATCTATCTATTTAGTCTTCTGTTACCTACAAGCCTTTTAAGATTCAAAAGATATATAAGTTATTAGTCTGTCAACAATTACTACTAAAACACAAATCAAATTTTAAGACACCTGAATTACATTTTAAGTAAAGCATAACAAAGTAGCTTGCAAAGTTATAGAAGATCCTAAAATGACATGCTTTATTCAGGGAAAATATATACAACCCTACTATAATACCTGTATAATATCTAAGGCCTCAGCCATGGTTCATACTAAACATGAAATTTTTACATTTTATACATTAAGTATAAAGCATTTTTGAGTTACTCGATATTTGAGTGCTTATCATTGGCATATACTACAAAGAAGTAGCGGTCACTACAGTACTAAGAGAAGGGTGCTGAAATCAAACTGCTCAGTTTCAAATTCTGGTTCTCTCACTTCCTAGCCAGGTGAGCTCAAACAGGTTACTTAATTTTTTTGAGCAGCTGTTTCCTTTCCACAAAAATTAAATAGTTATTCTATCTATTTAATGGACCATGAAATGAGTTAACGTGCATACAGTGGTGTGCATACTGACTAGCACTCATACGTTAGTCTATGATGATAAAACGATGAAGAATCTATGTCATAATGTGCAGGTTCCAACACACTAAAAGCAAATGTTTTTTCCCAAAAGGGAATGGTAATAATCAGCCTAAAGTCAGAATGGTCACAATACTATTTGAAGAAACAGCATTAGCATTCAGGCCAAATTAGAACATGTCAACAATGTCAGGTAAAAAATAAACAAAAAGAGAATCTCTCTCAACAGCACAAGTTTGGAAAGAATAAAAGCATTAGCGACTAGTCTAATAACCTAAGAGGGAGCTATTTACACTGAAAAGATTAAACGGCAAGATGCTGCTCCAACTGAGAACTAAGGTAAGGTTCTCGACTTTCTAGACTTACTACTGGGTTGGCCAAAAATTTCTTTCTTTTTTTTTTTTTATTAGTTTTGCCATACAATGACATGATATCACCATGGGTTTACATATGCTCCTCCTCCAGAACCCCCCTCCCTCCTCCCTCCCCCCGGGAAATCTTGATGCACCAGCCCCGAGCATCAATCCTGGGCTGGCGATTGATTAGACATATGATAATTAACATGTTTCAATGCCATTCTCCCATATCAAAAATTTCACTGAAAACCCAAACAAACTTTTGGCTAACCCATCATCAAGTGGCACAGCCATTACTGTAACTAATGAGTATAACAAAAAATATTTTTTAATATTCAGGAATAGGAGGTAATTTCCTTGATCTTAGTAAAATGACAAACTACTGTGTTATAAACAAAGCCCAAAGCTATTTTACCAGCTTCTCCAGGATCATCCTCACGTAACATAACAGCACTGAGGGTAACGTCCTCTGTTATACTGTAGGACTCTGTGTTTGTGAACAGCCCTGCACGCTGTGATGAGAAAGCAGTGGCCCAGTTACTGTCATCCAGGTTCGTCACCTAAAAGATAAAGGAGATACAGAAAAGTAATGTAGTTATTGCCACTGAGTGAATAAAGACTTAAATACTATTAACTTAAAAAAAAAAAAAAAATACATGTTTTTCACTTTTAAAAGAGAGCCACATGACTATTTTGTTAAGGATACTATGGCTGTTTTCTTCTTTGCACTACTCCATACTTTCATGCTCTAGTTCAAGTGTTAGTCACTCAGTTGTGTCCAATTCTTCATGACCCCACAGACTGTAGCCCACCAGGCTCCTCTGTCCAGGAATTTTACTGCTCTTAAAGTGAAAGTGAAGTCGCTCAGTCGTGTCCGACTCTTTGTGACCCCATGGACTGTAGCCTACCAGGTTCCACCATCCATGGGACTTTCCAGGCAAGAACACTGGAGTGGGTTGCCATTTCCTTCTCCAGGAGATCTTCCCAACCCAGGGACTGAAGCCGGGTCTCCCACGTTGTAGGCATTGTCGGCAGATGCTTTACCATCTGAGCCACCAGGGAAGTCTCCAAATCAATTTTTTAATTTTGGGAACTATTATGGGATGAATGACTCAGTTTCTTAAACAAATAAATGGTAATGAAAAAAAAGGATGATTTAGAAACTTACAGATTAAAATACTTGAGACATACCAAGCAAATGCAATGTGTTAAAAAATCCACGCATAAGCAACAATAAAAATGTACCTTTAGTCTCCCCAAGGGAAAATGCTAAAGATGGGTGCTGGGACCCTATATATTAATGAAATATAATATATATATAATGAGTAACTATGGGCTGAGGAGAGTTTAGCTTTAGCTACCGAAGACTGATTTCCTTCTGGGTACTCATCATCATTAGCACTCAGATCAAACTGAAAATCTTACACAGTAGTGATAGTCTACATTCAGAAAAATGTTTTGTAGGTAGACACATGATAAAATCAACCAACGAAACCAATAATTGTACTTCCTTCAACCAGCTCTCACAACTGATACTAAAATTAGCAAAACAAAATCAAGAAAACATTTTTGACTACAAAGTAATCTCCAAACATTCTGTAATAATCAATACATATTTACTCTATTCTGGCCTTTAGAAGAGTAATAATTTCACTATTAAACTTGCAGTTCTGAAGCACTAATAAGTCATTATCTTTTGCTGAACCTAGAAGCAGTCAATTCACTCATGTTTTTAAGTAGAATAAAAGTTGCCAAAATAAACCAGCTTCATAACCAGAGTAAAACTGTTCAATGACTAGATCACTGTTAGATACTAACACTCTAAAATATTTCAGAGATTGATTTAACCTTCTAAGACAATGAGAAGTTTAATATGCAAAACCATTTCTCAGAAAAAACACATAATTTAGACAATTTCTGGTGTGTGTACAATTGTTTTTTCAATAACCACAGAACCAAATAAAGAGCCCTTTTCATCTTGTACTTGGAACTAAATGAGCCATAACACTCTACTAGTCCAACAAAGCTCCTCCGTTTTCATCATCTCAGTTAGGCACAATTCTTTCTTTCTCTACAGGGTATTTTAAGCACCTAGGTCAGGTCATTCTGCATCACAGTCTTTATGACATTTCTTTTGCTATTTTAAATACTGTACCATAATGATTCCTAAAGAGTGTCTCACTTACTTTTCCTCAAATTTTCTCTTTTCTCTCCTTTAATGCTTTGTTCTTCTTCCTTATGACAGTCTTCATTGATTACTCTTGGCCTCCTCTTCTATGCTTCAAAACAGGGCTCAGTTTTTACACCAACTAGCAACCAATCAGAATTTTTTTATTCTGATCAGTAAACTGTCAGATTAATACATTTTATCTACATCTAACTGCTGCTGGTGTCACAGTTTCCACCTATGACATGAGGTGCTTATGGGTCTCAGTTTTCTGGAAGTCTAACCAAAAAATTATTTCAACCTACATACCTGAGTTATTTTTATTATGAATAAGACTTCAATTCTTGTTAAAAAATTTTAAGCTAAATATCATACCATAATTAAAAAAGGGAGAAAATTTCAGTCCCATTTTTCTACATACCATAGACAGATTTCCCAAGAACCCTGAAGACTGTGTAGGCCGGGGAGACCTCCCTCCAGTTCCAAGAATGTAGGATACATCTGGTTGCCTCAGTAAGCTTCGGCTTGGTGGAGTAACTACAAGCAAGAAGTTAGTAAAACGAATCTGAAGTGCATGAGCATTGATAATGAATATGAAACAAGCAAATAAAAACAAATAATTTTCACTTCTCAATTATTTAGATTCTAACCAAATAAACACTTTCAATATTAACATTTCTATAATATGAAGATTTAACTGATTTTATTAAATACAAACTTTTGGTACTACTGAGCCCACCAGAGAAACTTTACTGCAAACAGACATGCTTTCATTATAACATAACTGAACTTTAAAAAAAAAAAAACACTCATGAGTTCATGAATTTATCAAATTCTAATTTTATAAAGCATACTATATTATAGAGGACATGGGCTCTGAAGTAAGCAGATTATGATTTGAATTTTGGTTCTACTACTTACATACTTACCTAGCTATTTTATCTGCATTAATCAACTTCTCTAAGTCTCATGTTCAGTTTTGGCAAAACAGAGACAATATCTACTTCACAGCTATTATGCAATTATGTAAAGCTTTACACATGGTAAGAGTTCAACAAACAGTGCAATCCCTATTATTTGCTTTTAATTAAAAATAACTTATAAAATACAATATATATTATAGTATAAGCTGCTATTACTATTATCATTATTAAATGCTTTAAAAGCAAAAAAATCTTACATGGTTGTCGAAATGAGCTGGGAGTTCGGGGAATAACCTGGTTTCTTGGAGTGGTATTAGAAAAAATTTCATCTTGGGATGCCCGAACTACAGGAAATGTTAAGGAAAGTTTTTCGTATAGAAAAAATCATTAAAGTTAGAATGAACCATATTTACACTATACAAAATATGTGAATACATTTTGCAATGACAAGGTATTTTATAGCTACCATATTTTCTATGCAAAGAGTAAATAATTCCCTTTCCCCTTTAAATTCTAGTTATCAGTTACTACAGTCTTGAACTAAGAGCTCAAGTCTTAGGTTACCACACTGAACTAAGAGTTCTTAGATCTCTAATAATAAAGAAAATCTAATCTCAGCAAAAGCTAACAACAATAAGATAGTTAGCAGTAAAATGGAATATCCTTATTTTCAGGGAAATATGAATCTCACTTAATTTCAGCATTATATTTACCAAATAACACATATGGAGAGTTAAAAAAAATTAATTCCCACAGTATTTTATTATTACAGCTGGTGTTCAATATCACTCATGAAAAGTCTATAATGCTAATTCCAAACATGTTACAATTTTTATAATAACGCTTAAAATGCAAAGGATACTTAAAGCTCTTTTTTGGGCACTCTGTTTTCGTGCAGTCCGAGTCACCTCTGCCTCCCGGATCACAGGAGATGACATCTCTCCAAAGCCACTCCTAAAATGGCAATAATCAAGTTCATGTGAATGAAATGAGAATGGAGCATTTGCAGAAAACTTTATTATTATGACTGGAGCAAAGGATCCTAAGTCAGTCAAGGCACAGATCATCCCAATTGCCAAATCTTTGATATTTTTGTTACTAATACTTCTCTGGCTCCAAATCCAGCTTATCTCTCAAAGTCCTGCTCAAATTTTACCTGCATAAAGTCTTCTGTGACTTACTTGTTAATTTTTTCCTCCTCTGGAATTATTTTAACACTTGGAATCTAAATCTATATTCTAACACTGCTTTAAATAATTGCTTCGTGAAGATAAATCATTCTTTGTTGGATTGAGGAGGTTCCTAAAGTTGCAGGAACTTTTAAAAGGATGTTCTGTAGTCTCCAAAGTACTTCAAACCGTGGATACTACTGTTTAAGCTGGTGACTTGGGAGGCTAAGTAAAAAATAAATCTAATAAATTGAAAAGAAATGATCCTTCAAGCTTTTCTTCCCAGAGTACACTAAGGGTGTCTCCTATCTCAGCACTAGTACAGTCACAGACATTCTCACCCCAATGTCTAGAAAATAAATTGTGTGTATTACGAGACTGGTATCTTAAGAATCTAATGTGTATTTCCTCCACATAAAATCTTCAGACAGATATCTCTGGCCTACAGAATCAAATCCAAATTTCCTACCATGGTTTTTATAATCTGACCCCAGCTTACCACTTCAGCCACAAACATCACTTCCATACACTCACACACTGCAGGTGACCATTCAGCTACACTTTCATATCCTTACACTTTTGTACCCATGCTTCTTTTCAGAGACCTCTTTGGTCTATCTGGTGAATACTTACTCATCAAACAGTCTCCTGGAGTCTAGAAACACATATCTAGGTAGGCAAATTGGTTCTTAGCTTCCTTTGTTAGCTTCCTAACTGATCAAGTTCCTTAACCTCTTTTAGCCTCAATGTTACGTGTGAAAAGAGGATCACAGTAGCTACCCTCATAGGATTGTTAGAAAGATTAAAACAGATAATATAGCATCACAAATGCTTCCTCGGTGGCTCAGCGGTTAAAAAAAAAAAAAAAATCCGCCGGCAAAGTACAAGACGCGAGTTCGATCTCTGGGTCGGGAAGATGCCCTGGAGGAGGGCATGGCAACCCATTCCAGTATTCTTGCGTGGAGAATCCCCTGGACAGAGCAGCCTGGCCGGCTGCAGTTCACGGGGCCTCAAAAATCGGACACCACTTAGCGACTGAACAACAATAATAATACATTTAAAGCGGTTAAGGCACTGGATGTAGGCTACTGCCACCATTCAAAGACCACCTAGAATGTATTCTCCTTTGAAAGGTGTTCCTGATACTTTCCATGACAGTAAGATTTCCTTGCTCCCTCATTTGTTTTCCCACAAAGTAGTACCAAACACTTATCATTCCGCACTGCTCCGTCATCTCCTCCACTATACATTCCCCGAGGCCAAGAACCTTGAATAACTTATCTTTACGCAGGGGCCCACCACAGTGCCGAGGTCATAGAAAGAATAACTATCTGGTGCTGAAACCTGTAATTAGGGAGGCTGGGGTGATAACCCGTTCCGTCACTGTCTGGCTCCGTGATCTCGGGCAGTAACGCAGCATCTCGAATGCCGGGCCACCTCCGACCTCGCCCACCCCTGGAGTGTAAGGTGCTGCGCGAAAATGAGTAGATGGCAGAGATGCCGTGGGAACCAGAAGATTATCATTAACCATATCCGTCCCGGCCCAAGCCGCCTTTCTCCCTTAGCTGCAGTCTCCCAGGCGGAAAAGGAGGCCTAGGGTCAGCACCCAGGCCCTCGTCTTCTTCCTCTGGGTCGGGTTTCACCTGTTTCATTCCTCCCACACGCTGGAAAGGAAAGTGTCCGAGCTCAGCCGTCACCACCAGAACTTACCTGTCCATGGCTACAGCCTTCTCCGCCGAGAACTTTGCAAACTCAGCTCCAGTTTAGCCACCGCGTTTCGGCCTTCCCGCTCTCCGGAAGTAAACCTTTCGACCCGGACGCAAGTTCTCACGTTCTCGCGAGGGGTGGGAGGGGAAAAGAACCAACTTTCCCTCTAGGCTCGTGCGCAAATTCTTTCGCCGACAGCCGCACGTGCGGTCTGCGCAGGCGCAAAGTTGCGTCGGTGATTAATGGCTCCGGGGTGGGCAGGGCCGGACCAGGGGCGGGGCAGGAGTGGGGTAGGAGGCGGGGCCTGGTGGTTTAGCCGTGCTGCGCGGCCGCCGCTTTGCTTGACTTACATTTGTGGGCGTGGTCCAGGCGCCGGGGTTCTACTGGAGGTCCTCACGTACACTGATGGTGCAGAAAAACGTGAAGCCGTTTCCTCTTACTCGATGACGTGCAGCCTGGATGTTGAATTTAGACGTGCCGGCTCTGCCCTACATCTCGGGGGTTCTTGTATCTCTCTGACTATACTCACCTTGTTTGAGTGTAGTAAACTGTAGTGTAAACCCCTTACAGTTTTTTAAACTGTTTTCCATAGTGGCTAATTATTCTTTATTTGGTATATTTCCCTATTAAGGAGAAAATGATCACCTGTCTTAAAAAGTATAAAAGGTGTTGGTATAGCCCTCTATTTCAAAGTGCAGTAGTCAAAAAGCTGTATATTCTAGCCCTAAAGGAATAAGTTTACGTTTTCCTTAGGCATTTGTTGATATATTCCACCCTAATCCTGGGAAACGTCATTCCAGGACTTCATACCTAATTCCCGCTGAGACAGCGTGGGGTTTTGAAAAAACGAGGCTTTGAGCTCCATCTAGGTTAGAAACCCCGGCGCTGCAGATTCTTCGCCTGTAAAATGGAGATAAGGCGTTCATCACAGAGTTCTTGGGAGGATTAAAACGAGATGTCAAACGTGCATTGCACACAGTAGTCATCGAAATGTTAATTTTCTCCTCCTTCAATAACTATCTGAATCTCACCCTAGTAACCTCGTTTTTTCCCATATTCTAATTTTTCTTGTACAAAAGAGTACTTGTCCTCTTAATGGAAAATGAAATGTGGTCTTAATGTTTTTGTGTGTGTGTCAGTACTGGAATCAGGTTTATTCAAAGTAGGAGCCAGTGTTTCAAGTTCTTGCCATGTGTCCCCTGGCAAGTGAATTGTAAAGTGTTTTATTCATAAAATGTATTTGCAGTGATTGATCACTAGGCACACAGTAAAAGGGAAGAGCAGTTTGGAGCAAAGGATTACCTCCAAGGTTCAGTTCATATGTAAAGAGGGAACATTTGTTTTAAAAGTGTACCAGGAAACTACCCTGGAGGTCCAATTGTTAAGACTTTGCCTTCCACTGAAGTGGGTGTAGTTTTCATCCCTGGTCTGGGAGCTAAGATCCCACATGCCTCTGAGCCAAACAAAAACAAAAACAAAAACAAAACAAAAAGCCCAGAACATAAACAACAGAAGCAACATTGTAACAAATTCAATAGACTTAAAAAATAGTCCACATCAAAAAAAAAAATTAAAAGTGCCCCATTCAAAAGGCAACAGCAAGCCCAGAAATAAGGAATGATTTCTATGGGCTGGGTAATTTCATAGACTGGGGCTTCCCGGGTGGCTCAGTGTAAAGAATCTGACTGCCTAGCAGGAGAGGTGGGTTTGATCCCTGGGTCAGGAAGATACCCTGGAGAAGGAAATGGCAACCCACTCCAGTATTCTTGCCTGGAGAATCCATGGACAGAGGAGCCTGTAGGTCTATAGTCTATGAGGTCCCAAAAGATTCAGACATGATTTAGTAACTAATCAGCAGCAGTAATTTCATAGGCTAACAGACTATTTGAGGGAAGGCAGGAGGATTTCAAGGAATTGGGCCACCACAACTTGGTGGCCTTTGAAGGTGGGTGGGCCTCAGAACTGGCATGGCAACTGTTATTTAGATGCTAATATATTACAATGAGCTTATGAGGCTCAGGCTTCCCTTGTGGCTCAGCTGGCAAAGAATCCACCTGCAATGCGGGAGACCTGGGTTCGATCGATCCCTGGGTTGGGAAGATCCCCTGGAGAAGGGAAAGGCTACCCACTCCAGAATTCTGGCCTGGAGAATGTCATGGACTGTATAGTTCATGGGGTCACAAAGAGTCAAACAACTGAGCAATTTTCACTTCACTTTAAGAGTCTCAGGGTCTACTGGAAGTTGAATCTTGTGTCATCTTGGACCTAGCTGGTTCTAACAGTTTATGTCATATTCTCAAAGGCTATGTCATTTTTTGAAACTAACAATTTTATTTATTTATTTTTGGCTGTGCTGGGTCTTCATTGCTGAGTGGGATTATCTCTCCTTGTGGCAAGCAGGGACTGCTCTCTAGTTGTGGCAGGCAGGCTTTTCATTGCTGTGGCTCTTTTGTTGAGAAGCACAGGCTCTAGAGCACTCCGGCTTCAGTAGTTAGGGCTCCCAGGCACAGGCTCAGTTGTTGTGGTGCATGGGCTTAGTTGTTCATGTGGGATCTTCCCAGACCAGGGATGGAACCCAGCTATCCTGCATTGGCAGGTAGATTCTTTACCACTGAGCCACCAGGTAAGTTCAAAGTCCATATCATTTTTTAAAAGGTTGTACCCTGTCCCAATCTCTTCTGTTTCAGTTTTACACCACTACATTTGGGGGTTACTTGTTACATAGCCATAGATAACTGGAACAAATGGGATTAGACTCTAACATTGTTTTATAATCTTTTCCACTTAACAGTGTGAACATTTTATCATGTCAAGTATTATTCATCTCCATCATTCTTAAATTAGCCAAATATTTTGAAAAAGGAAACTTTTGTCTCTATTTACATTAACAATACAGCTTAACACAGTCTGATTTCAAGCCTCACTGCTAAATGAAAACTACTCCAAGAAAAGTCACCAAAGATCTCTTTGTCAGTAAAAGTTAACTTTTCCTCTCTCATCATCTTGGGTGCATTTGACCCTGTAGACCACTTTCTTGTCTGCCACCTTTCTATAGGTGAGTGTCAGGACTTATACTAATGGGCTTCTCCGGTCTGAGTCCTCTCTGGCTTCTCTTAACTATTCTCCTATGTGGGCTTTTGAAATCTGCCTTTCCCTTAAATGTTGATTCATTTTCTTCAGAATCCTGACCTAAGCTCTCTTTTTTCCAACCCTGCACAATCCTTAGTCTTTAAACTATGAACTTTTCCCTACAAGATTCTCAATCTGTACTTCTAGTCCGTCTGTATCTTGCTTTTACTGGACATGTCCACTTTGAGGATACAGAGTATCTGAAATTTAATATGTTCTAATTTAAGCTTGAACTCAACAGATCTGCCTCCTCGCTCAAGTCCCACCAAAACAACACAACTACAATCCTATCCCTTCTCCTTTATTTTGCTGCTTCGCAAATGGCCAGATGCAGTGGCCCAAGCCAAAAGCTGGGTTTTGATTTCAGTAGGAGGGAAGTTTCACAGAGCAGAAGTATTCATCTCTTCACTGTAGGTTCTCCAACTGAACTTTTTTCTTCCTCTTGCTGGGAGAGTGATAGTCTAAAAATATAAGTCTGGTCATGTCACTCAAATTTCAATTTCTATATGGTCTCAACTTTGAACTTCAAACTACTTGACTCAGCCTTCTGGCATCATCTTACCACTCTCTTTATCTCAAATTCTAGCTTGTAGGCATATTCAACTACAATTCCAAACATTCTGTGGCCACTTGCCATATATTCTCCACTTCTACCAAGCAGAGGCAAAAACGGAGTAATCAATGCCCACATCACAGGTGCTGTTTAGAGATAGTTCATAATAACTTGGAAATGTTTCTGTTTTGTTTTAAATTAGGGAAGAGGGTGGACATGTATTATATTCATCAGTATGCTCAGAAACAATGTAAAAATACTAAATTGGGGCTAGGATGATAGCAATAAAGGATGAATTGGTGGATCACAGAGGTTTTTTTTAGGGCACTGAAAATATTCTGTATGATAATATAATGGTGGATACATATCACATGTATTTGTCCAAACCCATAAAATGTACAACACCAAGAGTGAATAAACATTTATGTAAATATCAGGAGTAAACTCTTTTGGAAACTATGGAATTTCAGTGATGATAATGCTAATGCAGGTTCATCAATTGTGAAAAAAATATACAACTCTGGTGATACAGGCTGATAATGGGGGAGGCACTACATGTGTGAGTGGGGGTTAGGGGGAGGTATGGGAAATTTGTGTATTTTCCTCTAACTTTTGCTATGAACCTAAAACTGCTCTAAAAAAAAGGAAGTCATTAAAAAAATATCTGAAAGATCACACGAAATGTTGATAGTGGTTGTGTTTGGTGAGATTTGATGCCTTTGTCTAATTTACTGTGCTTTTTTTAAAAAAGCAGTTTATTTTCATAACATGTAACATAGTTGAATTGAAATTCAAAGGAATATTTTAATAAATTCATTAAAAACTCAATAAAAAACCAAAAAGGAACAACAAAAAAAATTCCAATGAGTCAGATATGAATCAGGTGAATTAAACTATGGTAGGTGCTTAAATTTTTTTGCCATATCCAAAACACTGAAGAATTTTGACTATACTTGTAAGATACACTGTCATTCAGTTCAGTCACTTAGTCGTGTCCACCTCTTTGCGATCCTATGGACTGCAGCATGCCAGGCTGTCCATGACCAACACCCAGAGCTTCCTCAAATTCATATCCATTGAGTCAGTGATGCCATTCAACCATTTCATCCTCTGTTGTCCCCTTCTCCTCCTGCCTTCAATCTTTCTCAGCATCAGGGTTTTTCTAGTGAGTCAGTTCTTTGCATCAGGTGGCCCTAGTGTAGGAATTTCAGCGTCTGCCTCAGTCCTTCCAAAGAATATTCAGGACTGATTTCCTTTATGATTGACTGGTTGGATCTCCTTGCAGTCCAAGGGACTCTCAAGAGTTTTCTCCAACACCACAGTTCAAAAGCATCAATTCTTTGTTGTTCAGCTTTCTTTACAGTACAGCTCTTACATCCATACATGACTACTGGAAAAAAACCTTTGACTAGACGGACCTTTGTCGGCAAAGTAATGTCTCTGCTTTCTAATATTCTGTCTAGTTTGGTCATAGCTTTTCTTCCAAGGAGCAAGTGTCTTTTAATTTCATGGCTGCAGTCACCATCTGTAGTGATTTTAGAGCCCAAGAAAATAAAGTCTGTCACTGTTTCCATTGTTTCCCCATCTATTTGCCATGAAGTGATGGGACCAGATGCCATGATCCTAGTTTTCTGAATATTGAGTTTTAAGCCAACTTTTTCACTCTCCTCTTTCACTTTCATCAAGAGGCTCTTTAGTTCTTCTTCACTTTCTGCCATAAGGGTAATGACATCTGCATATCTAAGGTTATTGATATTTCTCCCGCAGTCTTGATTCTAGCTTCTGCTTCACCCAGCCCGGCATTTCTCATGATGTACTCTGCGTAAGTTAAATAAGCAGGGTGACAGTATACAGTCTTGATGTACTGCTTTCCTGATTTGTATCCAGTCTGTTGTTCCATGTCCAGTTCTAACTGTTGCTTCTTGACCTGCATACCTTACCTGCCTCATGAGAAATCTGTATGCAGGTCAAGAAGATATATAAAACAGTAAACTGGGAGATAAAACAGTAAACTGTTTTATATATAAACTGTTATATATAAAACTCATATAAAATAGTAAATTATTAACAGGATGTCCAGATATTAAATAATGGTGGCTTTTGTTTTAATTTTAACCTTTGAGGAGCAGTTTTCTTCTCTGAGCTCAAAACATTGCCAACATGCTATTAAAATTTCCTAATAGTCTTTTTATCTAAAGAAGTAGAATTACAGACAGATCAAGTGATTTATTTCAGGTCATGGACTTGAGGAGAAGGCAATGGCACCCCACTCCAGTACTCTTGCCTGGAAAATCCCATGGACAGAGGGGCTTGGTAGGCTGCAGTCCATGGCATCACTAAAAGTCAGACAACTGAGTGACTTCATTTTCACTTTTCACTTTCATGCATTGGAGAAGAAAATGGCAACCCACTCCAGTGTTCTTGCCCGGAGAATCCCAGGGACAGGGGAGCCTGGTGGGCTGCTGTCTATGGGGTCACACAGAGTCGGACACGACTGAAGTGACTTAACAGCAGCAGCAGCAGCAGCATGGACTTGCATCACAAACCAAAACTATAGTAAATAACAATGAATCATTAATTGAATACAAATATCAGTTTTCAGCTGAACCAAAACCACATGTATAAAAAACCCACCTGCCAATGTAGGAGACGTAAGAGATGTGGGTTCAATCTTCAGTTTGGGAAGATCTCCCGGAGGAGGGCTTGGCAACCCTTCTTGCCTAGAGAATTCCATGAACAGAGGAGACTGGCTGGCTACAGTTCATGGGATCGCAAAGAGTTGGACACAACTTAAGTGATTTATCACACAGCACATTTGCTGTCAGAATGTATATCAAAACTGTGTGCAGCTTTTAAGATGTAGCTTGACTCAGGAGACAATATTGCCTAAAGGTTAAGAGGGGTCTTGGAATTCAAGTTTCCCAGGTTTGAACCTCAGCTCTGAAGTTTATCAGCTATTTATACTAACTCTCACCTCTGAAAATGAAAATATTCTCTTAAGGTAGCTGAGGACTAAACACAAAACATCAATTGAGCAAAGTGGTCAAAAGCTCAGATTCCAGAGTTGGATTGCCTGGGATTACATCCTAGATTCTCTAAGTACTAGCTACATGACCTTGGGTGCAAGTGTCTGCCTCCATTTATTTTTTGGGAGTGTAACAGTATACAATATCATAAAGTTATTATGAAAATTTAGTGAGTTGGTGACTGCAGCCATGAAATTAAAAGATGCTTGCTCCTTGGAAGAAAAGCTATGACCAACCTAGACAGCGTATTAAAAAGCAGAGACATTATTTTGCTGACAAAGGTCCGTCTAGTCAAAGCTATGGTTTTTCCAGTAGTCATGTATGGACTGTAAAGAAAGCAGAGTGCCGAAGAACTGATGCTTTTGAACTGTGGTGTTGGAGAAGACTCTCAAGTGTCCCTTGAACTGCAAGGAGATCCAACTACTCAATCATAAAGGAAATCAGTCCTGAATATTCTTTGGAAGGACTGATGCAGACGCTGAAATTCCAACACTAGGGCCACCTGATGCAAAGAACTGACTCATTGGAAAAGACCCTGATGCTGGGAAAGATTGAAGGCAGGAGGAGAAGGGGACAACAGAGAATGAGATGGTTGAAGGGCATTATTGACTCAATGGACATGAGTTTGAGCAAGCTCTGGGAGTTGGTGATGGACAGGGAAGCCTGGCCTGCTATAGTCCATGGGGTCACAAAGAGTCGGCCATGACTTAGTGACTAAACCAACACCACCACTGATAAATATAACTGCAAAGCTTCTTTTTATTCTCTGTATAATAGGAGTCCAATGGACTTAATCTTGAAGAATCCTTATTCATCCATTCACAAATAATTATAAAGTATCTATTATGTACTAGCACCGGGCTTGCATCTGGGAGATACTGATTGGGAGCTAAAGGACATTTGCTGATTTTTTTTTTTCAAATCATGCAAACCTACCTATTCAAACATCCTTAATTGAAAATAAACTTGGAATACATAAATGTTTTAGATTACCATGGTAGTCATAAAATTTGGCCATTACTTTCTTAAAATATTCTCAAAACCTATTATGAGGTAAAGCTGTTAGTTCTTGAAAAGTGATATTAAGGCTTGGTTGGCAATGTTTTATTCTTTTTTTTCCTTCTTGACATTGACTAGATCTTATAGCTTTTATTTGAAAAATTGTGGTGACATACATATCACATAAAACTTAACATTTTAGCCATTTTCATGTGTTCATTTCAGTGGCATTGAATACATTTCACATTGTTGTGCAAAGATCTATTTTAGCCTTAAACATATAACCAAACTATAAACCAAAATGAACCTAATTTTTTGTTTAATTTGGCTTCCTGCTCAAGATGCATCTTGATAGTCAGAGTGAAATTCTGACACACATTTTATGCATAAGTAGAAGTCATATTGTAAAGCAGTTAAACACCAGTGATGGTAAGCAAAACAGAATTTGAATGGATTTTAGAGGGGACTGCAAGATACGAATTTGGCCTGGAGAGATCATGGAGCAAAAAGGATAGAAAAAATGTTGAATTTTATGCAGTTCATGAGTCAGGGAAGGAAAAATATATTTAAGTGTGGAGTCTAAACTGCGTGTGCTCTCGAAGATTCAGATGTATTATTGGAATTTCATGTATAAGAGAAATGCTAACGGAAGGACTCCCTGACAGGAGGCCAGGACAGGATATGGTCATTGTGGTGATCACAGGAAGCTACGGTTTGAGTACATATGTCTTTTCAGATATGACTTTTTTTTTTTTGCAGGAGGGAGGAGTGGTGGTGATATCTGGTTCAAAGGCAAATGCTTTACCCTGAAGTCAAATGGGGTCAAAGTTGAAATATGGAGCCTAGCTGACCCCTGTTTGTCCATCTTAGGAACACAGTGTATGGTAGGTAGGATCTTGTCAGTTAACATTTGATGAGTTATTTCACCTCTTCAGACTTCAGTTTCCTCTTCTGTAAAATTAAGATTATTGTTCTCAAAAATTTGCCCTGGTGATTAAATATTATTTATGTAGCAATTTGAGAGGTGGTAGAGAACACAAAGAATCCTTGGGTTGAATCCTAGCTCCCCCACTTACTCTGTGGAGGTTTGGACAAATTACCACCCTGCTTCTGTATAATAACAGTACCTACTGAAAAGATTCATCATGAGGATGATGGGAGTTTACATAGACAAATCACTTAGAACAGTGTTTGATATATAAAACCACTCAGTGCTGTTACTGCTTAGTCGCTCAGTTGTGTCTGACTCTGCCATCTCTTGGACTGTAGCCCACCAGGCTCCTCTGTCCATGGGATTTTCCAGGCAAGAATACTGGAGTGGGTTGTCCTTTCATAGGCTAATACAATAATGTTAACACATACAGTATTGAATGGATACCATATATGTAGTTATACAAAGGTTTAGTATGTTCAGCTCAGCTCCAAGAAGCCAGGGACTGTATCTGTTTTATTCATCTCTACCTTTTGTCACTTTGTAGGTGCTCAAACTTTTCTTGAATGAGTGGGTCATTTCCAACTGACACAACTACATTCAAAGTGAAAGTGAAAGTTGTTCAGTTGTGTCCAAATTTTTGTGACCCCATGCACTATATAGTCCATGGAATTCTCCAGGCCAGAATTCTGGAGTGGGTAGCCTTTCCCTTCTCCAGGGAATCTTCCCAACCCAGGGATCAAACCCAGGTCTCCCATGTTGCAGGTGGATTCTTCACCAGCTGAGCCACAAGAGAAGCTCAACTATACACACTATATTCAATTCCTCAATGAATAAGAGTATCTACCTTTATATAATCAGACTGAATTTACTTGCATTTATATTATTTTCAATCGTATACAGATACCTCACGATACTCTCTACCACTTCAAAAGATTTCTTTATCATCTCAATCTTGTGGAGCTTAAAAACAGGAAGAACTCTTGAATAATTTATGTGTTACAGCTTCTTCTCTTAATCCTTTCAAATTGTGTGCAATGTGAAGAAGAAAATGAAATGGAGAAATGTAAAATTCTGTAATTTCAAGTTACTGGTATTGCTGAATTGTGATTTAAACAGTAATGTCTGAGAGAATTTTAACATGAAATCATAAATGTATTATTGCTTCTTAGAATTCTGACAGTAAGGGTGAGCTCAATACAGGTTTTATTGTGGCTTGTGCTTGAAAGCATTGAGTGGTCAGTGACATTTTGAAGGTAGTGGTGAATTTGCTGACATAAAGTTTGCTGGACAAATCAATCAATTTCAGTGACTCCTTACAGACATCTCAGGCATCATCAATAGAGAACATGATCTTGGGGGTCATGGTAAAACTAAAATCATTGTTCCCTGTTGATACAGGACATTCTCCAGATAAATCACAAACTAGTATTGCAGTTTATGCATTTTGCTTTGCTGTTTTTGCATACTTCTCTGCTTGGCATCGAAATCCTGTAAATCAAATACACACTCTCTCATTTCTGATGAATGATTTCTTAGGGCCCTTGAGACAGCATTGCTTTGTTCTGTTTTCTCTAAATAGCATGATTTACACTTTGTTTAGCTTTTATTATAAAAAGAAGGGAGCTAGCATGAAACTTACCCCATAAATTCAAATAAGAAAAGTCATGTTGTTTTTTTTCTTATATGATCTTATTTCTGACTGAGCCCTCATCCTGCCTGGTTTGGAGGTGTGAAGGCAGAAAATTCAACCTCACACATTGCAGGGTTCTTTCCTCTTCTCTAGGGTTTGCATAAGAATCCATAGGGTGGCTTCTATGGTGCTAGGCACACAGATAAAGATATCCAGCCTTCACTCCACTTTACCAAATGCAGATCAGTGTCCAGATCTCTGTGTCTGACAGATGTCAGAAAGATGGGAGGCATATGCAGCATACCCAGTGGAAGAGGGCAAGGAGGGGTTAAAAGGAAACAGGGAAAACAAGCACATTATTATTATGTGACTAAATGATAACTTTTTTAGAAACAACGTAGCAAATAATTTAAAAATTTGAATGGACACAATATGTGTACAGCTATCTTTTTCTGTAAGTAAATATCTTATTAGATGTGCTATGAAAATGTGTCCTAAAGAGGATGCATCATGCACCCACGATGCTATGAATCTGTTCTTTAACAACACAATTTTCAAGGGGTTATTTTAATGACTGAAAACGTAGCATATGTAGTTCATAAATCAAGAGCGGGAAGTGACTCTTAAAATACTTTAAGGATATTTTGAGCTACAAACATATTGTCATATAGGAGCCAACTATGCAGGGGCTATAAATAGAAGAACATTTAAAAGCCTAAAATGATATAATGTAAGTATTGGCAGTGGGATATAATGCCAAGAAAAAGCTGTGCTGGTCTGCCCTTGAAATTTGTTAGGAGGCTGGAGTCTGTGCCACAAAAGGGCATTAGGTACATCTGTGCTTTCAAATCCATCCTGGTTTCCTATTTGCAATTTTTAAATGATTGAGTTTAATTCTTTAGGAAACTGCCTGCCATCCTAGGGGAGTCCTTCTGCTTCTTTGTCCTTCACAAGATCAACTGAAGTTCTTCAGCTGTGTAAGAAGGTTGAATTTCAAGTAACATAAGAAAGCTAAACTCCTTTGGCTTTTTGAACAATGACTTTTTTTTTCTGGTTTAGCTTCATAAAGTTATGACTTTACTTAAATTTTTAAAAAATTTATCTTTACTTAAAAGTAGCATAAAAATGTTACGGAGGAAAAGGAATAATTTAAGTCATCTATACAACTCCTAGGACAGTAATTTTTATTATTGCATGTTATCTCCCACATGTTGACATTGATGTTTTACATACAGTAATGATATTTAGATAGCTTTTATATTCCAGAAATTTGTTTATGTATTACTGACAATGAGGAATTCTCTATGTCTTTGTGATTCTGATTTGTTTTCCCATAGGTATGTTTTTGCTTTTCTTCCCTTGTGTACTCAAATTTCCCTAGCTCTAACTTCCTTAACTTTCCTCTCCTCTATAACCATGTTAACAACCTGGAAGGTATTTTTCAGTACCTTTTCCAGGCTCATGTAATACACCACGCACACACACACACACACACACACACACACACACACACACACACACAC
>ML663563.1:10521433-10583552 GCA_007570785.1 Antilocapra americana | reverse complement strand
CACACACACACACACACACACACACACACACACACACACACACACACTCTCCTTTCCTGCGTTTTACTTTGTTCACTTTCAATACCTCAGAAATCCCTCTAAGTCAGCCATCAAGCATCACATTCATTTTTAATGGATGTATAATACTCTATATTATGAATGCATCATAGTTTATTCACTTTGATGATCATTCACCCTGGTTGTCTTTTCTACTACATTGTATCAGCCTTGTATGTGTGTGTGTCTTTGGTGTAGTTATCAGGAGTAGGATAGCTGAGTCAAATATGCCTAGTTTGACTTTTAATAGATAATAGCAGACAGCAAATTGAGATTTTTGCTTACCAAAATCTCTACAAGGCACATTTCCATCAGCCATATATGACTCCTTTCTTGCCCTCTCACCTTCCTTCTGGGATTGTTGTTATCTCCTTTTCAAATTTTGCCTGTTTGGGGTTCTTTGGTACATGGTTTTGAACTTCTCTGGCTACTAGTTACTTTGAGCAACTTTTTACGTTTATGGCCCATTTGAATTTGCTCTCCTCTGAACTTCCTACAAACATCATTCACCCATTATTTTCTTTTGGATTGTTTCTTCTCCATTCTTAAGAACCTTTTGTAGATATTAACAACTATATATTTTGTTGTATCTTCCCAAATCAATTGACTTTGCAATATATTTTGCCAAATTTTAAATTTATAAATTCTTTAATTTCATTAATTTAAATGTATAAAATATTTTAATTTAAAATAGCTTTTGAGTTTCTTAAATTTGCTAAGAAGTTCTCCCTTATCTCCAGACTATACTTCCAGTCTCTTAGCTTTGTTTTATACTTAATTTAAAAAATTTAATATATCTGGAAGTTGCTTTTTCTGTGATAAAGGGGTTGCACTTTCATTTTCTTCCAACAGATAGCTAGTTGCGTCAGCATTTTCCAAGTAACATTCTTATTGAAATAAAATTTTGTCATAGAGCAACTTGTTGTATACTGGAAGCTACTTCTGGATTCAATTCAACTCTACCAATTAAGGTTATTTCTCCTTTCACTTGAACTTTAAGATCATTTATTTTAATACTTCACCAGTTGAAATTCAAATTAGAATCATATTACATTAAAATGTTAATATGGGGAAATTTTATGATACTGTCTCCCCATTCAAGAACAAAGAATATTTAGATTTATGTTCTTTAATAAGACTTATTTATTTTTTTTTTACAGTTTTTTAATTTCCTTTTGGCTGTTCTGGATCTTCATTGCTGCACAGGCTTTTCTTTAGTTGTGGGGAGTGGGGGCCACTCTCCAGCTGCTGTGCACAGGTCTCCTGTGCACACAGGTGGTTTCTCTTGCTGTGGACCACGAGCTCTAGGGGCACAAGCTTCGGTAGTTGTGGCACATGGGCTCAGTAGTTGCAGCTCCTGGGCTCCAGAGCACAGGTTCTGTAGTTGTGGTGCACCAGCTTAGTTGCTCTGTAGCATGTGGAATCTTCCCAGATAAGGGAATTGAATGTATCTCCTGACTCTCTACCACTGAGCCATTAGGGAAGCCCCAATAAGACTTTTATATAACTCTTTCTTGTTTGCTTTATTCCTTGAGACATTTATAATTTTTGTTATAATATTTACCCTCATATCAATTCCTAAGTACTTGTTGTGAATACAGGAAAAAAAGCTATTGATTTTTGGCATATTTATTTTGTATTCAGTTACCTTCCTAAGTGAAAGTCACTCAGTTGTGTCTGACTCTTTGTTACCCCATGGACTATACAGTCTATGGAATTCTCCAGGCCAGAATACTGGAGTGGATTGCCTTTCCCTTCTCCAGGGGATCTTCCCAACCCAGGGATCAAACCCAGGTCTCCCATGTTGCAGGTGGATTCTTCACCAGCTGAGCCACAAGGGAAGCCCTAAACTTTCCTAAGTTCCTGAATAATTCTAATAAACTTGTTGAGCCTTTAGGGTATTCATTTATAATAATTTCATTTTTTAGTGTTTATAATGTTTCAGTCTATTGACAAGGCACCCATAAGCACTACTAGGGAACACTAATATTTTATAGCATTTTATAGCATTGTTCTAACAGTGGGTGGCACATAGTAAGGGGGCCAAGAAATAACTAATATTGTTATTACTTCTCAACTATCAAGAGTTTATGAGTTCTTCAATCTCAAGTTTCTCATGGGATCATTATGTCAATAAGAATTCAGCTATCGCTGATTTTTCTTACTTTCAATATTCTCCATTTTAATTGGTTTTGGGAAGCCTTGATAACAACTTTCTCAAGCTTTTATTTGTGATTCTCTCATCATGATACAATGACAGCAAGAGAGCAGAGAAATAGTCTATGTTTGGAAATGAGTCATAGAGTGTTATTATGTAATAAATAAAAATAAAAATTAGTACGTAATTTTTATAACAACTATCTCAGGAAACATCACTTCACAGTTATCTTCCTTTTGAAAAGAGAAGTTACAGTCAAACTAGGTTTAATGCTAGATATTGAATATATTTTGATTTAACTCATGGGGTGTTTTTTGAGTTTCTTGTGTGCAGGTCAAGGAGACCTGTCACTAAATCTATGGCTTCCGAGAATTTGTTCTCTCTTCTTCAAAGTGAGAGAGAGCAGTTGAGCCAATTTTGACTAATTCTACTGCTCCTCTCAATGAGTTTCATAAGTAACTGAGCTAAGAAAAAAGAAGTCCTCCCTTATGATGCAATAGCCTTGGGGAGATGAGCTGTTGGTATCTTCCAGCAGACAACTGGTGGGGAGGTGGCACTGTAAATTCTCTTCACAGTCCAGGGCTGACATGGTTTGACATTTTAGTTCTATCCTATTTGGATGACATCCTGAGATCTGTCCTCTTTACCCCCTGAACAAGAACCTTGGCAGGGGGCCCAGGGCAACAAAATCATTAATTCTGTATCCAGCATTAGCCACATCCTAACAAGGGGAGGAAGACCTGACCATCAGAATATCCTGCACTGGTTCAGAATGGAAGAATGAAGGGAGACATGGTGGGGGCCTCTTTCTTCTGTGGTGCCATCCTCTATGACAGCATCGGGTGGCACGATGGTAGCTAACATCATCTTGCATGATCTAAGTCATGCTTTGAAGATCCAAAGGAATAATGAATGAAATGAGAACATTTTCCAGAATAGTTCTGGTAGAGAATGATGGAATCAACTTCTGGGAACTCCAAGTTTGTATCTTAAACATGTAAATCCTATAGATGGTTACTCTCTCCTTTTACTATTACCTCAAATAGTTACCAGAAATAATAAACAGATAAAGCCTATCCGGAAAAGGTCCAAATTCATTTTTGAGAAACCTTGCAGAAACCTAATGCAGTATATCCTAATAAATATAAAACCCCAAACCCCACTGGACTGAATTAATCCCTACTTTGCTTGAATGTTCAATGTAGTTTATCCCAACCAAATGGATTTTTACAATTTAATTCTTGTGCCCATCCATTATTCTCATTTCTAAAAGCAAAGGCAGAAAACAAACCATTCAATTCAGTGTAGGAGTTGAATAAAATCTTCTAAATCATGACACTGGTTTCAGAAGCACTCATTTTCTTCTAATATGAAACATTCAAGTGTGATTAAAGGTAAGAGGGGGAGGTGGAGAGAAACCCCTTTTTGTTGTCTGGAAATGAAAAGCAGAGAAAATAAAGCTTGCTATTTATATCACTCTTAAATCTAAGTCAGTAGAAGGGGGAAGTTTCTGTCATCACTGATCAATGAATAATACAAAATATGTTGCATAGACAGGATGTGTGCTAACCCAAGTGGAAGGTAATTCAGTAATAAAGTAATTCAGGGATAATGGTTAACAGAATTTCACTGTTGGTTCCAGAATTGTGGAAATAGCCCAGACTGGACCTCTTATTGATTCCTGAAGATCTCTACTGACTCTCCAGGTTTCCCTTAGAAGGATCCCTGCAGAGTAGCTTAATTCTGAAGCTTTTGTAGGTAGGATCTCTCTAGAGACCCTTGGGTCTGTTGATTCAATTCGGTGTGTTTTGAATTATCCTAGAGTAGACTTATGCTGGTCTTTGTCATTGCAAAATTAATAAAACACTGTGTGGTAGGCGGACAATGGCTTCCAAAGGTATGTTCATGTCCTAATTCTCAAACATGTGAATTTTATCTTTATTTAAAAAATGGGTCTTTGCAGGTGTGATTTAGGATCTTGAGATTATGCCAGATTATTGAGGTGGGCTCCGAATGCCACCACAAGTATCTTTAAAACAGAGGTGAGACACATACAGATATACGGAGACACGCAGTTTGGAGAGATCAAGCCCTCACGCTGAAGAATATGGGCAGGAAGGAACAATTTCTCTCTTGGAACAGCTAGAGGGAGCAAGGCTTGCCAACACTTTGATTTTGGATTTTCGGCCTTTAGAACCCTCATAAAGTTTCTGTTTTGAGTCACCAAATTTGTGGTAATTTGTTACAGTAGCCCTAGGAACTAATTTATACTGCCTAGCTAGGACAACAGTATCTTTTTAGGAAATATTAAGAAACATGTAAAAATAATGAGAACCCAGTTAACAGTAATTTACCTTCCTAAGACATTTTTATGGGGTAAAGCACCAAGTTGTCACATTTAAGAAAAATAATGTTGCAAGAAGTCAGTTCTGACTCCATGTTGAAACTATTTCTTTGACTTGCTTTCCGTTGTTTTTGTTATTATTATCATACATAAAGGTCTGCCTCAGAGAATCCTGTTCATACCTGTTCAGAACCCTGTCCACCTGCAGATGGCAGGAAAGAAGTAAACAGATTCCCTGCAGGAGGCTTGCCATTCTAGGAGATATCTGAAAGTTTAATGGCCTTTTACTGTCTTTCTCATCTCTGATCCATAAAAAGAAACTGGGCATCCAAACCCAGGTAAGATGGTTGAGACATTAGTCTGCCATCTTCTCAGTCAGTTGACTTACTTACTGAATAAAGTCATATTCTTTCGTCTCGACACTTCAGCTCTTGCTCTCATTGGTCTGCTGTGCAGTGAGCAGAGCAAGCTTGGACTTGGTAACATTAAGAGGAACAAAATGTTTGTATCATTGGAAAGGAGAAATACTTCAATGACACATATTTGAAAGATGCCTTTGTGGACTTGGTACAGCTGAATTTAATTTCTCAACACTGGTTCTGAAACAGACTTTATACATGCCTCACTTTATTGCAATTTTGCAGCTATAGCGTTTCTTACAAATTCAGTTTTTGGCAACCCTTTATCAAGTAACTCTAATGGCACCATTTTTTCCAGCAGCATTTGCTCACATTTTGCTTGCTGTCACATTCTGATAATTCTTTCAATATTCAAACTTTTCCATTATTATTGTATTTGTTTTAGTGATCTCTGATGTTAGTAATTGTTTGGGATGCCTGTATATGGCCTCAAACTTTGTGCGTTGTTTTCTGTTCCACTGATTGTCTATTCCTGTCTCCTGCCCTCTCCTCAGGCTTCATTATTTTGATACACAACAGTATCGAAATTAGGCCAATTAATAACCCTAATAATAGGGTTATATGGGCGGTAGTTATTATTAACCTAATAACCCTTAATAATCAGTGAACTAAGATGGACTGGAATGGGTGAATTTAACTCAGATGACCATTATATCTACTACTGTGGACACGAATCCTTAGAAGAAATGGAGTAGCCATCATGGTCAACAAAAGAGTCCAAAATGTAGTACTTGGATGCAATCTTAAAAATGACAGAATGATCTCTGTTCATTTCCAAGGCAAACCATTCAATATCACGGTAATCAAAGCATATGCCCTAACCAGGAACACTGAAGAAGCTGAAGTTGAATAGTTTTATGAAGACCTACAAGAACTTTTAGAACTAACACCCAAAAAAGCTGTCCTTTTCATTATAGGGGACTGGAATGCAAAAGAAGGAAGTCAAGAAACACCTGGAGTAACAGGCAAATTTGGCCTTGGAGTACAGAATGAAGCAGGGCAAAGGCTAATAGAGTTTTGCCAAGAGAATGCACTTGGCATTCTTAGCAAACACCCTCTTCCAACAACACAAGAGAAGACTCTACACATGGACATCATTAGATGGTCAACACCGAAATCAGATTGATTATATTCTTTGCACCCAAAGATGGAGAAGCTCTATATAGTCAGCAAAATCAAGACCGGGAGCTGACTGTGGCTCGGATCATGAACCCCTTATTGCCAAATTCAGACTGAAATTGAAGAAAGTAGGGAAAACCACTAGACCATTCAGGTATGACCTAAATCAAATCCCTTGTAATTATACTGTGGAATTGAGAAATAGACTTAAGGGACTAGATCTGATAGACAGAGTGCCTGATGAACTATGGACGGAGATTCGTGACATTGTACAGGAGACAGGGATTAAGACCACCCCCAAGAAAAAGAAATGTAAAAAAGCAAAATGGCTGTCTGAGGAGGCCTTACAAATAGCTGTGAAAAGAAGCAAAGTGAAAAGCAAAGGAGAAAAGGAAAGATATTCCCATCTGAATGTAGAATTCCAAAGAATAACAAGGAGAGATAAGAAAGCCTTCCTAGCAATCAATGCAAAAAAATAGAGGAAAACAACAGAATGGGAAAGACTAGAGATCTCTTCAAGAAAATTAAGAGATACCAGGAGAACATTTCAAGCGAAGATGGGCTCCATAAAAGACAGAAATGGTATGGACCTAACAGAAGCAGAAGATATTAAGAAGAGGTGGCAAGAATACACAGAACTTTACAAAAAAGATCTTCACGACTCAGATAATCACCATAGTGTGATCACTCACACTCAGCTAGAGCCAGACATCCTGGAAGGTGAAGTCAAGTGGGCCTTAGAAAGCCTCACTATAAACAAAGCTAGTGGAGGTGATGGAATTCCAGTTGAGCTATTTCAAATCTTAAAAGATGATGCTGTTTAAGTCCTGCACTCAATATGCCAGCAAATTTGGAAAACTCAGCCATGGCCACAGGACTGAAAAAGGTCCGTTTACATTCCAATCCCAAAGAAAGGGAATGCCAAAGAATGCTCAAAACACTGCACAATTGCACTCATTTCACACACTACTAAAGCAATACTCAAAATTCTCCAAGCGAGGCTTCAGAAGTACATGAACCGTGAACTTCCAGATGTTCAAGCTGGTTTTAGAAAAGGCAGAGGAACCAGAGATCAAATTGCCAACATCCCCTTGATTATCAAAAAAGCAAGAGTTCCAGAAAAACATCTACTTCTGCTTTATTGAGTATGCCAAAGCCTTTGACTGTGTGGACCACAATAAACTGTGGAAAATTCTGCAAGAGATGGGAATACCAGGCCATCTGACCTGTCTCTTGAGAAACCTGTATGCAGGTCAGGAAGCAACAGTTAGAACTGGACATGGAACAACAGACTGGTTCAAATAGGAAAAGGAGTACATCAAGGCTGTATATTGTCATTCTGCTTATTTAACTTATATGCAGAGTACATCATGGGAAACGCTGGGCTGGAAGAAGCACAAGCTGGAATCAAGATTGCCAGGAGAAATATCAATAACCTCAGAAATGCAGATGACACCACCCTTATGGCAGAAAGTGAAGAGGAACTAAAGAGCCTCTTGATGAAAGTTAAAGAGGGGAGGGAAAAAGTTGGCTTAAAGCTCAACCTTCAGAAAACTTAAGATCATGGCATCTGGATCCATCACTTCATGGGAAATAGATGGGGAAACAGTGGAGAAAGTGTCAGACTTTATTTTTTGCGGCTCCAAAATCAGTGCAGATGGTGATTGCAGCCATGAAATGAAAAGACGCTTACTCCCTGGAAGGAGTTATGGCCAACATGGATAGCATATTGAAAAGCAGAGACATTACTTTGCCAACAAAGGTTCGTCTAGTCAAGGCTATGGTTTTTCCAGTAGTCATGTATGGATGTGAGAGTTGGACAGTGAAAAAGGCTGAGCGCCGAAGAATTAATGCTTTTGAAGTATGGTGTGGGCGAAGACTCTTGAGTCCCTTGGACTGCAAGATCCAACAAGTCCATCCTAAAGGAGATCAGTCCTGGGTGTTCATTGGAAGATCTGATGTTGAAGCTGAAACTCCAATACTTTGGTCACCTCATGTGAAGAGTTGACTCATTGGAAAAGACCCTGATGCTGGGAAGGATTGGGTCAGGAAGAGAAGGAGACAACAGATGAGATGGCTGGATGGCATCACCAAGTCGATGGATATGGGTTTGGGTGGACTCTGGGAGTTGGTGACGGACAGGGAGGCCTGGCGTGGGCGGTTTATGGGGTTGCAAAGAGTCGGACATGACTGAGCGACTGAACTGAACTGAATAACCCTACAATAGGCTCTAAGTTTTCAACTGAAAGAATGAGTTGAATGTCTTTCATCTTAAATCAGAAGACAGAAATGATTAAACTTAGTGAGAGAAGCATGTCCAAAGCCTCTTGTACTTGTCAGCCCTATTGTGAGTGCTAAGAAAAAGTTCTTGAAGGAAATTAAGTGGTACTCCTTATTGCTGCTATGGAGAAAGTTGTAGGGAAACTACAGTGGAACTACTAAACCAACCACAACATTCCCTTGAACCAAAATCAAATCCACAGCGAAGCCGTCTCTTCAATCCTATGCAGGCTGAGAGAGGTGAGGAAACTGCAGAACGAAAGCTGGCACAAGTTGGTTCCTGAGATTTAATAAGAAGCTGCCTGCATATCATAAAGTGCAAGGTGAAGCAGCAAGTGCTAATGTAGAACCTGCAGCAAATTATCCAGGAGATCTAGTTAAGATAATTAATGAAAGTGGCTACACTAAACAGTAGATTATTGATGTAAACAAAGCAGTCTTCTATTAGAAGATGATGCCATCTAGGGCTTTCATAGCTAGAGAGGAGAAAATGCTTTACTCCAAAGCTTTAAAGGACAGGCTGACTTTCTTGTTAGACGTGAAGCCAATGCTCACTTGCCATTCTGAAAATCCTAGAGCCCTTAAGAATTATGCTAAGTCTACTATGATTTAACATAATTTAGTGGACTTCCCTGGTGGCTCAGACAGTAAAGCGTCTGCCTACAATGCAGGAGACCTGGGTTCAATCCTTAGGTCAGAAAGATCTCTTGGAGAAGGAAACGGCAACCCACTCCAGTATTCTTGCCTGGAAAATCCCATGGGCGGAGGAACCTGGTAGGCTACAGTACATGGGGTCGCAAAGAGTCAGACACGACTAAGCAACTTTACTCACTCACTCACTACTATGATTATGCACTATAAATAGAAAATTAAAGCCTGGTTAACAGCATACCTGCTTACAACACAGTTTAATGAGATGTTCAGCCCACTGTTGAGATCTACTGTTTATAATAAAAGATTCCTTTCAAATTCAGTACGGCTCATTGACAATGCACCTGGTCATCCAGAAGCTCTGCTGGAGATATACAAGGTGATTTATATTGTTTTTATGCCTACTAACACAACATCTGTTTTACAGCCAGCCCATGGATCAACAAGTAATTTTGACTTTCAAATTTTATTAAAGAACTACATTCCGTAAGGCTGTAACTGCCACACACAGTGATTTCTTTGATGGATGTGGGCAAAGTAATTTGAAAATCTTCTGGAAAGAATTCACCATTCTAGATGATATTAAGAATATTCCTAATTCGAATGGAATTAAAAAGTCTACAAATAACAAATGCTGGAGAGGGTTTGAAGAAAAGGGAACATTCTGGCACTTTGGTGGGAATGTAAATTGGTGCAGCCACTATGGAAAACTAGATGGACGTTCCTTAAAAAGCATATAGTTGCCATATGATCCAGCAATTCAACTCCTGCACACATATACAGACAAAACAACAACTGGAAAAGATATATGTACCCCATGTCCAAAGCAGCACTATTTACAGTAGCTAAGACATGGGAGCAACCTAAATGTCCACTGACAGAAGAAGGGATAAAGATGTGGTGTGTACACACACAGACACAGGAACAGAACTCAGCCATAAAAAAGAATGAAACAATGCCATTTGCAGCAACATGAATGGACCTAGAGATCATCATACTAGGTGAAATCAGAAAGACAAATACCATATGATATCACTCACATTGGAAATCTAAAATATGACACAAATGAATTTGTTTCTGAAACAGAAAATTCACACAGAGAACAGCTTTGTAGTTACCAAGGGGTAGGGAGGTTGAGGAGGGTTGGATTGGGAATCTGGGACTTGAAGATGCAAGCTATTATTTACAGAATGGATAAACAACAGAGTCTTACTCTATAGCACAGGAAATAATATTCAATACTCTATAATAAATCATAATGGAAAAGAAAAAAAAAACAAGAATATTCCTGATTCAGAAATAGGTCAAAATATCAACATTAATAGGAACTTGGAAGAAGCTGACTCCAACTCTCATGGATGACTTTGAGGGGTTCAAGATTTCAGTAGACGAAGTAACTGCAGATGTGGTGGAAGTAGCTGAAGAACTAGCACTAGATGTGGAGCCTCAAGATGTGACAGAATTGTTGCAATCTCATGATAAAACTTCAAATGGATGATGAGTCACTTCTTATAAATCAACAGAGTGGATTCTTGAGATGGAATCTATTCCTGGTTAAGATGCTATGAAAATGCTGAAACGACAACAAAGGATTTAGAATATTACGTAAACTTAGAGATAATGCATTACAGCAGGGTTTGAGAGGGCTGACTCAAATTTTGAAAGAATTTCTACTGTGGGTCAAATATTACCAAACAGCATTGCATGCTACCAAAAAGTTGTTCATGAAGGGAAGAGCTGACCCATATGGCAAGCCTCATTGTTGCCTTATTTTAAGAAACTGCCACAGCCATTGTAGCTTTCGGCAAGTACCACCCGGATCCATCAGCAGCCATCAACACTGAGGCAAGACTCCCCACCACCAAAAAGATTAGGACATGATGAAGGCTCGAGTGATGATTCTTACCTTTTAGTAATAAAGTACATTTAAATGAGATTTGTAGTTTTTGTTTTTCCTTAAGACATGTTATTGCACACTACAATTTTTACATGTATTGGAAAACTAAAAAACTCGTTGACTTCCATTACTGCAATATTCACTTTATTGCAGTGGTCTGAATTAAACCTGCCAATAATTCTAAAGTGTGCCTGTAGCTGCTGCAGGCGTACATGGACCTGGCACTAATAAGAAAATGGTATTTCCAAAGCTATCCTATCATTTCCTTAGATCAGTAGCCAATTCCGCACCAAGAAGTATATGAAGAAACAAATATAAATTATGATATATCTAGAGAATGACTTACTGCTGGCCTACAGTGCAAGAGAGTGGGGTCACAATCTTACTCTTTTGCCATTGAAGATGCTGTATTCTCTGGCTATAGAAGGCTAGCTGCTGCCTTCTCTGCCCTTATCTTTGTAAGAGCAATCCTCTGCACTCCAATCTTCCTCCTCCCCCCCATTTAGACCAGGTATTCCTATATTTCCCTATACTTGACCCTTATAATTTCATTCACTACAGTTTCAGTTGCCTCTTGTATACCAATGACTTCAAAGTCTGTTAAAATCCACCTCTCCTCAGAAGATACTCTTTAAAACATCTCACTTAAACTTTGTTATACCAAAAAATTCTTTACTCATGCACTAAAAACCGAAATCCTTGCTTGCTTCTGTATTTTATCACCATTGGTGTTCATCTCCTCCAGTTTGGCTAATCCACTATGTCTGTCTTTCCTTCAGCCCCCACACCTAAACCGCTAACCAATTCTCCAACTATTCCTTTTAAAAACTTTTTGGGCTCCCTTTCTCACCACAGCTCCAGAGAATGACTACATGCTCACAGACCCAACCAAGCAGTATACACACTGGGTAGGTTGGCTCTAGCTCTAACATCACACTTCCTAGGTCATCTTTCACACAGCTGTCAAAATTTGTTGCTTTAACCAAGAAGTCCATTATCATACAGATAGAGGAACTGCAATACATATAGACAGTGGAATATTAACTCGGCCATTAAAAAGTAATCTATAAGTCACTTTGAATGACACGGATGAACCTAGATCCCATTATAGAGTGCAGTCAGAAAGAGCAATATTTCATAGGAACCTGGAATGTTAGGTCCATGAATCAAGGAAAATTGGAAGTGGTCAAACAAGAAATGGCAAATTTTAGGAATAAAATAGAACTAAAATAGACTGGAATGGGCAAGAATTCCGTAGAAGAAATGGAGTAGCCATCATAGTCAACAAAAGAGTCCGAAATTCAGTACTTGGATGCAATCTCAAAAACGACACAATGATCTCTGTTCGTTTACAAGGCAAATCATTCAACATCACAGAAATCCAAGTCTATGATGCCCTGAGATTAGTGCTGAAGAAGCTGAATGGGTCTATGAAGACCTACAAGATCTTCTAGAACTAACACCCAAAGACAGATGTCCTTTTCTTTATAAGGGACTGGAATGCAAAAGTAGGGAGTCAAGGAATACCTGGATTAACAGGCAAGTTTGGCCTTGGAGTACAGAATGAAGCAGGGCAAAGGCTAATAGAGTTTTGCTAAGAGAATGCACTGGTCATTGCAAACACCCTCTTCCAATAACACAAGAGAAGACTCTACACATGGACATCACCAGATGGTCAATACTGAAATCAGATTGATTATAACCTTTGCAGCCAAAGATGGAGAAGCTCTATACAGTCAGCAAAACAAGACTGGGGGCTGACTGTGGCTCAGATCATGAACTCCTTATTGCCAAATTCAGACTTAAATTGAAGAAAGTAAGTAGAAACCACTAGACCATTCTGGTATGACGTAAATCAAATCCTTTATGATAATACAGTGGAAATGACAAATAGATTTAAGGGATTAGATCTGACAGACAGAGTGCCTAAAGAACTATGGATGGAGGTTCATGACTTTGTACAGGAGGCAGGGATCAAGACCATCCCCAAGAAAAGAAATGCAAAAGGGCAAAATGGTTGTCTGAGGAGGCCTTACAAATAGCTGAGAAAAGAAGAGAAGCAAAAGACAAAGGAGAAGAGGAAAGATACAACCATTTGAATGCAGAGTTCCAAAGAACAGCAAAGGAAAGGAAAGAAAGACTTCCTCAGTGGTCAATGCAAAGAAATAGAGGAAAACAATAGAAGGGAAAATCTAGAGATCTCTTCAAGAAAATTAGAGATACCACAGTAACTTTTCATGCAAAGATGGGCACAATAAAGGACAGAAACAGTATGGATCTAAAAGAAGCAGAAGATATTAGGAAGAGGTGATAAGAATAAACAGAACTATACAAAAAAGATCTTCATGACCCAGATAATCATGATGGGGTGATCATCAACCTAGAGCCAGACATCCTGGAATCCAAAGTCAACTGGGCCTTAGGAAGCATCACTACAAACAAAGCTAGTGGAGGTGATAGAATTCCAGTTGAGCAATTTCAAATCCTAAAAGATAATGCTGTGTAAGTGCTGCACTCAAAATGCCAGCAAATTTGGAAAACTCAGCAATGGCCACAGGACTGGAAAAGGTCAGTGTTCATTCCAATCCCAAAGAAAGGGAATGCCAAAGAATGCTCCAACTACCTCACAATTGCACTTATCTCACATGCTATTAAAGTAATGCTTAAAATTCTCCGAGCCAGGCTTCAACAGTATGTGAACCATAAACTTCCAGATGTTCAAGGTGGATTTAGAAAAAGCAGAGGAACCAGAGATCAAATTGCCAGCATCCTCTGGTTCACCGAAAAAGCAAGAGAGTTCCAGAAAAATATCTCCTTCTGCTTTATTGACTATGCCATAGCCTTTGATTGTGTGGACCACAATAAACTGTGGAAAATTCTGAAAGAGATGGGAATACCAGACCATCTGACCTGCCTCCTGAGAAATCTGTATGCGGGTCAGGAAGCAACAATTAGAACTGAACATGGAACAACAGACTGGTTCAAATAGGAAAAGGAGTATGTCGAGGCTATATATTGTCACCCTGCTTATTTAACTTATATGCAGAGTACATCATGAGAAACTCTGGGCTGGAGGAAGCACAAGCTGGAATCAAGATTGCTGGGAGAAAAATCAATAACCTCAGAAATGCAGATGACACCACTCTTATGACAGAAAAGCGAAGAACTAAAGAGCCTCTTGATGCAAGTGAAAGAGAAGAGTGAAAAAGTTGGCTTTTAACTCAACATTCAGGAAACTAAATCATGGCATCTGGTCCCATCACTTCATGGTAAATACATGGGGAAACAGTGGAAAAGTGTCAGACTTTATTTTCTTGGGCTCCAAAATCACTGCAGATGGTGACTGCAGCCATGAAATTGAAAGACACTTGCTCTGTGGAAGAAAAATTATGACCAATCTAGACAGCATATTAAAAAGCAGAGACGTTACTTGGCAACAAAGCTCCATCTAGTCAAAGCTATGGTTTTTCCAGTAGTCATGTATGGATGTGAGAATTGGACTATAAAGAAAGCTGAGCGCCAAAGAATTGATGCTTTTGAACTGTGGTGCTGGAGAAGACTCTTTAGATTCCCTTGGACTGCAAGAAGATCCAACCAGTCAATCATAAAGGAAGTCAGTCCTGAATATTCTTTGGAAGGACTGATGCTGAAGCTGAAACTCCAATACTTTGGCCACCTGATGCAAAGAACTGACTCAGTGGAAAAGACCCTGGTGCTGGGCAAGATTGAAGGCAGAAGGGGATAACAGAGGATGAGATGGGTTGAATGGCATCACTGACTCAATGGACGTGAGCTTCAGTAAACTCCGGGAATTGGTGATGGACAGGGAGGCCTGGCATGCTGCAGTCCATGGGGTTGCAAATAGTTGGACACGACTGAGTGACTGAACTGAACTGAGTCAGAAAGAAAAAAACAAATATTGTATATTAATGCATATATAAGGAATCTGGAAAGATGGTACTGATAAACCTATTCATAGGGCAAAAATGGCAATCCAGACATAGAGAACAGGCTTACTGACATGGGCTAGGCGAAGGGTCGGTTGGATGGGCTGAATGAAGAGAGTAATGGAAGCATATACTACTACCATGTGTAAAACGGAAAACCAATGGGAATGTGCTGTGCAACCCAGGGACTCAAACCAGGACTCTAAAAACCTAAAGGGGTAAGACGTGGGAGGGATATTAACAAGGGAGAGGATATATATATATATATAGACCTATGGATGACTCATGTTGATGTATGGCAGAGGCCAACACAATATTAATACTGTGAGATGATTTTCCTTCAATTAAGTCTGAAGAAAACATGCACTGCTTTAGTCCTATTACTCCCATTTAGAACAGCAGAGCAGCTCTCTAGTAACTACACACTCTGTGCTGTACCTACCTTATCGTCTCCATTTCCAGGATGGAAAGACACTCATTTCTTTCTGTCTAGTTTTCCATCAATGGTCGATCTGCTCTGAGAATCTATTTAACACTGACCTGAATTAAACTAAGAGAAATATAAATCAACAGTGCATACATTTTAAAGCAAAATACAATTTTTACTGTCACTTGGATTAGTATGGATAATGGAGCATGAACTCTGTGGTTAGAAACGAGCTATTGGATTTTTGCTTATTCTGATTGGCCTTCCCCACCACTGAAACATTAAGAACCTTGGCAACAGGGACTAGGTTTATTCTCTCATTTACTTTTTGCTAGTCTCCTCTCCTCCAAGCACAGAATCTTTCTTATTCAGAAGTCTG
The DNA here is from genome assembly GCA_007570785.1 of Antilocapra americana. Taxonomy (NCBI): domain Eukaryota; kingdom Metazoa; phylum Chordata; class Mammalia; order Artiodactyla; family Antilocapridae; genus Antilocapra; species Antilocapra americana. The sequence continues at coordinate 10,567,874 of ML663563.1, read as the reverse complement.
ACAGTAACAGAATTTCCCATTATGAACTTAGTTCTCCCAGGCGACATAAATTAACACACTATAAATTTGAATGAGTAATGACAATAGATAACAAAAACACTGACGGCTTTTGAAATCTCCTGTAACCTTTTGATGTAACTGATATTCATATTAAAATTATGTATTATCTGCATTATTTAGTTTTCAGGAAAAAAAACCGGTGTTCTGAGTCAAACACTAAAAATGGATAATTTTGCATTTAAGACACTGTATAAGGAAAATCAGGTTAAACTAAGTTTAACCTGCTTTTGTAAGGTTAAAAGTCAGGTTTATTGTTTTGTAACACAACAGAAGAACAGTAAAAATTCTCTCCATCCCCTTTCAATCAATTAACTTCCAATAAATGATAAAATCTTTATACATATTAAATGATAGTATGTTTTCCTAAATCATTAAATTGTCCCAAATGAAAATTCTCAGTTTAATAGATTACCAATTTACCTTTGCTCATTTGATGACTCCCCCTCCTCCAGTAGAATCTAAGCTCTGTGAGGGCAGAACATCCCTGCTCTATCCACACTAGCATAGTAAACAGTGCTTGGAACATGGTAAATATGATACCAAATGCATTTGTTGATGCTTTTGATACAAAATTTGCGTGGATACTCCCAACTTTGAAAAAAATCAATCATTTGTAAGGTCAGTAATCTACAGGTAACCCAAAGGATTTTAAGGGACCAAGTGCAACATATGGAATGCTTCTGAAGCATTTAGAAAACTGCCCTACTTAGCAGTATTTTATTTCTACCTTTCAAAGATAAACTAATGTTAAGCCTACAAACTTAGTTGCTCCATTAACAGGTTTAGAGTTTTGACAAGTATCATCAATATCATAACAAGGACTCATATATTCTTCTTTCAATGGTCAGTTAAGGGAATAAAAGTTTAGTTCTATTTTCAATCTACTTCACTTCTCTCACGCAGTCATAAAATACCAGATGTGTGGATGCACTGTAACTAATTACAGAATAGATTAAAATTTTTTGTCTTATAAATCACAATTTGTTAAGGCTCATTGTTAGTTTGAGAGATAAAACTGCAAACACTGATTCCTAAGACAAGGTCATAGGAGCATTAATTATAAAATACTAATAAACTCTACACTTCATGATTTAAAGAGGCAGAATAACAGACAGGGATTACACTCACTGAAAACAGATAAACTAGAATAAAAAATGTTGCAGTATGGTTTCCAAGTTTGCTGCCCCACATCTAAAGATGAGATGACTTTTAAAAAAGCATTTTCATAGAGATTTTAAAACTTCCTACTCATAATATCCACATGTAGTAAAGACTATACATTTAAGAAAAACAGCTGAATCAACATGAAAGTTAAAAGAGAATTTTTACACTTTTTAGAAAAAAAGTGAAATACCACTGTTTCTCCAAAAACTTAAACCTTTCTCCAAGTATCCTTGGGGACATGAAAAAAGAACTTGATTTTTTTGACTTAGTTTTTTTTCCATTTAAGCACCAGAAAAGTTCATGATTTGCATCCTTAAGCTGCAGTTATTTTGTATGGGAGACAATGGTGCCATCTGCCAAACCCCAGCCCTGTTTCTGTTAGTAAGATACAAAATAAGAAACTGCACAAACACTGACCTGGAGGATGACACTGGCTAAGTACTTCACTCTGTGCATGCATGCTAAGTCACCTCAGTTGTGTCCGACTGTGAATCTGTGGACTGTGCAGCCTACCAGGCTCCTCTGTCCATGGGTTTCTCCAGGTAAGAATACTGGAGTGGGTTGCCATGTCCTTCTTCAGGGGATCTTCCCAACCCAGGGATCGAACGCAGATCTCTTATGTTGCAGAGTTTTTACCACTAGCACCACCTGGGAAGCCCCTTTAAAGCCTATGAAACAGACGGTACCATCATTACCGTTTTACAGATAGAGCAACTGAGGAAACTGCCAAGGCTTACATTCTAGGAGGTGGCAGAGCAGGGATTAGAAATCCAGGAAATATGGTTCCAGAGCCCATGTTCTTATTCACTATAGTAGTTCACTCTGTATTCCCTAACCCTTACCTGTAATTAATGTTCTGGTTCCCATTAGATCAACAGTTCTCAACTGGGGCAATCTTGCCCTTCAATACCCCTCTCCCTCTTCCCTGAATCTAACTTAAAGACACCTGGCAATATCTGGAGATAATTCTGGTTGTTTCAACTTGCGGGTGGTATTTCATCCAGTGGGTAGAGTCGAGAGATGGTGCTAAAAATCCCATAATTTGAGGGGAAAACTCATTATCTAGCACGTAACATTTACAGTGGCTGAGGCTGAAAAACCCTAAAATGAAGTATAAGTTCTAATAGGGCAGGGTCCTAAGTTGATCTTGGTTGCTGCTCTATCCTCAGATACAGAAATTACTTAAGTTTATCTGTTTTTAAGAGTTTAGAATTCAGTCTGGCACATAGCTGGTAGGCAGCAAACATTTATTAAGATACCTGAATTAACGGTGGTGCCCTCAAAAAGGACCAAAGAGATATGATAGGACATAACAAATTGAAGTGATTTCAATGCTCCACAATGTCATTTTTTCAGATTTAATTTTCTCTCAATGACTATAAATAAAAACAATTCTGCCAAAACAAGTGTGTTAAGTGGGGTTTCTGAGAGAACACATTTTTTTCTTTAGATACATTGACCCTTTAAATACATGGGACTCTGAGTTAAAATATGTAAGGAATAAGATTTCTTTCTTAAAAGCTTCTGAATGTCTCATTCAAATACCAAGTATCTAAGGTAATAACAGACATCCCTAAATTAGATGGTATTACTAATTAACTGGGCCGAGGTTAGGGACGGCAGAGAGTTCCAGAAAACCATCTATTTCTGCTTTATTGAGTATGCCAAAGCCTTTGACTGTGTGGATCACAATAAACTGTGGAAAATTCTGAAAGAGATGGGAATACCAGACCATCTTACCTGTCTCTTGAGAAACTTGTATGCAGGTCAGGAAGCAACAGTTAGAACTGGACATGGAACAACAAATTGGTTCCAAATAGAAAAAGGAGTACGTCAAGGTTGTATTTTGTCACCCTGCTTATTTAACTTATATGCAGAGTACATCATGAGAAACGCTGGGCTGGAATAAGCACAAGCTGGAATCAAGATCACCGGGAGAAATATCAATAACCTCAGAAATGCAGATGACACCACCCTTATGGCAGAAAGTGAAGAGGAACTAAAAACCTCTTGATGCAAGTGAAAGAGGAGAGTGAAAAGTTAGCTTAAAGCTCAACATTCAGAAAACTAAGATCATGGCATTTGGTCCCATCACTTCATGGGAAATAGATGTGGAAACAGTGTCAAACTTTATTTTTCTGGGCTCCAAAATCAGTGCAGATGGTGACTGCAGCCATGAAATTAAGACGCTTACTCCTTGAAAGGAAGGTTATGACCAATCTAGATAGCATATTGAAAAGCAGACTTTGCCAACAAAGGTCCGTTTAGTCAAGGCTATGGTTTTTCCAGTAGTCATGTATGGATGTAAGAGTTGGATGGTGAAGAAAGCTGACCGACGAAGAATTGATGCTTTTGAACTGTGGTGTTGGAGAAGACTCTTGAGAGTCCCTTGGACTGCAAGAAAATCCAACCAGTCTATCCTAAGGGAGATCGGTCCTGGGTGATCATTGGAAGGACTGATGTTGAAACTGAAACTCCAATACTTTGGCCACCTCACGCGAAGGGTTGACTCACTGGAAAAGACCCTAATGCTGGGACGGATTGAGGGCAGGAGGAGAAGGGGACGACAGAGGATGAGATGGCTGGATGGCATCACCGACTCGATGGCCATGGGTTTGGGTAGACTCTGGGAGTTGGTGATGAACAGGGAGGCCTGGCGTGCTGCGATTCATGGGGTCGCCAAGAGTAGGACATGACTGAGCGACTGGACTGAACTGAACTGAACTAATTAACTGCTGATATTCTCCAGTGGCTGGAAAATGTTTTGAGAAAGTTTTAAGATTCATTTACAGATTTCAAAAAGGAACAGAATTACAGCACATCTGAGACAAAGACCATTATAGGAGTACTTGAGTCCACTTCATTATAAGATTTTTATGACTGAAAGTGTAACTGCATCCTATAGTTTAAAAGAATCTGTAAGTGTAACACCTGCTCAAGTATTTTCAATTCTTCCTCCTATACCTCAAAGAGCTACCTAACAGTACCCAGAAGGCATACGTTCGTATGTAATATTGCTTGATTTACAGAACTCTTTCCAAAGGAAAAATTCAAATGATGGTTATGTGGATATTCAAACAATACTAAGAAAAATACCTGACATTTTTCTCTCATTATTTCTAGAATTAATAAATGAGTCTTGCTTGCCCAAACATTAAATTATGAAACCACACTATGCAAAATGCACCTATCACATTTAAAAAGAAGTTAAACCCATATTTATTTAACTAGCACTGTTAAACATTACACAAAACACAATTCAAGTGGCAAGTAATTATAATGCAAGCCCTTGCATGGCAATCCAAATTTATTGAACTACTGATGCTAAGTTATACAAAATTGCACCACTTTAATTAAGGCTTTTAGTTTACATTTGGCCACCTCAAAAGTAGTTGTAACATTAGGTTGGTCAATTTAAATACTGTGGCTCCCTGTTGGATAGACACACAATCTTTACACCCAAACTTTAATGCATACAAAGCAACAAGGCATTGTTAAATAAAACAGCAATAGTTACTGCAACTGAGGCCTTGTGACCAATTACACATGATTAAAATTACTTCCCACATTCACATCCACAGTACTCTTCCACCATTTAACATCTCAACCAAAACATTACACATGGGAAACAATCACTAACAGGCAAAATACTAAACCTGTATATTTGGTATTGCAAATACACTTATGCATGAGCAAGCAGGGGATTCACAGTGAGAATCTACAGCTGCAGAAGCCTGAAAATGATTTACAAAAATTGTTAAATCATTAAAAAATTGTTTGAAAATATACACTTCTTGTTGTAGACCCCCACTGTACACACAACTATAAACATTGTTCCCTATGTAAACAAAAAAGGAAACATATAATAAAAGATTTGAAAAGTCTGGACATTTCCTTCCCAACAGATATTAAAGGCAACGTCTTTAATCTAAGACATTATACCGAAAGGACTATCATAATATTTTAAAGACAAGATCACTGTCTCCACAGGTTTTTTAAAAATTAAAAAAACTATATAGCTGTGTTAATCAAAGCGCTTATTTGTACAATACAATGATAATGACCTTGAATTTTTAAAAAAAATTACAATAAGCTACAAGTATCAAAGAAGCAGTTATCTGGAGTAGTCTATATAGGAGCTCTTTGGACTTTCTTTTATTATGCTAAAATAGTGGTGCTTTTAGGATTTACATTATTGTACTCTCCAATACAAAGTATGGGGTGTGTTAAAGTATACAGTACACAATTTTCATACATGTACAACATTGGTGGATGAAAAATGTCTCTTAGCAGTAATACTGGATTGTAGCCTCTGGTTTTACCAGCTGCATACTCTAGAACTATTATATAAGTAAAAATCTCTCTGTGATACTGGAAAGTGATTAGAATGTGCAAACTGATGTAGTAGTTTTCATCCGCCTCTTAAAGGGTACCACCACAGAAAGTCCATTTAAGATGTTGGTAGGTTTAACAAAGTTGGAATGCTGGCACTGTTGAATTGGGCAACAGTTCTTCAGACCTGTCAAAATGAGAAAATTAATTGAAAATACAGGTTGTAAATAGCACACTAAAGATCAAAAGGACATATTAAGACAACAGTGCTAAAGTGTCAGAAATAATACAGCTTCCTATCCTCATCATTACATTATCACCATGTACTATGATTCACAGCAAAGCATGGGTAGACATATTCTGCTGCCTTCCTGAAAGCCACTCAAATGAAAGTTGAAAGTACTTTAATGCAAATTTCTTTGTATTACCTCCCAAAGATTAAAAGCAGGAAAACTAAAACAAAACTCCATATTAAAATTTTACATCAAGTCGACTTGACTAGAATCAAACAGGCAGCAATACTAACAAAATGGCTGGTCTGTATGAGTGTTTATAATCCTAGAATTACATCATGAGTACAGAATGCACATCTAATCAAGCTTTCCAAGACTTTTCTTCCCTACTCTTACAGTAAGTGGCTAAAAAGCTGGTGCAGAGAAGTCAATAAAATAAATTTATTTCATGAAGGCTCTCTACAGTTGACAGTTATATATTTCTTAATTCTATAAAACAGATCCTACTTATGTTAAGAGAAATGTCAGAAAAGGCTGTTATTACTTATCTAATTAAAAGGGTAAAATCAGAATTCATTAGTCTGTCATTTACTTATTTACTTTGGATGATTTTCTGTATATATGCCAGGGACTAAAAAAATACTTCCTTTTTATATTGGTTTTCTGGGAATCAGACTTGATCCAGAACGTTTGTTAATATAGATATGGCTGATGAAATAATTTCCACAAATGCTTTGAACTTTAAGCCCTCGTTTAGAGCTGAATGAGTTTCCTCAGTTTTCTAAATCTTAGCAGACCGAATGAAGCAAATTGGAAAGGACAGATGGCAGTGTGAGTTCAGGGACAAGTGTACTGTTAAGAATGGGCAAGTGGTTGGGAATGAGAGGATATAAAAAAATAAGTTTTATCTCTAAGGAGAAAGTTGTAAGTGGAGAATAGGGACAAAACTCTAGAAAACTACAGAATCAGAGTACTATGGATGTGCGGGGTCATTTAACATGGGAAGAAGCAGAGCTAGTAACATCCAAAGTTCCCAAGGATAAGAATACAGTAAAAAAAAATATGGCTTAATGATGCTTGGCAAACAGCAGTTAACAGATGAGGGTTTACCGTGCGGCAGGTACTGAACTAACTGCTTTTGAAAGTATTAACTCATTTGATGTAACTGTTTCCAAAAACTATGTTATAGTGATGTTTGCTCAATTTTCCTTTGCTGTCTCATCTCAAGGTTGTATCCGTGGTTCTCTCTGCCCAGGAACTGTTCACCCTCTAATTTCTACTTATCATCAGATTTCAACTTAGATGCTCTCATTCCGAGACTTTCCCTGAATCCATAGTTCACATCTGACTGGTTCGGTGCCCCAATTAAATACTCTGATAGTACCCAAAATAGCATAGTGACTAATTATGGACTTTGGGAATCAGTTCAGAGTTCAAATTCTGAGCCATGTACTCAGACCACTGGATTCAATTCTGACTCTGCTATTCCCTAACTATAGGGCTTGCACAATCTTTCTGTGCCTCAGTTCACTCATCTGTATTATGGGAATTATAATAATTCTGCCACACAGAACTGTTGTCAGAATTCAACTAACATATAGGCAGTACTTTGTCTGGTACATGATGTCAGGGGTTTCAATTATCAGTACCATGCTGCATTTATTCCACCAACAGCATTTTAATATTTTGCAATGGTCTGACTTTTACACTAGACCTTAATTAGCTTAAGGCAACAAAGAGGAGAAGCAGAGAAGATTGGTTTTGATCATCACTATGTTGTCAGCACAAACCAGTGACCCACTAAGATGTGAGTATATACTGGATAAACTCATCTAGAATACTTATGTGCAACACCTTACTTCTGATGATCATATATAAGTGAAATAATTATTTCAATTACTAGGATATCATATTGACTCACAAGAAGTAACCATCTGTTTTCTACAACAGAAAATTCTATACTTGTTTTTTTTGACCTTTAATAAAGTTGAGGTTAAAAATTAGAGGAAACAAACAAAACAGAAGAAAAGATAAATTAACATACCTGGCTCAGAGCTACAATGCATTTAGTATATTAAAGCAGCTGACATGACGACTTTTTGCGGGCCTTCCCAGGCACTGGAGTTTTTCTGTTAATTTGTCGCACTAGGTCATAAAAGATCTGCAAACATTTATTAATTTTTTTTTAAATTTGCAGGGAACCACTCCCCCAACTACAAGTGAAAGAGTATAATGAAAAAATTGAACTTTCCATAACTCTTCTCCAGAAAGCAAATATTCCGTTCATTTAAGGAATGAGAGTAAAGCCAGGTATTCTTGTAACTATCAAGTACTTTTCTGTTTATTTTTTGGGAGGGCTAACATCATTCTCCTTAAAGTAAATACTGAGTTGCTGCAGAAACCTTAGTTAAGTCAGAACATTTACCATCATTCAAAGAGAATGGTTCTTTACTCTTCTTTGACTCTATGTAGTCTTATTCTACAACATAGTTTTAAGTTCCTTTAAGGCAAGAGCCATTCAGGCCTTGAATTTGTCTTCATCTTTTATGTAACATTGTTCATACACTTGAAGAATCTGTCTTCCCCACCCCTATTCTTTTCCATTTAATCTTACTTCATTTTACAGTAAATTCTACTGTACCACCACTGTTTAATAAAGAGGCTCAAATAGTATTATTACTTGTTAGCATGCTAATTAACATAGTTAATTAACTTGGGGTTGTGTTAATACACACTCATTATTTTCCATTAATTCTGAATGCTAACTTCCAAATCAAGAGTTCTATTATACCATACCTCATTAACATTTATTTTTGATTTTGCAGAGGATTCTAAGAATGCACAGTTGTTCCATTGTCTTGCTAGATTTTGACCTTGTTCCTTTCCTACAACTCTTTCATCTTCCAAGTCACACTTGTTACCAACCAGAATCATTGGAACCTAAATGGGTAAAAACAAATAAGTAAACAAATATGCTACATAAATTCAAATCAAAATTCTAAGAGTCAACCATAAGGATTAGTTTTTACATTATGTCAGAAGAAAACACAAAAGTAATAAGGTATACTAAAACTGACAGTTAAATATAAAAGCATTAACAATTAACAACGTCTCACATAAATTTTTTAGAAAACAACCTATGATCTACTTATAAAGAGGAAGGAAAAACCATGAAAATTGTATCAAAATGGACTTTTAGGCACTCTGTGCAGCCTGCAGGATCTTAGCTCCCTGACCAGGGACTGAAGCCATGCCCTTGCAGTGGAAGCACAGACTTAAATCACTGGACTGCCAGGGAAGTCCCTCACAATGAACTAATTATAGTAAGAAAACACAAAACCTTTTTAAAAAGAAAAGGTAGATAAAATTCAAGGTAGAATTTTTAGCTTTTCATATAATCTATATGAAAAGCCAAAAATTAAAATCACCTTAATTAACTAAAAATCTAGACCATATTAATCATGTTTTTGGACACTATAGGGAAAAATAATCCTTATTCTATAAAACTCCTATTAATCTTTAAGAGACTGGCTCTCTAAAGAAGTTTTGGAAAAAATTCAAACTAGAAAATCAAGATTTGTGGCTTTTTAAGGAACAGTTTATATAGTATTTTACTAATAAATACCTGTTTAATGTAACTGATAGAAAACTATAGTAGACAGCTAGTTACTGTTTATAGTAGTAAACAGCTTTACCAACTAAAGTTGCTTTAAGTATGTTAAAGTCCCCCAAAGTCTTCCTGCTTCAGAAGTCCAGGAAATGAGGGTATTTCTAATAGGTGCTCCCAAGCTCTAGAAATATTTGCTATAGTTACACTATACATAGTACAGTAGTTCTTAAAAGTGTGATGCCCACACCAGCAGCACCAATACCATCTGGAAGTATGTCAGAAATGCAAATTCCTGAGCCCTATTCCACACCCACTGAATCAGAAACTCTGGGAGTAGAACCTGGCAATCTGTTTTAACTAGCTTTACAGGTGATTCTGATGCAAGATGAATTTATATATATAGCATGATGAGGAATTTAAAAGATCCTTTTGAAGTTTCCTACAGGGTTAAACTCCATTATGGTGTACTCAGAAGGGGCATGCTACTTAACATTAGAATTGAATGTATTTGTTGGCTTTCTTGCTCCTTCTGTCACAGTTGCTTGAGATGTGTTCACATGTTGTTCTGATTCTTATTAAAAAGGCTCTTAAATCTACCAAAATGTCATCTGCTCTATTAGTAATAGTTGCCACTGACACCTCTCCTCCTCCTCCATCCAATGCAAGATTTAAAAATATGAAGGGAAAAAAATAGGAATGGTATAAATTTTATTTTACACAGGAGGAAGGTATTTCTCACTTTTTACATTATATACAGTGTTAAAGGTACGTTTTTCCCTTTCAAAGAAAAAGCTTTTGAAAAAAAACTCCTCTAGATAGATGAAGTTTAAATGGTATTTAAATTCAAACTTTTAAGTCAGGTATCAGTACAATAAGGGTTTGAAAGAAAATATTATTTGTTATGAAGCCAGCTTACATCATCTGTGTCTTTAACTCGAAGAATCTGTTCTCTCAGATCTTGTAAATCATTAAATGTGGACTGTGCTGTGATGGAATAAACTAAGGCAAAGCCTTGTCCATTTTTCATGTACAAATCCCTCATTGCTGTGAATTGTTCCTATAGTAGAAAGAAAGAATCATTTAAAAAAACAATGTTTTGACAGTCAATCTGACAACTTTCAAAGTCTATAGTTAGAGCTCAAAGAAGAGTGCAGCAGTGTTATGTGACGTCTCTTAAACTGTAGTCCGGGGCTATTGGAAAAACTGGTATTTCAAGAAATAAGTGTTTTGTTTAGAAATGATGCATCAGAGCAGATTTACAGGCAGTAAATGCACTCAAGCTGAAATACTCCATCTTCAAATGCTACTTGAAGGCAGACTTTCAAGACTCCATATGGAAGGCACCCAAATCGAATCACCAAGTCACTTACAGCTAGCTCACAATGCTCCAGTTCTCCGAGGTCCACGTAGCAAGTTACCTACATGGTGCCATTTTCCCACACTTTTTCTCCTTCACTAGACTGTAAGCTTTTGAGTGTAAGAATACAAGCCACGACACGTATCAGGTACTCAAACATTAGATGAATGAATACCACACATGCAGAGTAAATCTTCCCTTCACCTTTAGAAACCATCCGATCTAGCTGTTCTGTAAATATATTAAAGGATGAAAGATACTATTCAAAATACTTCACAGTCACTGAGGAATCTCAGGTATTTTCCACATTATTTAATATATGGAAATAACTTACTTTAAAAGTACTAGTGAAGCTATGAAAACTTTCATACAAATTTTCTACTTATTTCTTCAGTAAATGATCCATGCACACAAGAAAAGAATTCAAGAGAATAATGAAGAGAGCTTTAAGATTTAATGCAAGCCTTACTTTTAAATAATGTTTGTCTATAGGAATACTAGCATTTATAAGGTCAATACTGCACAAATTGTGCATATACTTTGGCACTGTTTTACATACCGTTCCTGCAGTATCCAAGATTTCAAGCATACACTGCTGTGCATCTACTTCAACTTGCTAGGGGGGAAATTAAGGTAGATCTTCATTTTTTTTCCTGTATATAAGACTACTTTAATATGCATAATATTAATACAATATTTAAAACAGATACAGATTATAGCAACTTTGATGCTAATCTCAAGTAATACATACTTAAACAAAACAGGAGAAAAAAACAGCTGGATAACTAAGGTCTACTGACTCTCAAACTGCATTAAGTGTAAAAACCATGAGTTCTCAATTTAATATAAGGATATTGACAAGACATACAAGATCCAACCTCAATGTGAATCATTCAGCACTTAATTCTGGAGAGGAAATAATTTCAAATCAGCTCAAAAATGCTTATTTAATGCAGTAATAGTTCCAATAATGTCAGAAGTAACTATCTATATCAATTCTGCCATACTTTAGATAATACTTTCCCTTTGCTTATAACCACATCCCCTTCACTATATTGGAACAAAATTTTTGGTAGCAAGGAAGGAGAGCTATCAAATAAATTATATATCCCTGTTACCCTTTAAACCTAACATTTCCTAGGAAAAAAAGATACAGATGAGTGAAAAAACAGTAATGCTGCCTCAGAGCTGGGGTCCAGAAAGGGTTTCTAGTTTTGGCAGACCTTGGATGCAGAAGAGGAATGGAAACACTGTCTGCACCACAGCAGGTGGGCTGCTTTAAGGTGGCAGGTAATTTTCTCCCTTTTAAATTAAAAATGTCTACATATTAAGTTTTACTGTCACGTGTTATATAAATGAACATAGAAAAAAACTTTTCCATTATGAGCAGTGGAACTTGCTCAAGGAGTTGTAAATAGGAAGGTTAGGGAGACTTTTGAACTTACATCTTTATATTAAAAGCAGGGAACCTGAGAGTATTCAGTCTTTGGTGGGCAGAAAGGGGAGAGAAACATGCAACTACCACCTGAAATGGATGTCTCACCTCTAAAGTCAAATTGCAACAAATTACAACTTGGGGGTCAGTGTAAACTTAAAGTTCTTTGTGAGCAAGAAAGAGAGATAAAGCGAGAGTGATTAAGATTCTTGTAAGATGGTAAACACGCAGTGCCAGGAAATAATCAGATGTGAGTTCTCCCCACTAATTTTACAAATTAACTCTGCTCCTCATCCTATACTCTATAGACAACATTTAATATTTATTAAGCTAAAAACAAGAATTTATGTTTACAGTAAAGTTGAAAACAAAGGTCTTCTAAAGTAACATACCTTTCTATAAGAATCTTCTATCGTAGGATCATATTTTTCAACAAAAATTCCTTGAACAAACTGTACAGTCTGAAAAAAATTAACATACCATTAGACTCCCTCAAAAAGAACAAATCCAAACCTGCACATTCAAAAGTATTAATTTCACATAAGTAGTTATAACACTGATAAAAGAAAAACCACCACAACTACCTTTGAACATAAGTATTTCGTGGGAAAATTACCTCAGAAAGCTTTTTAAAAAAATTAATAAATCATAATGTTCCTTATCGAGTAGGTCTAAATTCAGAGCTCATAGATTTAAAAATTGTTAAATGGTTCCTATTTCAGTCTCAGAGCTTAAATGTAAACTTCAGTTAGAAAGTGGCTAATTATTTGGTGAACACACCTATGTACACACTCACAGTGCCTCCCCATCACTTTGGATATATTTACAAATGAAAATGCAGTTCATACTCCATTGTACACACTTCTCAGTTTGATCCAAGCAAGTCAAATTCTGTGCTGGGTGTTTATGTGACAAATAAGTGGCAAAGTAAGATGGTCCGTCTACCTTAAGGTGGGGCTTTGCTAAACTCTGAACTACTCACCAGGTCATCTCCCCTAAGTTTCCCCCTTCCCTACCTACCATTGTCAAGTTGTGTCTTCTTTCCTACTTTATTGTTTCTTGATATAAAAAACATAGTGGCACAGTCAAGGGTAAACTTTGAAAAAAGTTTTAAAAATATAGTTACTTAATTTTTATAAGGAAAAAATTTATATTTTAAGCCAACTCACAATGAAATGGACCAAAATTTATTTTTATCTTGCTCTGAGATGCAGATGGACATAGACTGGTATGTGTTCAAGTCCAAACTGTATTCTGGTCTGGAACCCATGTTCCAGAGAGAATATGATCTACCCAGATACAACTAAAAGTTGACTAAATTACAAGAAAAATATTATGTTACTTCTAAAATCAATGAGATTTCACCTTAACAAAAAATAAGCAAAGCCTAACACTTAACAGAAAAAGAACATGTCTTAAGAGTGAATAGCTTGGGTAGAGTGAGAATGTCTTACCAGAGCAGATTTTCCAACGCCTCCCGAGCCAAGAACGACTAGCTTATACTCACGCATGATGCAAACTTGTAAAATCTAGTACCTTATTAAGAAAAAAGAGAAAGAATTCTTAAGTAATATTTGCATTCATGTGCTTCTTATATAAACAAAACATTCAAAACAACATTTATTTAAAATGACTAAACAAACTTACTAAAGGATGCTACTGGTAGGGCTCTTTATAAAACACCAGAAGAAAGAAACTGCAGAATTTTAGACATGATTCTTAGCCCTATCCTATATTCAGTTACTATAAAATACTTACTCTATCAAGAAAAAAGGGGGAGACTGAAAAACCGCATTAAGGGGCATTCTACTGGCTAGAAGATGGCAGTGGCAGACATGTTATCTCCTTTTCTGAACCATCTGCAATCCTGAATCACAAGTAGTTGAGGGTGTACTAAGTACAAAGATATCCCCAATGAACAGAAAATAAAATTTCTGCCCTCAACTGAGCTAACTTTCTGGTAAAGATCAACAGGATAGAGGAGGGAATTGCAAACAAATCCAACTCCCTGTTTTTGTACATAAAGCTTCATTGAAATACAGCCACATCCATTCATTTGTGTATTGTCTGTGGCTGCTGTCTTAGAGTGGCAGAGTTAAGTCCTTATAACAGAAGCTATCTGGTCCAGAGTCTAAAATATTTACTATTAATATGAAGCATTCACAGAAAAAACTTGCTGGCCTCTGAGATACATAAACGGTAAATGAGTTAGCAGAGAAAGCTGACCGAATATCTATTACTGAAGTTTGTGTGCATGCGTGTGAGAAGGTTGAGGGTGGTGTGTGGATGGGGTGGCACAGAGACTGAAAACGGTCAGGAATCAAAAGTAAATCTCAAGAACATGAGTGTCCAGACTGATAAAAGTCTACTGAGTGTCCAGTATGATGAAACAGGGGAAATCAAATAAACGTAAAACCCAAAAGAAACAATCCATACCAAGGCTCATCATTTTAAAATTTCACCTTACTACTGAGAGAGAAAGAAGATCCTGAAAGTTTCCAGGATGGGGAATAATGTGAGAATACAAAGCTCCCACATTTCCAGAAAAAAATAATCTGTCAGTGGCTATGGTACAAAAGTAGCCACCAGGCCAGGCTTTAAATCCTCTTCAGTCAAGAGATGACAGTTCTTAGAGTAACACAATACCAGGACTGGTCTGAACACATCTAACCCACAAATAACCATTTACTTTAGTGAATATGCTTCTGTGACCAGCCTATTATTGATAGCCTCTTACTTCTGAAAGTCAGGTCAATTAAGAATGGACTCACTTTGACATATTTCTTTGTATTAAACCTCTTTATATGTTCTTTCCTTCTGGTCCATACTCTTGGAAGAAGTCCTGTGTTTTATCTATCTGGTAGCTCAGATGGTAAAAGAATCACCCAGCAATGCAGGAGACCCAGGAGACCTGGGTTCTATCCCTAGTTTGGGAAGATCCCCTGGAGAAGGAAGTGGCAATCCACTCCAGTATTCTTGCCTGGAGAATTCCATGGACAGAGGAGGCTGGAACGGGGCTACAGTCCATGGGGTTGCCAAAGGATTGGACATGACTGAGCAACTAACACTACTACTATATGCCATCCTTTTATTTCTCCTTAGGATGCTATGTTTAATACCAAGGATGACTTTTCAAAAATTTCTCCTTCTTGCCTTTAAACACATGGATCACTTACTGTACTTTTTTCCATTATTAATTGGTGGTGGGGGGGGAAGCCTGGAAGAGACCAAATTAAAAAATCACCAAAAAACTCAATTGCTAACTTTCCCACTTACTAGTTCCTATATTTTATTTCTAAACTTAGTGAACCTATCATTTCCATAGACTTCTCTCCAGTCCTGGAACACTGTCTCCTTAACTTTTGTGAACTGCACAGTTCTTACCAGATATTTCATGAAAAAAGATTTAAATAAAAGTTGATCGACCTTTCAGTTTTAAGAATATCCCACATAGTAGTGTGCATTTAATTTACGACAAATAAGTTGTTTTCTGTAAATGTGTAACTGAAGTCAGGTGTATTTCTTTTAATGTAAAGTCATTTAAAAATAGGATTTCTTACATGGTAATTCTATTCAGTTCCATGTAGACATTATCCAACCACACAGACCTACATTAATATTTGAGAAATATTTAAAAATAAACTTAGGACTCTAACGAAAGGCACCTTCAAACTTGTGTTCCTGAACCCAGGTAGAGGAAACATGGTAATTTTGGGGTCAATAATTTACTAAACAGCATCCCAAAGAGCAAATCAACTAACTTTAACACAAATAGATTTATTTCCTTGCATCTTCTATCCTTTAGGCAGCTAGGCTGTGCCACTTTTTGATTCACTTCTTTGCAACTGTTTATAACTTAAAGAGAGAGAGACTTCAGTGAACACCCAGCAAAATGCCAACAACAAGCAACTGTCTCACTTGACTGACACTGTTTTTACAGTTGATAATTAATTCATTCCTGCCTTTGAAAGTTTGTGGATCTTTGGACTTTGAAATTCCCTAAAGACTCTGTAAGTCTGCTCTGTTCAGGGCAGGCAATATCAGACCAAGGTAGCTTTTCCTTAAGTAATCAGTAAGTTCAGCTATTGAATGGTGTTGCTCATTCTTTGACAGTCCATTTAAGATCCTCATCTGGCATCACTCCAAATGATGCCCTTAGACAAACAAAGTGTACTGAATGGGCTGCCTGTGTCCAACTTGTTTGTTCTTAGATTTTCCTATCACATGAGTCAGTAACAATGATGGGTGCTCCAATCAGTTCCTTGAGCTCACACTGTTAAATCTGTTATTCTAGGATTTATACCAAGTAGGTTTTTGTATAAGGAAATTTAGGCTTTTGATTTTGGCTTGGAGTGTACTATTTGATACGTACTTTTGCCATGAGTTCATAATTCTTCAGCTACTTGCTTTGCTTTTTGTTAGTCTTCTTGTGCAAAATTTTGTCTCATGTTCTGTTTTGTCCTGGACTGTTTTGTTTACATTCACTGTATAAAGGAGAGCCGTTTGGAATGGATGGGACACATAGGTCTGAAAAGCCTCCAGTGAAATTCAAACTGGCCCCAAGCACTAAAGGTTGAAGATGAGTACAATCAGTGATCAATTCAGGCAAAGGCCAAACTTCACCATGGGTTTGCTCACTTTCATGAGAGCATTACAGGGTCATGACCTGTGGGGCTGATTATGGAGCACCTTCCTAACTTCTGCTTGGTCAAGAGACCTGAAGATCTGTTTATAAGAACACATTTGTTAAAAAGAATTTTTAAAACTCTTTCTGTCATCTTTCTGTGCTGCTATAATGGTGTACACGGAAGCCCCAGCTCAAGAGCACCAATAATGCTGAAAGGAGAGGCAAGTGCCAGGTTCTTACTAGGCTTGCTCCAGTCAGTTTCTGTTTCTGTGATAATATGATAATGAAGCATGATCACACTAGCGAATTTTAAATCAATGATTGCAGAGTTGAGAAAACTGTTGTGAACCTCACAGGCAGGTCAAACAAGTGTGGAGGGATCAGCCCCTAGATTTGATGTGCCACTAAAAGATCTAGAAAAATGGCAGAATAATATGCTCCTAACCCGTCAGTATGGTTTCACTGAACTGACAACTTCAGCTGGCATCAGGGACCATGAAGAAACAAGATAAAAACACAGGAGAGAAATTCTTGGGATTCTTTTTCTAGGGATATAATACAAATATGAAAATAAAATGCCTCAATGGAAAAAAAAATTAAAGCACACTTATATCATATCATATTCCCTCTTAGCTCAGTTGGTAAAGATCCACCTGCAATGCAGGAGACCTGGGTTCGATCCCTGGGTTGGGAAGATCCCTTGGAGATGTGAAAGGCTACCCACTCCAGTATTCTGACCTGGAGAATTCCATGGACTGTATAGTCCATGGGGTCGCAAAGAGTCAGTCACGACTGAGCAACCTTTACTTTCACTTCATATCATATTGAGGAATAATTTACATCCAGTAAACAAGCAGATCTTAAGCATAAAGTTAAACGAATTTTGGCATATGCCAATACCCTCCAACTTCAAACACAACTCTCATCAACATTTAAAACACTTCCATTATCCAAACAGTTCCCAATGTGTCTCTTCCCATTTAATTACCCCAACAGCACTTTTTTGACTCTAGTGATCTCTTTCTTATTTGTCAAGGCCATACCTTTCCTAGGAAAAACTTCTGTGTCTTTTATAAACTTTCAGTATAATCTTGATTCTTGCACTTATATCAGTAAATTACAAAAATGGGAACTTTGACAACTACAGTGTAACAGTAAGACTTATGGCCAACTTTTAAAATGTAAAAATTGACACTTTCAGAGGAATTACAAACACAGAAAAATTATGAGGAAAAAACTAACATTCAATAATCAACTCCTCTAATTGGTATTCTAAAAATTCAAAATAAGATGACTTAGACAGCCTTCTTTTACTTCCCTGCTCAAACCTTTGGAAACCTACTCTCCCTGAACCATTGTCTCTTTATACTTCCCACAATGTCTTTCTATTCCACTTACTCCTCGACCATACCACTGAAATGAACTACCTTTCTTGAGGGTTTCTTAGCAAAGGAAAAATTATACTAAACAGTCTCTTAAATTGCTAGAGTAGAAGCCAGAGCTGTAGAAACTGAATTTAAAAACTGGTCTAGAATTTAGTTGGTGTTATGATTAAAGATTTTTCTAAATCTCAGGTAGATGAACAGAAATTTGTTGTAGAATCCCAACTGAATTACTGAGTACTTAATTTTATCATAGAAGAAAGAGATTAAGAGCAGGAGGACAGTAAAGACCAGATTCAAACAGTCCAGCATATTAAATAAAAAAAACCTGGCCTTGAGAGTAGAAAAACCTTTTTAGGAAATATACTATTTCTGGAGTAGATTGGTCAACATTTAAAACTGTAAACAAAATGAACATAGGAAACAAAATAAAAAAATTAACTTCAGGAAATTTTAAAGAGAGACATATTCCTTCTTTCTATAAATGGTCTAAAGACCTGAACAGGAAACTGAAAATGAAAAATTAGAAAATCTCCAACAGTTGAGCATTTTCAGAGATCCTCAATGTAAACAAGCTAGAAAGAAAAACTAAACCAAAAGGGTTTTGTTTTCTAAGAAATGAGAAGTTGTGAACGAGGATATTTGTACATACTATAAAAAGTAAGCATTTTGGGGAATTACATTTCTTAATGAGATGACTAGGGTCCTTCTTTCTTCCCAGTTGCTTCATTTATCCATAGTATTACTTATTGCTAGAATGAGACAGGTTCACCCGTATTACTAATTTATAGTAATTTGTTCCTTCTATTTATTACTGATAAAAAGCATAGTATGGCTATAGATGATATTTTCTTTATCCATTCACCAGCTCATGGATATTTTGGTTTGTTTCCAGCTTGTGGAAATTATAAATAACACTTATCAATTTAATTTTAGTAACACAAACAAGGATTTTAACTGCAGAGCCCTAACTTCACAGGAAATTGAAAACATTTACAGACTTTCAAATATAAAAGTACAGTGACAAAACACATTTAACTTACTAATAAGCACTGATAAGAATGAGCCACAAATGAAATAAGTCATCCTCTTTCATTAATTTTTTTGCCAGTGTTTCCTCATATGGTCAAAAAAGCAAAATATTTTTATTTAAATCCTAATAAATACCAACTGTTAGGATAGTATTTTCCTTTAAAAAAAAAAAAAAGCCAAGATTGGAATTAATACCTGTTTTTCAAATCTGTGCCTTCTAGTACACCAGCTTTGAAAAACTGTTTACAGATTCTATGCCAAGGATAAAAAAAGGATTTCATTATGAATGTCAACTCTGACTGGTTGGCAATGGCCATTAATTCAGTTTTTAATTCTGACAGCACAGCACAGTGGGTCATAGCATCTACATTTTAAATCCTGATTTTGTATAATCTTTAGCAAGTCATGAAACTTTTTAGAGCTTCACTTTCCTTACAGGGAAAATGGAGACAGTAGTGCCTATACGGTAAGGTTGGGAGATGGATATACAAGAACATAAACTCCACAAAAATGATGTTTGTCTTTTACTATATCCCCAGAACCTCAGTGACTGACATATGAAATGGGGTAATCTCCCTCAAGAGTCCTTGCACATAGTAATAATCAGTAAAAGATAGCTTTAAAAATAATTGTGATAGCAATGGTCTGGGCTGTTCAATACAGTGTAGCAGAACTGATGTTCCCTCATCTGAGAATCACTGCTCTACTCCTTTACCTACTAGTTTCATAAAACACTAAGGAAGTAGGAGGAGCACTGCTATTCAGTTTTTGTCTAGTTTATTAATAGAAAGTTTCTTCTAGGTAGGCAAAAAGATACAATGCATAGCCTAAAACTATTTTCCAATCATATGGGGGTTTCCATCCTTAATTTAGTCCTCCTATTACTACAACCAGTTTGGAATATGTTATGTTAAAAACCAACTGAACTATATTATACATTTAGCTATACTTACTATATTCCACTACAATCCAAGAGGCATTTAAAAAATATATTTTAACATCTCTGCAACTGGAATGTATCTTATAGGAAACTCCTGCTATCAACACAAAAAGTAATCTCGGAGAAGGCGATGGCACCCCACTCCAGTACTCTCGCCTGGAAAATCCCATGGATGGAGGAGCCTGGTAGGCTGCAGTCCATGGGGTCGCTACAAGTTGGACACGACTGAGAGACTTCACTTTCACTTTTCACTTTCCTGAGTTGGAGAAGGAAATGGCAACCCACTCTGGTGTTCTTGCCTGGAGAATCCCAGGGACAGGGGAGCCTGGTGGGCTGCCACCTATGGGGTCACACAGAGTCGGACACGACTGAAGCGACTTAGCAGCAGCAGGAGCATATACTAATCAGTATTCTGAATCAGTTTAAAATGTAGTTTAGGGAGAAAGATTGTTTGCTCATTTTTTTTCTGACAGTTTTATTAGTGATAAACAGTGAATTTATAACACACAAATGAAAATTAAAGCCAGAAAATTAAAGTGTAAGAGGAGTCATGGAGTTGTCTTGTAATTGCAGCATGTTATTCTAATTTAAAAATGGTGAAGTCTGTTAGAATTTAAAAAAAAGGGGGGTACACAAAGGCAGTTAGAAGGTATAAACTTGCAGTTTTAAGTACGTATTAGGGATATAATGTACACATGATAAATAAAACTAACACTGCTTATGTTATATAAAAATTCTTAATAGGAAATCTTAAGAGTTCTCATTACAAGGAAAAATAATTTTTTCTACTTTAATTTTCTATCTATATGAGACAATGGACGTTCACTAACTTATTGTGGTAATTATTTCACAATGTATCTAAGTCAACTCATTATGCTGAACACGTGAAATTTTACAGTGCTGTACATCAGTTTTATCTCAATAAAACCAGAAAAAAAAGGTGGCCAATATAAACTCAAAAATGCCAAGTTTAGCCAATCCCTCAACTCACAATGAATAATAATTATAAAATATTGATAAAAATATTTACTATTCTGTATTGCATATGGTTTCCCACATGGCGCAGTGGTAAAGAACCACCTACCTATCAATGCAGGAGACGTTAAGAGATGTGGGTTTGATCCCTGGGTCAGGAAGATACCCTGGAGTAGGAAATGTCAACCCACTCCACTATTCTTGCCTGGAAAATTCTATGGACAGAGGAGCCTGGTGAGTTACAGTCCATGTGGTCGCAGAGTTAGATATGACCAAGCGTGCGTGCATACGCATGCACACGCACACACACTGCATATTAATAGGCTTCATTAACAAGACCCAGGGCACACTCAAGGACAGACATCACTGTCCCTAATAAAGAATTACAAGATTATAAATCTAAAAGTCATTGGGGAGGGACTTCCCCGGTGGTCCAGTGGTTAGAGTCTGCCTTGCAGTGCAGGGGACATGGGTTTGATCCCTGGTGGGGGAACTAAGATCCCAGATGCCATGGAGCAATTAAGCCTACACGCCCCAACTAGAGAGCCCACTCGCAGAAACTACTGAGCCCATGCACCACAGCTAGAGTGTCCGCACACCCCAACAAAAGATCCCGCATGACACAACCAAGATCCCAAGTGCCACAACTCAGACCTGATGCAGTCAAATAAACAAACAAAAAACATCGGGGAAACTTTAAAAACCATTACAAAATGAAAACACAGATGTAGTAAAAAACCTCTTGGCTCTTTAGTTCATGTTGACATTTACTGAAGACCTACTCTGAACCAAGAACTGTGCTAAAACCTAAGAATTAAACAAGAAAATCTAAGAAATGACACCTTCTATCAAGATTACTGTATTATAGTACTCAATATTCAACCTGCATATATGAGTACCTTCTACATGTTAGGCTTTGTTCCAGGCAAACAATATAAAGCAGTGAATAACATACCCTGCCCCCAAAATTTACAGTTGGGGGGGGGATAAAAATAAAATCAATATAAAACATGGTAATTTGACAAATACTATGGAGAAAAAAGGATAAAACTAGTTAAGGGAGACAGCAAGAAATGGAGAGATTATTTTAATCAGGGTGGTAATGAAGGACTTAAAGTACTATATAGCTCAGTACTCAAGTCATTTCAACAAATTGATATTAAATCCTATTTTCAACAAAAGACTTTATCATCAGGCTTTGTTCTGCCCAGTATTTTTAAATCAACATCTTTGGTGGGGTGATGTTCCAATTAATTTGTGGCTGAACTTAAATTTGGATCTGAGACAGTCACAGACATTTGTTTAGGATCCACAAGAGAGCTCAAGACTTCAGTGACCCTCCTTCCTTTGCTAATTGGGATATAAATGGGATTTCTGGAGGATTCTAAACATAGTTGGTCTTATGAGGTAGCATTATTCAATATGTACAAAATGCCCCTTGGTGATTTCCTTTGCTAACTCTATACAGGAGGATATTCATTGTTAACCCTCACTGTAGAAAACACCACCACATGGATCAGGACAGAATGTTCCTGACTCACAAATACTTGGGATGCAGTCCTTAGGAGGGTAATGTCAGAAACATCTGAAGTATTTTCACACTATCTCAGCCCATAGTGACTGTTCCTCTTTCTGGTAGGCTGCATCAAATACTTCAGGACTTGATTATACACTCTCTTGTTTTGCTTTCTAAGAGGAGACAAAGGGTTGTAGAAGGCAACATTATCATGTGATTTAAGGCGCTTGGATCTATTTTAGAAGTTTAGGCATGTAAATGCCTCCAGCAGCAAGGTGTTATATTAGGGAATAGTGTGGATTATGGCCAAATAGAGTGAACACTTATACAGCTAAAGTCATTCCAAATCTAAAAACTGAATATTGTGAAAACCAATACGCTTATTTGAGTTATGGAAACTCTGGGCCACCAGATTTTTACTTCTGGACTAGATGAACTCTAAGGTCCCTTTCAATTCCAAAATGTATTATTACGTCAAGTTTTGAAGAATTATAAAGAGAAATATTTTTTTAAAAGTACCCTAATGTTATAGTACTCCTTCTTAATTAGTATAAAATGATATATCACTGTCCATTGAACAACATAGGTTTGAACCATGTGGGGTCCATTTATTTAAAAAAATAAATTTGTATTACACAACTGGAGGTGGGCTGACTCTTTGGATGCTGAGGGCTGACGGTAAAGTTATACCTGAATTTTTGTCTGCCGAACCTTCACACTATTCAAAGGCTAACTGTGAAATTCTGTTTTGGTAATAAAATTTAATGATAATGTAAATATTCTTTTCCTGACTACATAATGGAGGTTTAATATTATAGACATTTTATAATTATCTTTCAAATATAATACAGATAAAGCTAAATAAAAAGGCTTGAAACAATAAGGACAATCTTCCTATTCATTTGCTGTCCTATCTGTCAACACTACTGGGCACACAACGAAGGCAAGATGCAAAAGCCTTCTACATTTTCTTCTTCCTTCTAGCATGTTAGTCCAAAATGCTTTGTGAGGTCAATCAAGGGTTCTTTCAAACTAATTTAAGATTAGGGAATAGACATGAGGTTCTCCCTCAGGAAATACACTTCAACTATCAACCCAAATGAAGAGATTGGTTGTACAGGATTATACATACTGATTACAAGGATTAAGACTGGGAAGTAAAATATAAAAAGAAGCAAAAGGTCACTGCAAGAGAAAAGTTTACATATAAAATATGCAAAAATGTGGACTGGGGACCAGATGTCACCAGGCTGACCAATAAAACACTGAATAATGGATTCTAACTAAAGACTGCTTTAATTCTATCCCGGATAAAATACACCATCAAATCAAAGGAACTTGGTAAACTTTGTTTATATTAATCCATTAACAAAGTTTGTATCCATAAAGTTACCATGAAAATGCTCGAAGTCAAGATTATCTTAAAAAGCAAACATACATTCTTTTTTTAAAAAAATGATGGACCTATGTTTTAATAAACAAAACAATCCTATATTTTAAGAAGGTGAAACCAAACAAATACTCAACTGACATTTTTAGAAACTTTCCTTAGCCAAGTATGGCCACTTCAGTTATCAATAATTATTTAGATAAGTTTGAGGACCAAAGTTAATTACTCCTTATATCATAAAAGTAAAAACTATACCACCTTTGCAGTCCAGGGTTGTAAAACATGGATTCCAGAAATAAGAAGATCTAGAAAACTGGCTATTTATTCAATTTACCAGTGAGTTTTCACTTATTTCTAGGCTTGTGTTTTATCTATAAAATAGTGATACCAATTTTTAGAGTTAGTGGGCATGTTAAATAAGAACACATATTGTCTATAAAAGCCTTAAATGTTAGTCATTTTGGTGTACCCTATTTGGCTCAGAAATGTTTGTCAAAAGAATGACTTGAAGACTAATAATTCATTTCAGGAAAGGAAAGAAGTATTTAAAAATTTTAAAAGGCCACTAACAAGTTAAATGGCATTTTATCAAAAAATAGTTAAGTTCATTAGTTGTTGACAGATTATCATGAATCCCAATGGAAAATGAATTACACAAATCCTGACATTAAACAAAATTAAGGATCTTCCCTGGTGGTCCAGTGGTTAACACTCTGCACTTCCACTGCAGGGGACACAGGCTCAATCCCTGGCTGGGGAACCAAGATCCCGGATGCCATGCAGTGCAGCCAAAAAAATAAATACATACATACATGAGATGCTCTGGGCATGTATCTCAAAAAATTAAATTAAAAAAAAAAATTAGTTTCTTATACCTGCCCTGTAGGAACTGTAACTTCAGTAGAAAAGAAAATGCTCTACAGCAGGAATAGTATGAAAACCAACAACTTTTGGGTTCCAGAGACACTTACCTGCTCTTAACTCTATCATCTTATTCTTTAAATCAATCTCATTAATAAATGTAGAAAGTAGGTTATAAGAAAGTGAAAGAAAGAAAGTGAATTCATTCAGTCGTGTCCAACTCTTTGCGACCCCATGGACTATAGCCTACCAGGCTCCTCTATCCTTGGGATTTTCCAGGCAAGAGTACTGGAGTGGGTTGCCATTTCCTTCTCCAGGGAATCATCCCAACCCAGGGATTGAGCCTGGGTCTCCCACATTATAAGCAGATGCTTTTACTGTCTGAGCCACCAGGGAAGTCAGGTTATAAGAATCAATACTTAAAAAGTGATAGCAACATTTTATAATGTTTCCATTAAAATATTAAGTCAAAAGGATCTCCAAATAGCTACTGTCAAATTGAAATTCTCCCAAAATTTGCTGCGTGACACAGAGAGCTCAACCCAATGTTCTGTGACAACCCAGAGGGGTGGTAGAGGATGGGAGAGAGGTTCAAGAGGAAGGGGATATATATATACCTGTGGCTGACTCATGCTGATGTAAGGCAGAAACAAACACAACACTGTAAACCAATTATCCTCCAACTAAAAACAAATAAAATTCTACCAAAACATTGGTAATTCAATCGATTTTCCTATCCTGAAGTTGTTTAGCTACAACCCTCCCTACATACTCCTATCCCACTCCCATTTGAAATTCTGTGACCTTAAACTATAAAGGGCTAAGTAAAAACACTTAACTACTGGTTCCTAAAGTCAAGTGACACTACCTCTCCCACTGAACACTTCCTGGAAGAGATGATATTTGATTTCTCCTTTCTGCCTCCTACTCCCAAAGTAGTATTTTAGTAGCTAAAAAGGATTACTGTGCCCTCTTCTCACTCTTAAATAAAATGAACTAATTCAAATGTTGAAAGAATCTGGACTAATCTTTCAGACACAATGTTAGAGTTCAAAACTTCTGAGGAGACTAGAAGAATAAACACTTCACAGAGGAAAAATATTCTTCCTTTCACACTTTTCATGGATTAATACTGTCAGTAAATGAAGCTTATTCCAACATACACTATGATGTGCAATTTAAGCTGTTTCCAGTTTTATTATTCAACTTTTTACTGCAGCTACCTTTCAGTTCAGTACTTGATCACATCTCTGAGAGAATATACTAACTAGAGTATAACTATCACTAATCTGACAACTGCAGAAGAACCACATAAAGAAATCTTAGTAGATTTCTTAGTCAATACATGAGCAAGGTAGTTAAGTAAACCAAAAAAAAAAAAAAATCACAAAAAATGGAGACCCCAGCAATGTTTCAAAAGCAGGCGAGAATAAATTAATGCGGCTCAAGATCACCTTATTTATTAGTTTCTATCAGCTGGATTTTTGTCCCCCCTAGTCCCCAGGTCCTTGGACATGTCCTAAAAATTACCTGCCAGCTTTTTCCCTCTTGTCAGATCTAGCTGTAAATTGTAAATTCTATAGGCATACATAACGACTCAAAGCTCTACTGTGCTTGCTGAACTGGATTTAGGTAACGCAGTGTGGACACTAGCTTTATTATTTGCTATATATCTTAGAAATCCATACATACACATAATTAAGATGCCTTAGTTAACTATATTTTAAATTGGAAAAAAAACCAAAGGTAAAATAGGAAAATATAACAACAGTTAAAGAGCACAGATTTTAGATCAGATTACCAGGTTAGAGTGCTGGTTCTAACACATATTATTAGCTAAATGATCTTGGTCATGTTATTTAACCTCTGTGCCTCATTTCCTCATCTGAAAATGGGAAAATATAGTACTTCTTCAAGCGAAAAGAAAATTCAAATAAAGTAACTTCTTCCACGCAAAATGCTTAACACAATGGTACTTAATTTTTTTATCCTATCTAGCTGTCTACAGTGCTTAAAGCCTGAAGCACCTGAAAGGCTTCAAAAGCACACTATAGTATATTATAGAAAACCGTATACCCCAGGGAGTTGTCATTTGTCTCTCTTTTTCACCCCATTACCAAGTCTGATCCATTTTACCTTGATGTCTCTGAAATCAATTCCATTCTTTCCACTCCATTACCTCATAAGGGCTCTCATTATTTCTCATGTGGAAAAGGGGGATATAGGATGCAAATATGAAGGGAAAACATTAATTTATTACACACTTGAATGTTCATGACCAGATGAGAGATGTTAGCTTTAATTGCAAAGATAAAGAGGTAGGGCATTCCAGAAACTTGAGAAAAAACAAATACGACAGCTCTATTTTAGTAGCTTTTATATCCTAGAAGATGCTTTGTAAGTTTAGAACTTTAAAATGTTTATAGCATTTGTACTGTGTTAGCTCACAATCAAGCAGAGTTTACAGAACGAAACTATTGCACAGAAGAGAACTGACTGCCTAGAAGGATATGCTTAGTTGTGTCCGACACTTTGTGACCCCATGGACTGCAGCCCATGAACCTCCTTGTCCAAGGAATTCTCCAGGCAATAATACTGGAGTGGGTAGCCATTCCCTTTTCCAGAGTATCTTCTGGACCCAGGGACCGAACCTACGTCTTCCACGCTGCAAGAGACCACTTGCAATGCAGGAGACCTGAGTTTGATTCCTGGGTTGGGAAGATCCCCTGGAAAAGGGGATGGCAACCCACTCCAGTCTTCTTGCCTGGGAAATCCCATAGACAGGGAAGCCTGGTGGAATACAATCCATGGGGTTATAAGAGTCGGTTACAACTTGCAAGACTGAACCACCACCAAGGATATGTTAGGCAAGGTTTCTCTAAATGGATATTTAATCCAGACCAGTGGATATTTTAAGAAATAGGCAGATTCACTGAGAGATGAGGGCATTCTGGGAAAAAAAGATTAGCATGAGAATTCATTACATCATGAGTACATGGGAAAGGGGAGTAGGTATAAGAGGAAGGGGACTCCTGACCTGTATTCTGTAAGAAGCTGAGAAACAAAGAGTTTGCAAGTTGGGAAATGAACATATGTGTTTTAAAAGAAAACAGAAAAAGAGTATTAGTTTTCTGAACTCTAGGAAGGAGTTTAGTGCAGGTAAAAGATCATAACTTAAGTCAGGACAGTGATAGAAGGAATAAAGAGAATGGATACTTGAGAAATGTCTAAGTCAGAATCAAGAGAACATGGGGACAGACTAGAATGGGTGAGGAAAGGAAAGTGAGATGTAGCATGATCACACCAATGTACATAGAAGTCATTAAATCAGATAGGGAACCTAAAAGGAACAGATTTGCTACTACAGTTCTTTTACCTTTTAGTATAGGTCTCAAAGACAGTGGAGGAAACACTGACAAACCATCCTAAGGGCTGAAAGTGAAGAGAACTAAAGAGCCTCTTGATGAAGATGAAAGAGGAGAGTGAAAAAGCTGGCTTAGATATCAACATTCAAAAACAAGATCATGGCATCTGGTCCCATCACTTCATGACAAATAGATGGTGAAAAAATGAAAACAGCGAGAGACTTTATTTTCTTGGGCTCCAAAGTCACTGCAGACAGTGACTGCAGCCATGAAATTAAAAGATGTTTGCTCCTTGGGAGGACAAACCCAGACAGCATACCAAAAAGCAGAGACATCACCTTGTCAACAAAGGTCCATACAGTCAAAGCTATGGTTTTTCCAGTAGTCACATATGGATATGAAAGTTGGACCATAAAGAAGGCCCAGCACCAAAGAATTGATGCTTTCAAACTGTGATGCTGGAGAAGACTCTTGAAAGTCCCTTGGACAGAAAGGAGATCAAACTAGTCAATCCTAAAAGAAATCAACCTTGAATATTCACTAGAAGGACTGATGCTGAAGCTCCAATAATTTGGCCATCTGATGCAAAGAACTGACTCACTGGAAAAGACCCTGATGTTGGGAAAGACTAAGGGCAGGAGGAGGAGGCAACAGAATGAGATGGTTGAAAGGCATCACTGACTCAAAGGACATGAGTTTGTGAGACAGGGAAGGACTCTGTCAAATAGTGAAGGACAGGGAAGCCTGGTGTGCTGCAATCCATGGGGTCACAAAGAGTCAGATGAGACTTAACAACAACAAATCTACATTTCAAGGTTTTATAATTTTAGTTGTAAATCTTTATCAAATGAACTCTGATGGAAGTCTTTTGCCCGTTTATGAGAAAAAGAAATACAAACAGAAAAAAATGCTGTACAAAACCAAAAACGCTTCTAGGCTTAATGAGTTTCTCAGTGTAAACCACTTAAGTGACTAGCTTGTATTGTACAACAAACCATAACATACACGGTGTCTTTGGACTTTGTCTTTTTCCTCTTTATCTGAAGCCTTTTGTACACAGGAGAGTAAGCACATTACATCCTATTTCTGATTTCTCTAGGAACAGATCCTACTATGTTGACACTATTGCCAGTGTTTACTCCATATTCTTTTAAAGAAAGTCTAGCCTAAAAATAAAATGCATCTATTAAAAATCAACAAAAACTACTGTAAGCAAAAAAGGGCAGATTTCTTTTTCACGTGAAAAGGACACAGCTCTTAACTTTAAATGTCCCTGTTTTCTTGTCTTCTCAAGTTTTCCAACATCCAGATCTCTCTTTACATCTCTACTATAAGTTGGATACACTTGCTTTAAGGGAACAAGTAATTTTTCTGCAACAATGTGGTCCAGGATATAAGCCTGTAAGTCTTACAAGGTGGCAAAAGGAACCATAAAAAGCTAAAATACCAAATGGAGTCTACTCACATTCTTAAAACAAGAATAACAACCAAAACCAACATCCCAGAAGAGCCTATTTTAGCTATCAAATTAAGGACACTATTTAGTGCATGTCCCAGAATAGTTTCTGTCCCACAATGGCTTAACTGCTGACAAAATTTCTAAGGATTTTTAGTAGCCACTTTAAGTTATACACCTGCTATTAAAGATATCTCAGCCAAACTCTGATTTACATAACATGAACAGACACAAAAGCTAATCCCAGCACAGGAATGACTATGTACACAGTACCCTAGATGTTTCTTTACAGTCTCTGTTAATCTACGGTCAAAGCTTAAACCACTTGAAGAGGTAAATTTCAAGCTGCTTCGGACTTTGCTGTATTTAATTAAAAAAGTACATTTAAATAAAGCATTAGTCATGTGGCAGAAGTTAAAAAATTTATTAGCATTATGTTCTGGTAAGGGTACCATATCATACACATATTCCTAAATAGATAACAGTCAAATGCATTTTTATTTGAACATCAAAGAATGTCTGTCCAAAATAAGTAATATTTAGAAACTTGATAAAAGCCCAAGTGTCCCAACACTCTTCTCTCTCCTTCAAAGCCAATCGCCTAGTTACCAGGCATTTATTAAACTGTCCTAACAGTCATAGGGCTTTTAAGGAGGCTCAGTGGTAAACAATCTGCCTGCCAATGCAGGACACACGGGTTGGATCCCTGGGTCAGGAAGACCCCCTGGAGAAGGAAATGGCAACCCACTCTAGTATTCTTGCCTGGAAATCCCATGGAAAGAGGAGTCTGGTAGGCTACAGTCCATGGGGTTGCAGAGTCAGACACAACTTAGCGACTGAACAACAACAACAAACTGTTACAAGCAAAAAAGATAGCTACATCATAAACTGGACTTAGGGTGACCAACAGTCTTGGTTTTAGCATTCAAAGTCTTGTGCCCCAGAAATTTCTCAGTCTGAGCAAAACAAGGTGGCTGGTCATCTCCGGTGGAACACATACTGATAGGAATTTTCTTCCTCTCATGTTTCATAGTTTTAAAGATGTGGAACTGTGAAAGCTTAGAAAACATCTTGCAAATGTACTACAAAGCTTATCTTATTTCACTATAATTTTCTTCTCTGAAACAAAACATGGAAATTAAAAAGCAAACTGTGCATAGCAGCACTTGTATGAGCCAAGTTTGAGTGTTTATGGTAACAAACAGTATTTGTACAGCCTTTACAATTTACAGTGTATTTTGACGTGACTTTTCTCATGGATAAAAATCCAAGGAATTTGTCATGAAGGAACAGTGTCCTTTGCTTAAGTAGGAAATTATAGCTTTCATCAAATTAGTGTCTGAATTCTGTGTTCAGTGCAAATGATCATGAGGGTTATCAAGATGAGCAAAACTTACTTGTTCTCAAGAAGCTTACAATTTTGTAAGAAAGATGAGACAAAAATCATGGAAAATGTGAGAAACACAAAAATACTATGGCAACTGAGGAAAAGGTCAGGAACAGATTTATGAAGACAGCAAATGACTAAAAGTTTTGGCATTAAGGAAAACATACCAGAGAAAAGTAACAGCAAAGGCACACAAGGCAGTAAAATGTAGGAATATGACTAGACAACAAGAGAAAGTGTCTGAGTGGATCTGAGTGGATCTCAAGGTAAAAAAGAACAAGACAGTAAAAACAGTTAAGATAAAACAAAGATCTCTGAGTACTGGTCAAGAGATTTGACTCATTTTGTAATCAAAAGTAGCGGATATTTTGAAGAAAACTATACCAATATGGAGAAAATTAAAGGTACTTCCCCTTTTAAAAATTCATTAATTTTTAATTGAAGGATAACTGCTTTATGCTTTACAGTACTGTGCTGATCTCTGCCATACCTCAGTATGATTCAGCCATGCATGTGTGCGCCCAGTCATTTCAGTCGTGTCCATCTCTTTGCGACCCCGTGGACTCTAGCTCACCAGGCCCCTCTGTCCATGGATTCTCCAGGTAAGACTTAGACTGGGTTGCCATGCCCTCCTCCAGGGGGTCGTCCCAACCCAGGTCTCCTGCATCTTAGGCAGTTTCTTTGGCACTAAGCCACCAGGGAAGCCCCATACACATATCCCCTCCCTCTTACCTCCCACCCCATCCCACCCCTCTATGTTGTCACAAAGCCCTGGTGTGAGTTCCCTGAATCATACAACAAATTCCCACTGGCCATCTATTTTACACATAGTATTGCATATGTTTCTACGCTACTCTCTTCATTTGTCCCACCCTCTCCTCCCGCCGACAGTCCACAAGTCTGTTCTCTATGTCTGTGTCTCTACTGCTGCCCTGCAAATTGGTTCACCAGTATCCTTTTTCTAAATTGCATATATATATACATATATATGCGTTGTTAATACATGAGGTACTTTTTAAATGAATAATAGAGGATAATACATACAGAAAAGTTCAGCATTTTATTAAATATGATTAATATATGACCTTTTAAAATGCATGAATTGATCTCTAAGATAAAATCTATAACATGATAAAAATCAAAATTAAGAGGTTAGAAGCAATATGCTGCACTGAGGAAAGAGACTGACAGAAGACAGTTAAGACAACTGGTCAATTCAGTTTTATCCCACAACACCGCATGAATATGAAGCAGTTATTACGTTCAGACAGTGCAGATACTAGACCCACGCATCCTAGCCACCCCCTACCTTTTTATAACAAGATGTTAACTTTCATACCTCACCATCTGGTATCTAAAGCACCCTGAGATTACTGTTAACAGCACTACCGCAGAACATGGCACTTAGGGTATTTGCCTAAGATCTCATCTGTACTGACAAATGAGGCAAATACATGGGCAGGCCATATGTTTTGGACTTCCCTGACACTCCAACAGTAAAGAATCTGCCTGCAATGCAGGAGACCTGGGTTCAATCCCTGGATCAGGAAGATTCCTCTGGAGAAGGGAATGGCAATCCACTCCAGAATTCTTGCTTAGAGAATCCCATAGACAGGGAAGCCTGGAGGGCTACAGTTCATGGGGTCACAACAGTCGGGTAAAACTGAGTGACTAACACTTATTTCATACATTTTTCCTCAAGCTGCTTTGAGTATACCTAAAGCATTAAAGGGCTCCCTGGTGGCTCAGACAGTAAAGAATCTGCCTGCAATGCAAGAGACCTGGGTTTGATCCCTGGGTTGGGAAGATCTGCTGAAGGAGCGCACGGCCACCCACTCCAGTATTCTTGCCTGGAGAATCCCCAGGAACAGAGCAGCCTGGCGGGCTACCAGCTGCGGGGTCAAGAAGAGTTGGATATGAGTGACTAAGCACATAAAAAGCATTAAAAAATAATCAGTTAAGGCTTAAATACCTCATGGCCAGAGATCTATATATAATGTTAATTGCTGTATAACCAACACTTAACACAGTGCCTGGAATACAAAGGTAATTATTTGTTGAATGAATCAAAACCAGTTTCCAGCCCTAGAGCACAAGTTGGCTAACTCCAGCCCAGAGGCCAAATTTTACCATGTCTGTCTTAGGTAAATAATGTTTTGTTGGAACACAGCCATACAATTGCGTACTGTCTACAGTTACTCATGCTAAAACAGCAGAGTTGAGTGGTTGTGACAGAGACTATATGGTCCACAAAGCCCAAAACATTAACTGGCCCTTTACAGAAAGTTTGCTGATACTGTCCTGGAAGAGCTAAGGATAAATCTTGTCTATTAATTCACTGGCAGCAAAACGGCTTTAGTTCAAAACAGCAACTCAAAATATTAATGGCTACCTGGAGTGCAGGTGTTAATAATGATTCTGGACACAAAGGAAAAAGAGTACAGTTCCCAAAGATCAATGTCTGTTATGGCTTAGGGAAAGGAGAAACAGGATTGTAAATAAAAAAACCTTTGAAAACTTCTGCTGTAGAATATTTTATAAAGCCAGCATTACTGTCTGATAGTTTCACAAAGATGAATTAGCTGCAAAATAATATGCAAAAATCTCAACAGAAAACCCCGAAAGGAATCGAGAATGGGTCACGTGAATGCTTAGAACTGTCTCAAAAACAACAATTTTGGTTCTGGCAAGGCTGATGTTGCTTTACTTTACAACATTCAAGAGGCATCTTATTCACTTGGTCAACAAAATCAGTTGTTTAAGGCTTTTGTTAGGATGAGAAAAGTATTATTAGGACAACTTAAGGTGAGACTCCAACATATCCCAAAATTCCATCATGTTTTACAGATAAAACTGAAAAGGATATCTTGGGTAAAGTGTATTCTTTACATGTGAAGCTAAATTTGATTTATTAAATGTTCTCACTTTTATTATGGAAGTAGTTAATATAATAAACAGCCTAACATTAAAGTATTCCACTAAACATTAAAGAGCCCACTGGGGCTCTGCAGTTTCCTTTCAAGATTATTTTTAAAAGTTCCTTGTTTCCTGGGCCTATGTCAATTACTTGTGCCCCAGCTACCAAGGGAGCCTGCAAAAGCTAGTACTTGGCATTTTCATTTTCTATAAAGCAAGATTATCCACCAAGACTCATTTAGGTCTGCATGTTTTCAGACACTGAGTCTCTCTAAAGGTAAATGCGAACACCCACATCTGTATGTTCATATAAGACATTTACAGTCAGATATAATGTTTCCATCAGATGCAGCCTGGCCAGGGTACTGGCCATACCCTGGCGGGATAGGAAGTAAAGAACCACAAGGTCCATACTTGAGAAGGGGCGAATCGACGGTGCTGACAGGCATGGTGGGACGGGATGTTTCAAGGCCAGATCAAATTTACATCTTAACGTCCCCAAAGTCTAGGGGAATTAAGTGATATCAGACCAGTGGTTATCAGTAACATCTCTCAATATCACAGGAATTGGATATGTGTGTGTTTTTAAAAGTACTCTGAAAGATTGATAATACCTCCTTTCCTCAAGACCCTAAGACCTATATTCCTAGCAAAAAAAGGTCTGAGTCTACCAGAGCCTGTACTATTTTTTTTGCTTCCAATTAAGTGATACCAATTTGGTACAGAAAGGTCTTTGTGTTCCTGAGGCATCCAGAAATATTTTAAACAATCCTTACTCATTCAAATAATCCACTCTTAACAGCTTAGCTTCCACACATCACACAAAAGAAGAGACACCACCACTCCAAAGGGATGACTATTTGGGGAAGTAAGAAGGTTAACCAGATATTTTACTATGTTCCCAATGAAGCCACATTTTCTCCAAGCCTCCTGAATTTGTGAGTCCAGAATTTAACACTTACACCAAAGATGCTCAATACTGTTTGCTGAACAGGCTGCAGAATGAAATGACTACATCAACTACAAAGATATCCTCATTAGTTAGGGAAAATTATTTGTTTTCATGCATTTCAAGAAATCAGAAGTGAAGCTCTTTACTACCAGCAGATAGATCAGAATTCAAGTTAAGGGTAAGGATTCCAGAACAAATAACATTCATTTCTATGAATGGAAAAATGTCACAAACATTTATTTTAACATAGATATTCAGATTTTATAATACCCTACCCTCCACAAGGATGGGGGAACACTTTTTAAACAGAACTTTATAGTCCGTTTCAACATAAGGCTGAATTCAGAAATAAACAGAATTAGTCTTCTATGAGAGATGGAACAAATGACTACACAAATTTTTTATTTCACTTTAGTGTTACCTTCCTGAGATTTTAATGACAAAGCGTAATATGACTGCCCCCAAATGCATTTGAAACCATAATAAGAATGCCGTAATTTTAGACTGTGGGTTTATAATCTGCATTACCTTCTAAGTTAAATTTCAACACCAGGGTACTCCTAATGGAAAATTTCCTGATAAATGTGCCACAAGTTCAGAGGAGAAAAATTAACCAACTAACAAAAGACAGTGGAAGCACAAGTACTTAACATAGATTTCTCTAATAATTTTAGTATCATACTCTAAGCAGCAGTTTGTTAGTTAATGCCCATACTGGTGTATGTAGCTAGCTATTTAATTTAAAAGTTCTTCCTGTTACACTCTAGCCTCCTCAGTTTATTTACAGATGCACTTAATACCCAGTAAAGTAAAGACCACTTGGAAAAATAAAAGGCATGCCATACTTTGGAAGCCATAAACAATGCTTACATTTGGTTTTTTAATACCTTATTCCACTTACTAGTATAATTATTAGGTCAATAAGCACTTTTTAAAATAAAGTAGCTTTGAAACATGCCTGTCTTGGCAATTATGGATACAAGCCAATATATAAAAAACAGCACACACTTTTGCATTCTTGGACATTAACATACACCAAATGAATGAATAAAGGCAATGAGGACTGAAATCAGCAGTAATTAGGCTGCTAGAATAAGGTGAGCATATGTGGAAAACACAAAAAGTGCACAGGTACTTCTTATGATCAATCCTGAGTTTCAAAGTAGGATCTTCAGATTTTTAAAATTCTTTCCTTGTCAATGCCAAGTAATTCCACCAAGGATGTTACAATAGAGATTATGTTAGTCCTACAATATGCCTATTCTAATATTCTCTTGTGCTCTTAGCTCACAATTAAATGTATCATATAATTCTTAGAAATCTATCAATTGGGAGACAAACTGCAGGGTATAAGACTTTCAAGATCAAAGAAGAAATCAGCTAAAATATGAGCTCAAGCATTACATTATGAAAAAAAAAAAAACTACTACTTTCCAAGCACTAATATACACTCACGAATCTCCACTACTTTCAAACATTTAACTGGACTCGAATTAGGTGATTCCCTCATACCTTTAAAGACTTATCACCCTCAGCAGTGCCTTCCACCCTAAGTCTGTGTCAAAAAGAACTCCTTGGCAGAGAGGGTTTCTATACTAACTGCTTCAAAGTAACATTTTCAGACCCTGATGTCCTCACCAAAGACACAAAGTAATAAAGAATAAAGCCTTTCCAACTATTTAAGACCCATTTCTCAGAAAATCTCTGAAACCTAAAGTTTAATTTAGTGGCAAAACCTGATCTAATATATAAATTTTTTTTAATTTAAAATTTTTATACAGCAAGATTTCACCTAAGCACTGATGTGAAGCTATTTACGGTTTTTATTTATCCCATTTACTGTAATTATTCGTGCTTCACTTTAGAAATATTAAGCTCTTGATTACGCTTAATAAAATTAAAAACAAATCTTTCCCCAAAGTTCTGAATTCCTTATTACTTGGCACCAAGGGTTATAGGTAAAGTATTATGGACCTATAGTCCATTTCACAAACATCTACTACAGCAAAATACTCTTGAACATACTTTGCACTTTTCTAATTTCTGTGTTGTCTACCTGGGGTTCCGTTAGCTTAAAACTTACATACCCCTACATGGTACGTACATATCATGTACACTCTCACCTCATGTTCAAGGTCATCTTGGACTACTACAGTCTAAGTTTTCATTTCTTCCTTTGATTCTATAAGCACTCATCTGTATCACTCATTTGGGTATTATCTGGAACTTCCATTTACATTTTGATGATTAAATT
This sequence comes from Antilocapra americana, assembly GCA_007570785.1. Lineage (NCBI taxonomy): Eukaryota > Metazoa > Chordata > Mammalia > Artiodactyla > Antilocapridae > Antilocapra > Antilocapra americana. Next base: position 10,530,630 of record ML663563.1, on the reverse strand, counting down.
TTCACTCTTTGCTAAGAACCTTTTGCGCATAATAACGCAATTTCACCATAACATACAGTAACTGAGAACAAGTAGCTCTCAAGTACAGGCAGTCAGATGAATGAGTCCTCAAGAGACAGATGCTCCAAATAATGAAGGATTATAGGTGGGAATAAATGTAACACTTAAAAAAAATCAGTGTAAGAAATAGCCTATGATGGGAATTGATAAGGACAAATCACTGAACACTGTATTCCCTCAACTGAAATTATACAATTTGTCAGACTAGCCATCATCAAAAATCTACAAACAATAAATGTTGGAGAGGGTGTGGAGAAAAGGGAACCCTATTGCACCGTTTGTAGAAATGTAAATAGATACAGCCACTATGGAGAACAGTATGGAGATTCCTTAAAAAACTAGGAATAAAACTACCAAATGACCCAACAATCCCACTATTGGGCATATACCCTGAGAAAACCATAACTGAAAAAGACACATGTACCCCAATGTTCACTGCAGCACTATTTACAATAGCCAGGACATGGAAGCAACCTAGATGTCCATCGACAGATGAATGGATATACAATGGAATACTACTCAGCCATAAAAGGGAATCCATTTGAGTCAGCTCTAGTGAGGTGGGTGAACCTAGAGCCTGTTATACAGAGTGAAGTCAGTCAGAAAGAGAAAAACTAATGTCATATATTAACGCATATATAGAGAATCTGAAGAATCCTAGAGAAAGAGGAGCCTGGTGGGCTGCTGTCTATGGGGTCACAGAGTGGGACACGACTGAAGCGCCTTAGCAGCAGAATAGAATCTAGAAATATGGTACTGCTGAACCTATTTGCAGGGCAGGAACAGAGACTCAGACATAGAAAACAAACTTTGGACACAGCAGGGGAAGGAGGAGGGACGAACAGAGTAAAAACAGCATAAGTACTCTCAACTCACACACAGAGTGGTTATTAAACTTTTACTCTAATACCATAATTCTGATAGATAATATTGATTTATACTCTACATAGGACCCTCTGGTTGACAAGATATATCAACCACTAAAGCACCATAGTCCTTTTCAAACTGGAGTTTACCGTTTTTGCTCAATAGCAGCCCTACTCTTTAGAAAGAGAACTTCTTAATCACCATTCTTTTTCTGTTCTACTTCCTGTCCTTTCACCTCTTTATCGCCTATCATTACTTTCATGTAAACAATAGAAAAATGTTATAAATATTCTTCTGTATTTAAAAGCTTGCAAATCTAATCTTTTCTTTGTTGAAGGATGACCAAATACAGGACAGAGCTCTCAAAGAGCTTAAGTATAAAAAAGCTGAAAATAGAGGGAATTTCAAACATTTTTTAGCTAGCAAATAAAACTATATAAACAATAGCAAGTGGCAACTTTGTGACTAGTTTGCATGTCCAGGACATAAAATATGATCTCAGTATATTCTCTAATTCAGAACAGCCAGAACAGCTGACCAGTTAATTATTTAATATAGGGAGCACAAAAGCTTCCTATTAAACTCCCCCTCCCTACCTTACGCAGGATTAGCTCATGGAAGCAGGAATTCTGTAATACTTAATCCCTGAAACTATCCTGAAGTTATTATCTTTTTACACTTCTCTAAACCACGTCATATGCTCTCTCTGATACAAACCCTGTTCTTTCAAGTAGTGATGTTCAGACTCAATACTGTTTCTTCACAGAATGTACCCATTATCTCCAGGGAAATAACTGGCACTAAATTTCCAAGAAACTAGGTACACTACAGACTATAACTTACGTAGCTTACTTCTTTCATAACCTGAAATTACTTGAACTGCATGCAGTCGTGTCCGACTCTTTGCGATCCCATGGACTGTAGCCTACCAGGTTTCTCTGTCCATGGGATTCTTCAGGCAAGAGTACTGGAGTGGGTTGCCATTTCCTTCTCCAGGGGATCTTCCCAACCCAGGGATCGAACCCAGGTCTCCTGTATTCCAGGCAGATGCTTTACCCTCTGAGCCTCCAGGGAATGCTGAACTGCATGCAGGCTAACTTAAAAATCCTTTAAAATTTGGAATAACTCTAAGACACAACTTTTATAAAAATGGTTAATGGGGTTTGTTCTTAAATTAACACAAAAAAGAAACAACTTTCTCCTAGAACATAAAAACATCATTTGTTTCGGAAGAGTATCTAAAGAACACGCCAAATTCTCAGGTCAAGGTTAAGCTAGAAAGGGGAAAAAATACATAGCTTCACTGTATGCAAGCTACTGTGCTGTGCTTAGTCGCTCAGTCATGTCTGACTCTTTGTGACCCCATGGACTGTAGCCCGCCAGGCTCCTCTGTCCTGGGGATTCTCCAGGCAAGAGTTCTGGAGTGGGTGGCCATGCCTCCTCCAGGGGATCATCCCGACCCAGGGGTCAAACCCAGGTCTCCCACATTGAAGGCAGATTCTTTACTGTCTGAATCACCAGATGAAAGCTACTACATATCCTAAAATTGTGAAAGACAACTATTAAAAATCGATTCAAGGTTATGTCAAAACTTGAATGTATCCATGGTTAAGTCATCAGATGTACAAAGCAAGTATTAAAACCAGAAAGTGGCTTAAAAAATTACCTAATCTGTTACTGTGATAAAAAAAATTGAATGAGAGGAATTCCCTGTTGGTCCAGTAGTTAGGACTTGGTGCTTTCACTGCCAGGGAACCTGCCAGTTCAATGCCTGGCCAGGAAACTAAGATTCTGCAAGCAGTGAGATGTGGCCAAAAAAAGAAAAAAAAAGTTGAATAGACTGCTCAACAGAAAAAAACAAACAAAAACCTGCCAAGAAACTAAATTTGAAATGACTATACATTAATAAGAGATTCCAAGATAACGCACATGAGAGCAGTGCCTCAGTGTTCATCTATGATTTGTAGTTTTCTCGTTCCCCTCAAAAATATGTTCAATATATTGTAAGGTACGGAAAAATGAGTAACATACAAAAAAGTAATAACCAGACAAACAGATGGGAGTATCTTAACAGCCTTTCAAATAAATGTTGATATTCTCTTCTGATGCTATACCAACCTCTACTAGCTGCAATATACTGAAATGTGTAACCTTATCAATAAACCCTGTGTTCTCTATCACATTAAGACTCGTTGGTCTAGCTAGAACTTTGGAAGGATTTCTTATCCCTGCATGATTTTCATGCACTGGTGACTAAAAACACTGGCTTACAGAGTCATGTCGATCTTCAAACACTGACATATTTTATTACATAGTATTTTAAAAACCCTGTTCATTAACATCACCAATATCACCAGAAAACTTTAAGATACTGAGAAGCTGTGAAGAGCACAGTGGTAACTAACACAAATTTTACAAAATTCTAATTTTCACTTGAAAATCAGAACCATAACCACTGCTCATAAATACTGTCGATCTTTTCCTTTTAGAGCAACAAGTTCACTTTTAGAGAAAATGTAATACCCAAGTCTGAAAAACTTCTTCAGTCTGCTAAGCATTCTTTTAAGTAAAAACAGAGTTCATTTAAAAAGTGGCTGATTCAGCTTGCAACTCAAATAATCACACAAATGCTTTCTGTAGAGACAACCATTATACTTCAGTATGGAGCAAAAAAAAAAAATTAAGCATACTCTGTTTAGTTATAGCATACTAAAATGATGTGTACAAAGTTGACATCTGATTTTTTTTTTAAACTTCATTAAGTGTGTTTAGATTTTCTGTTTTCTTTTAAAGCATGGGCATATGGCAACGAAGAATACATGCGATACGATGACTGCTAATACAGTGTGGTACTCTGACCTGATTTAAGATGTCAAGCTTTATCGACTTTTGCTTGTGTACACTGGTACAGCTATCCACACAGTGAAAACGCAAAGGACATCTCAGCATTGCTGTAAGAAGTTTTCTACTTGGAGACTCCCTGCAAATGTCGAGGCAATCCCAAGGATTCCTTCAATCATTCTTTGAAAACTACCGAGCTAGACAATTTATTTGTTCACAATCACAATTTTCTTCCCTAGTTCTCATTCACACCTTAGCAGGAATCTTAAAAATTAAGTAACCTAATCAACTTCTCTTGGCACTAGCAATGCTTAAGGTGAAGAGAAGCTTTACCATAAAGAACACTACCCATTAGTGTATTTTATAAACATTTATGAGTAACACTGCACTGAAGCCTCAACATCTCTGAGTACTATGTGCCACCTTTCCTACCGAGGAAGCATAAGAGGTTAGGAAAACTTCAGAAAAGAAGTACAAATTTTGCCTTAAAATTCACTGCACTGGTAAAGACTACAAGTGATACTAATTGTCTTCATTATACTTATCTGTATTCAAAGCACTTTTTTGTAATACCTCAAGTCCAACAATTTCAAGAGCAGCACAATAATAGATGCACGTTTATATACATCATTACCATCCTTTGTTATTATCTGTGCAGTACAGAATTCAAGATTCCTGAGGGATTCCTGAGTTTTGCTATAGATATTGAGGAGCTTAAAGATAACTTACAAACCTTGAAGCAGCAGATGCAACTATGCTAGCACAATGTTGTCTCACTACAACCTTAAAACACAAGGTAACAGCTGGATGCAATATGTACACCACTTTGACACCAACAAACTATTAATTAAACAAAAGGAGCTTTTATTTATAGTTCTTATTCCCAGTATCTAAGAACTTTTAGAAAGTCTTTTTTTTTAAGATCACAGTGACTTGAAAAAATATATTCTAATAAGGAAAAATTATAGAAAACACAGATAATTAGAATTTTGCGTAACATTTTCCATTTCCTTTTTAGAAGCTTTTGCCAAAAACTGCTATTAAATGGACAAAACAGATTTTCTTTCATCTCTGTTTTTCCCACAAGGCAAACAAGAGGAAAGCAACAGGTAAAAGTGATCCACCAACAGGGCAATTAGTCCACTATATACTCTCAAAATAAAGTTACTTAGCAAAATGCTAAGTTTAAAATACAGGAGAGAAAACGATTTTTATTAAAAGTACATATTTACTGAAATAAATACTCAAAGAAACTACTGAAAAACTCAAGAAAAAGCTCTATCATAGTGAAAGTGATGATTTCAAGAAATCAGTAGTGATCAAAATTATGTATAACTGCTTTAAATGAATGCTCTCTTCCTTTCATATCTTTAAGTCTACCTGTACAAGTTAGAAACCTTTCACCACCCACCAGTGGACAAGACCACCTAGCACACGCACAGCTACAAAATTACAAAATTGTAAAAGTACAGTGTTAAGCATTAGGAACCAGTGCAATATAAAATTCAAAATCAGAACATTAGATAATTCTGTAAGTTTTTAATAGTCTAAGATTCTTAATTTAAACGTGAACATATTTCTAGTACTTGAGCACCTCATACACAATTTTAGGCTTAGTAATATCCCAGAATATTGTTCTACACAGTAAATTCTAGATGGGAATTCTGCAGTTCATGTGGCAAATATATGTCCTTTTTCTTTTTTTGGCCTCAGAGTATCTTGAGGGATCTTAGTTTCCTAATCAGGGATTGAACCCAGACTCTGTGCGGTTAAAGTGTGGAGTCCTAACTGCTGGACCACTAGGGAATTCCCCCAGTATTTTTTCTTTTGATAAGTAATTTAAATATTATTTAAAACCCTTGCACATTTCCTCAAATTGTCTTAAGGCTCCTTTAAAAAAGTTTAAATATCTTGATACACTATTGATACAATGAAATATTCTTTAAGTCATTACTGAAATAATCAGTTGCTATGTAGCCTTCATTTGACTAATATTGGTAATAAACATACCAGTATTAGAAAGTATGGAGAACTGATATTTCTTTTTGTTAGTGGTGTACTTTAAAAAGTGACTTTAATTTTTTTAAGGCAGCAAAAAGTTCCTGGTAACTTTTCTTCTATAAAATACAAATTATAAGATTAAAGGAATTGGTTTTAGAATCCAGTGACCAAATAAGTTCAAACAAACTAGGAGATTAAACAGCAAGCCAGTCTTTATTGCAAATAGATAAATTCATTCTATTCCTTGTACCTACTGCTTCCATTGTATTCATAAAATTTCTAAAGGACTAATAAATGAAAAGACTTAAGTTCTCAAACGGTAATTTAGTACCTTTTACATGACTGAAGCGACTTAGCAGCAGTACCACTGCAAAATATTTTAAGAATACTGAAAAACATTAGGTTTTCAGCACAAGTGCAAGTCATTTGCAGATGTCTAATGTTACAATGAATCACTGCATCAGCCAAAAGTTTCTTAACTTTTTCTAAAAGAAATCTAATTTGAAAAGAGTAACTCTTATTAACAGTCTTCAAAAATGATAGGAGAGAGAAGAAAAAAAAAAAATCAAGGCATAAATTTAGTTACAACCTTATATGGTCTTACAAAGTTTACAACCAATCTTTATCAAGATTTTATATAGACTGAACATGTAACATCACTGCTATAATAGAAGACTGCTTTTGACTATTCGGTTCATAAATACTAAACTGCTCCCCTTGTCAGTCAAATCTAAACACTACAGATCAATAACCACTCCCTCTTTACCAATACATAACCCAGAGACACATTATTTTAAATCTTTGGGAAAATGACACTTGCATACCAATAAGATCCTGATATTCAATAATAAAACTGTCTACTTACACTTCTGGAAGAAAGAAAGATAAATGACACCTCTGAAAAATTAACCCAATTCTATTTTGTATGAGATCCATTCCCTATTTAATTTCACTGTCTTAATAAACAGATCAAATACCTACAACAAAAGTCAAAGAAAACTGAACATGGATAATTTCTCATCCAAAGCTTAGACTTTATATTTAAAACAACATGTATAATTAGTTACTATGTTATCAATCTCCGCATCGCCTTCTACCAATCTTGAATATACCAGAGGATGCACTTGATAACACTCTCCTTACGTGGTGGCTCCTTACCATGAGGACTCTGTTTCCCTTTATACAGCTAAGAGAAAATACTGAAATGCCACAGTACAGGATTGCTTTGAGGATAAAAATCAATCTGTAAAGTTAAAATGGCTCCAAAGCCAATGTGGAAGTGTTTCCTTTTGAAGGAATACAAAGATCTCTTCAAAAAATCATCTCTTTTAAATATTCATTAGTTAATACCTAAATATAAATGCTAGACACCGCATGCATAGGCAAGGTTCTAGGAAAAAAGATACAGTAGAGAATAAAATGGATCAAGTCCCTACCCTCGTGGTACTTACTTTTAACAAACCAGTACTGTCTCTACGTTAAGATACTATGCCTGTGTTTCTTTAGTGGGATAACAAAAAACACATAAGATAACAGACGGCAGGAAGCTGATACTTGTCATAGAAAGAAGAGAAGACTTTCATAGGGTGGGGGAGGGTGTTAGGGGGCAGAAGGAGCAACACTGTCATGAACCGATACCAATTAAGTCAGTTTATTATTGGGTTCTTCAGTTGTATTCCCATACCTGGCACATTAAAACCAAACTGGATACAGGTGTTTCAAAGATTTACTTTCTGGCCTCTTCAAATAAGGGAGTCTCACAATTTATTATGAATAACAAAAAGAAAATGCAAGTGAAACCACGTTCACAATAACGCAGAGACCAAAGGCATGCATAGGCTCCAATAAGACTATCATTCATGGCTCTGTGTCCTTAAAGTTATTTAATCATTTTGAATGTCAACTTCCTCTCTTAAAACCTGGTAATAAAACTACCCAAAGGGTTCTTCTACGCTGACTAAGGTACTTATATTTTTGGAGTATGATGGGACGTCTATCCTCTACAAAATGTTAATAATTCACCATAAAAACGTCGTATTTTTTCCTCCAGCTTCTCTACTATGGATAGACTACTGTCCTTCAAGACAGCAGGACCAGTGACTAGTTATCTTACCTTTTCTAGGCCTCAGTTTCCTTCACCGTAAATTCAGAGGGTGGGACTAGATGATCTAAATAGTCCTTTCCGGCCCTTAAAAAGTCCCATGACTACATTATGACTCAAATACTATTCAAGGTTCAGCTTTCACGAGTGATATCAGCTTTAAGTTAAATGATCGTCTCCCCTTTTTATGTTACCTCTTGGTAAGATTTTGTTGAGCAAGTCCAAACAGCATTCTAATTACAAAATAAGAGGATAAAAAAATGAATTTTTGAGTTGAAAGCTTTAAGTTTTATAAGAATTATAAATTATATTTTAGATGTTTATATAGTAGATGCAATCCTACTAGCCAAACAAAAATCCGATCAGCTTGAATTTTAAAATATTAAAATCATAATCTTCATTCAGTGTCAACTTTCTACCCCGTTAAAACGTGATTTCCCATTACAGTAACACGTTAACTGCTCATCTTCACTCCGAACAAGAGCTGCAGGGCAAAACTCTTGTTCTAAACTAGTAAGAGGGAGCAAGCGAAGAGGAAGCAAATCGTTAAACTCAGCAAGGACAGTCTTTTCTCCAAAAGCTATCGGTGTTTTCAGAAGAAAAACTAGAATGGCTAGATTCAATGGGGGTAGTTTTAAATAATATTCATGGCGCTGACAGTCAATGTTAGGATTAGACACACCGAGATGTCCGAAAAAGAGAAGAGGACAAACTTCCTGGATTTTCTTTCCCTCTGTAAGAGAAAGAGATTTCCTCTTGCTGACGATGGGAAAGGCCCCTTTAACAGTTTTTCTCTTCGCGGTGGCTGCTGCCAGACTAGGTGGGGCTCCCTCCGCTGCCTTCCTCCTGCCACTTCCCGCAACAAATGGAGCAAACCAGCCCGGTTTCAGGCAAACTTTTCCCCTGTCAGGCTCGAGCCCGCAAGGCGCCGGGGAGTGGTTTCCCCCGAAAGCTCTCCGCCCCTGCTCGGGACTGGGGGAAGCTGAGTCCCCGAAAGGACAACTTTCTGGTTTCCGTTCTAACTTCCACTCACACCCGCGAAGGCACCGAGGCGGCCGGCCAGGGGGGCCCCGGGGCGGGGAGATGAATCTTCCGGGGAGCCGGCGAGGAACGGCGGGCAGCCGAGAGGCAGCGGCGGCCGCGGGCAGAGGAGAGCAGGCGGGTGGGGGGGGTCCTCGGGCTCTCACTTCCTCCGCCATATTTCAGACATTTGACCCCTTCCGCAAAGCGCGCCGTTCCCCCGCGGCGGCGGCTGGTCCCCGCCGGCCTGGGAGGCAGCGCGCTCGCCGCCCCGGCGCCGGGCCCCAGCACCACCTGCCGCGCTCCG
>ML663563.1:10377278-10521033 GCA_007570785.1 Antilocapra americana | reverse complement strand
ACTAGCTTATACTCACGCATGATGCAAACTTGTAAAATCTAGTACCTCTCGCGCTGTCACCGGGTTCCCGCAGCCAGCGTCGCCTCACGCTCCCTCCGGGTCGCTGCTCCCGGCGCCACGGCGGTCCTGCCGCTGCCGCTGCCGCTGCTGCCGCCGCCGCCGCCGCCGCTCCGGCTGGTTTACACGCCTGACTCTGGGCGAGGTTTGGCGGTGTCGCCTTGACGTCAGGCGTTCAGCCTCGCTCTCGCTTCCGTCCGCGGGCGGGGCGCGCGGGTGCGCGGCCCGGGAAGGGGCGGTGCCGAGGGGCGGGGCGAGAGGGCCGAGGGGCGGGGCCACTCGTGCGGCCGCCGGGCGCCTTGCGCGGCACTTCCTCCGCGATGTTTCTCTTCCTCCTCCTCCTCGCCCCTTCGGCCTCGCGTTGACTTCTGAGACCGTGGCGAGTTTGCACCGGTGCCAAGGGCTTAGAAACAGTCCGAAACTCAAAGATGCCTTTAGTGCAAACTCTAGTGTAATCACCGACGCCAGCAAACAGTTGGTGCTCGCATATTCCTTTGTGTTGGGGAAAGTGGCCTGAGAAGTAACAGCGCTGTTTCCACACCTAGAGCTCCCGTGAAGGTGCCTAGGCCAGGACACAGTCTTTTTCATTCTCGAAATGGTTTCTCCTGAAAGGTCAGATGTCTTAATCTAGGACAGTTCTTTCCAAATTACCCCGTCAAACTCAATAATCCCAAACGACTTTGTACCTAAATCAACTATATGAGTAAAATAAAGCGCATATTTAAATGCATGACTAGAGCACTCTAAAAGAATTACCCATAGGGATCTTTATGATGTGACTACTGGGCAACAGAAGGCACTTTCTCCTCCAAAATGCCTTGTTTCAAAAAGGGTGCAGACTTAACAGTGGAATTTACCACTATTAGAGAAAAGACTAAAATACAACTGCCCTTTATACAAGATGTTAGCTTCTATGAAATTGAGTTTTGTTGGACAAAAGTATTCAAACAGCAAAGTGCAGGGAGAAGTTGGGATTGGGAGGTCATTAAAGATTTATTTTTGCTTAGTCCATTGTTTAACTGGACCCTATTATAATGAAGCATTCTTGAAATAAATTTTTATAAACTTGGAAGATTAGCGAAAATATGATTACTTTTACTCTTTTTAAGAATGCTAGTAATTGAAAACTAAAGGACTAGATAAGAATGAACTATAATTATCCTTAGTTTTTTTGTATGTAAGTGCTTTCTAAATTTTTCAAGATTTAGGTTGATTGACTATGTTACGTATTTTGGTAATTCGTTTCCTTAGAAAACCCTTTTAAAATGGAGATTTCAAAGGCAAATGTCAGAGCGGTCTGTAGGAATTATTATAAATTATGAATGAATGAATGAATTTCCAATAAACTTAAATTTATTGACTTTTCAGTTATTGCATAAAACTTTGAAAAGTCTGAAAGCCTGAAACTGAGTTCATGGGAGCAATGTTATCTGGCTATACTGTTTTATCCTTTTTCTCTCTTTTTAAACTCTTTGACCTTTGGGCAATTGATTTTCTTTTTTCCCCAGAAAGAGTAGGTTTTAGGAGATTGAAGCTAGAATTATTTCGAGTTTGATAGAATACGTAAAATAGTTTAATTAAAATGCATTTGTAAGAAAAGAAAAACATTTGTTTTCTTCTGTTAAGACTGGAAATACTTCCTCTTGTATTAGGCTATTGTCTCTCTTCGGAGAATGCCAGACTGGACATCCTTTAAGTGTGCTCAGTCACTTCTGTCATGTCCAACTCTGAGACCCCATGGACTGTAGTCCACTAGGCTCCTCTATCCATGGGATTTTCCAGGCAAAGATCTTTTAAGCACTGAACTTATTTTTGGGTTTGAGTTCTTGAAAGCTCCTGTCACCTTGAAAACTTCACCACGATATTCCACTGGCAACTTTAGCAGGTCATATGTGCAAACTGAACGCATCACCTTTGTCACCAAACCAGTTTCTTCTCCTTTATTAATTATATCATCTTTTAAATTACCCTAAATTATCTAATTTAAATTAGACTAAATTATCAGTCTTAAATCCTGATACTCCTTTTTCTGCCTTTCCTGAAGCCATCAGTCAATTGGCACATCTATCAGACAGTAATTCATTTCTCCTGAGACCGTGCTGTTTGGGTTGGCACCGTCTTCTCAACTCCTGGACTTCGGGGGGAACCTTCCTACCTTGCCTGTGGCCTCCTGTCCGTTCCTACTGTCATCCATTCTACACATTGTTGCCAGATATTACCTTAAAGCTTACTAAGCAAGCCACTCTCTTACTAAGAGAATATTCAGTTACTCCCCTGCCCTACTAAAATTAAAAGCCTTGTATCTTATTTTTCTCTTCCACTTAAAAATGGCTTACAGTCAGAGTAGACTTGTTATCTTGCCCAGACATAGTGCTTCCCCACCTCTCTGGTGTGCAGAGGTGATTTCCTCTGCCTGTAATGCCCCTTCCTACCTCTGCCCTTCATTCAAGGTCCATTTACTTTCTCCAAGAAAGAGCATCTTTTCTGATAGTTCCAATTTAATGTGGTCTCTTCTCTACTGAATCCTCATAACACTACCGCTCCCTTTTTTTGTCACTTATTTTCTACCTTCCTACTAGCGCAGTGGCTTGCAAACTTTCTCTATAGAGCCAGATAGAAAGTATTTAAGGTTTTGTGGGCCAGATTTACAGCTACTCAACTCTGCCTTTGTTGTGCAAAAACAGCCATAGGATACATAAAGAATAAGCGTGACTATAGTCTAATAAAACTTTATTTATGGATACTAATTTGAATTTCATATAATTAAAATATTTTTCTTTTTAAGGAAATCATTAAACATGTGAAAATTATTTTTAGCTCATGGCTGTAACAAAAACAGACAGTGGGCTGCCATTGTTTGCCCCGCTGTACTCAGGGCCAGCTTTTCGAGCATGTGATAGGGCTCTGTGCTTAGAAGGTCCCCATAATTGTTTCAGTGAGCTCTGATGTCACCATCTTGAAATTGTTAATGATATTTGAAGAGAGAGGTCTGCATTTTCATTTTGCACTAGGTCCCTTAAATCATCTAGTGGGCCCTACTGGTACTAGGAGATAAAGTCTATAAGATAAGGATATATATTTCTCATGTTGGGCATGGTGGTTTCCTCTAATATGCAATGTTGGATTTTCTGTTCCTTAAGTACTGTGGAATAGTGGAAAACACCAGAGTCAGAGTTCAGCTCCACCCCTTATTAGCTGCATGTGATGGTGGCGCTCAATCTTTTGGACATATCTGAATCTTTGGACTGTAGCCCGCTAGGCTCCTCTGTCCATGGGTTGCCGTTTCCTACTCCAAGGGATCTTCCTAACCCAGGGATTGAACCACATCTCTTGCATCTCTTGCTATGGCAGGTAGATTCTTTATCACTGTGCCACCTGGGAAGCCAATTAGCTGCATAGTCTTGGGCAAATTCCTTAATTCGATCAAGGCATAGTTTTCTCATCTGCAACATTGGGATATATAACCTCTGCCTCACAAACTGTTGTAAGATAGAGAAAATAACCATATCTTAGCTCCTGGGACTAGAAGAATGAGCTCAAAATTAGTTTTCCCCTTTTAGGGGGAGGTGAATTAATAGTGTGCTCACCCATAATTCTTGCTATATTTAACTTGATATTGTATTTCTGATTTTCTATGTATTTGCACTCTTAAATGTTGTACTTCAAATACCATTTATACTTCATTAGTTTCAACAGTCCACATAAGTAAAGGTCTTACTGCAAATGCAAAATTAGATTTTAAAGAACCTTCACATTTACAACTTTCCTAATTAACAATTAATGATTATTCGCATTAACAAGAGTCATGCTGTTTAACTTCCAATTAAGCATAGTTATCAGTTGCATTGAGAATCATTAACCTTAAATATTATTATATTATTTCATTCACAAATGGATAATATTAAAATTTGATCCTTTCAAGGCACTTTGTTACAAGTTTTTCTATTGCGTAAGTGTATACATGTGTGTGTCTGTGTGTGTAATATATGATGATATAAATGTAGTTCCGTTTCTTTGCAACACCTTGCATAGCTAGGGTTGGAGGTCGAGAAGGATAAGAAGGCTGTTTGTTGATACAATAGAGGAAAAACAACGACTTAAATCTCAGCTTAATTTTGTTTTGTTTTCTTGGTTCATGATTGTGTTTCAAACTCTATACAGTTATTTTAGAAATTCTGTCATTTAATCATGTGAGAGAAGAGGCAAGCATGTTAGACTATTGCTATTATAGGAAAACAACTTAGGACTCATACTCTCCTAGGGTAGTTTATTTTTCTCTAAGATTTCTGATTTGGGGAAACCTCATACTTATATATAAGAAAAATGAGGAAGTTTGGCATGGTTTCTACTCTGTGTAATACCTATAATAACTGCTTATTTGCCTCAAGATATGTTTCAAATTCTGTCTGTACTCTATTTCAGTAGTTGTAGGTCCGACCACCGGGTCTGCCTACACCATGTCAGATAACTCCTAGCAGTTCTATAATTTTGTCATTGATAATGTCTATAGTGTAAGGAACAGATTATACTTAAAATTTTTTCCCTTCTTAAGCTATATCTGAGAAAAACCATACAAATGAAAATGACATTCCCAGAGCCATCATGTAAATGAATATTAAAACAGAAAACCACTGGAAGAACCAGCTTCACAAAATTCCCCCTGTTGTGAAACTTTCAAAAGAAACTTAAATTAAGAAAATCTTCAAAAACCACATAAAAGTACTTTCAGAATCTGGTCTGTCTCCAAATCAAACAGCTAATAAAAGTATGCCAAAGATGCTCAAAAGTTAGGTGTCCTCTCAGACTATCATTATAACAGTCCTGGCTTCTATTCTCAATCACTCCCAAGTCCGGTGTATGAATCACATACTTCAGTAATGATGACCAATTCCAAGAGGTTGGTTTGAATAATCCATTATACAGATGAGAAGGCTAAAGCTTAGAAAGGCTAAGTGACCAAGGCTATATATAAAAATGTGGGTAGAGTTGAAATGTATGTCTTAGTTTGCCTACCTTTATTTGGCACCATACTGTCCTGTTATTCCTTTATTAAGGCGGTTCTTTCAGCCAGAAAAATCTCTTCTGTCTCTTTTGTAATTTTCTAAATCTTAGTCATTGTTCAAGACCTTGTGGTTTCTTGCTTCTTTGAATTTCCTAAATAATTATTGTTTGTACCACTCATTTGATACTTATCAAACATTGCCTTACTTAAATTGCTTTTGTCTTCTCTCTGTCCTGAGATCTTTGAGAACCCAAACATATCTTACACTTCTTTGTATTTACCAAACTGCTTGGCATCACATATTAGAAATAAAATGTAGTTTCAGGGGACATCTTGCCAATCTTGATTGGATTCTCCAAGCTGATTGAAGTGGATTTGTGACCTCTGGCAGTTATTTAACCTTTCAGAGTTTCTTATTAGAAATCTTTAAAATGTACATAAAAGTATTTAAAATATATTTTTGATATTTTAAAATAAGGGATCCTGTATAAAAATGGAAGTAATATAGAGTAACAATTAAGTGGCTTGGTCCTGGAATCAGATTACAAGTTCAAATGGAGTCTCCATTCATCTTAGGGAATTTATTTCTGGCTCCTGTTTTCTCGTTTGTAAAAGGAGTACACCAATAGAACCTATGTCATGGTTTTATTGTGAGGATAAAGAGAGTTAACAATACAAATGGAATAGTACCCATCATAATCTAAGCACTCTATAAATGCTGGCTATGTCATCATGAAAAGAGTCTCAATAAATGCTGGTTCATACTGCATCCTCTGGCACAATAAAACTTTGTACAAGCATTGTAAGAGTTCAACAAATGCTCATTGAACTTTCCTTTTGCTTTGCTTATGACAGTCAGACATGACTTAGTGACTGAATAAAATGGGTCCTCAATGAAGGATTGGTTGTGTTCTAAACTTTCTTCATGTCAACAGTTTGTAACTTGAAAATATTTATGCAATGGAAACAATGCTATAAAGTTTGTAGGTGGATACCTTAAAATATGACTTGATTATTAGGAAAGGTGAAAAAAAAAAGCCTGTTTTAATCCATTGACACTGAAAACACAGTCCCAAAAGTACTATTTCAACTGCTACTAACCAGCATTTAAAACTTTTCTCTTAATTTTCATGGCACCTTATTCTCATGGTTTTTTCCTCTCCAGCTTTTTCATCTTCCCCTTTCTATGCTATCCCTTCTTCCTCCTGACTTTTAAGGGTTGAAGTCTCCAGGGCTTGATCAAGAGTCTGAGTCCTACTTTAGTGTATATCAGAGGGAGTAGATTATTTTGATGTAAGATAAATGTATATGAGAAGGTAACTACTCAGTGTGATTCCAACAAAAATTGGTAAAAGTCTGATAAAAGTTGAACAGGGACAAAAACAGCCTTCTAAAGACACTTATCTCTCATGCCCTCTTGCTCTAGCTGATTCTGTCCATTTCTTTTTTCTTTTAAAATTATATCCTTTTGCCTTTTTAAGACGGACTTTAACATCACTAATATGCTTATACATTTCCTTCCTGCTCTTCTGTAGACCTCAGAACCACAATTTTTCACTAGGATCCCTTGCTCCTCCTAACTATCTCTATCTAAATTCTTCAGTGGCTTGTCATGTTCTTAATGCCTAAGAAAGCATGTCAAAAGGCTATGTTAGCCAAGAGAGAGAAATTATGTTTAAAATGTATTTGGCTTGAAAAATTCTGTCTGTTTCATCAGTGTGCCTGCATGTTCCTGCATTTACTCCAGCTGTGAGCTAGCCTGGCCTCTTCCTGCTGTTCTCCATGCTACTAGCTTAAGATGACACAAGTATCGCCCTGAAAAATCACACATTTATAATTGGTTCATGAATAGGGACATCCACAAACAACAAACAAAAAGCAAAGAATAACTGGCCAAAAGCCAAGAGAAGGAAAGTATTTACAGTGTCTTAGTTAATGGGTATATTTCCCAAAGAATGGAAGCGTCAGGGAGAATAGATTATTTTGTTTTCAGAAGCATTGCTCACAATAGCCAAAAGGTGGAAGTAACCCAAGTGTCCACTGACAGACAGATGGAGAAACAAAATGTGGTGTATACATACAATGGAATATTATTCAGCCTTAAAACAAAGGAAATTCTGAAACATGTTATATCATAGGTGAACCTTGAAGACAGTATTATGCAAAGGGAAATAAACCAGCCACCAAAAGACAAACTTGCGTGAGTCCACTTATATGAGGTACCTAGAGTAGTCAAATTCATAGGGATGGAAAGTAAAATGGTGATTGTCAGAAGCTGGGGGTAATGGGGAGTTAGTGTTTAATGGGTACAGAGTTTTAATTTGGGAAGATGAAATTGTTCTGGAAATGGATGGTGGGGAAGGGTGCAGAACAGTGTAAATGTATTTAATGCCATGAAACTGCACACATAAAGGTGGTTAAATTGGTAGATTTTAGGTTACCTATATTTTTCTACAATTAAAAAAAAAACTGTTAAGAAACTGGACTCTGGGTCAGTTTGAAAACCTCTGTTCAAATTCTGATTCCTTCACTTCATTTAGCTTTGAGAATCCACACTATTTCCACATCCTGAATTTGAGTTGCTTCACCTAAAATCTGGATTAAGAAGAATACATACTTAAATATATGATGGGGAAAGAAACAATTTCTAACTAACCTGTTTCCTCCCTAAACAAACAAGCAGAAGGCTTGTGAAAATTAAATACAAGTCTCTCTAATATCGTTTATATTGTTGCTTTGCACATAGCACTCAATCAATGTTAGACACTCTAATTTTATGATCATTTATTTACATTTAGCTCACTTTTAAAGATTATACTACTTCATCACTCAGTCGTGTCAAACTCTTTATGACCCCATGGACTAAATAGTCCATAAAATTCTCCAGGCCAGAATACTGGAGTGGATAGCCTTTCCCTTTTCCAGGGGATCTTCCCAAACCCAGAGATCAAACTGAGGTCTCTCACATTGCAGGTGGATTCCTTACCAAGCTGAGCCACAAGGAAAGCCCAAGTTAGATGGGTCGATTTTCCTATGGGTTTTGGGAATTTACTCCAGATTTAGATCTCTTAATTATGTGGATCCAGGAAGGTGATTTCAGTATCTAGATCAGCTGCGAAGGTAGCTGATCCAGAGATAATGACGAACAGCATGACATTTTGATGAGTTTGCAAAGTTTGGTGGAAAAAACAAAGGTATTGGAATCATGGTAAAAGTATCCCTTTATGTTTGGGAAATGAAACTTTGAGCCACTTTCTCTCAGTTCTCTGAAAATAAGTAGCAAGGAAAATAATGTTGATTTTTGAATAATCTGAAACTTGAGGTAGTCTTTCAATGGTTTGGTGGCATCTGCTGCATAATCCAAGAGATACTCTCCAAGTTGCAACCATGGGGAAATTTCCTCCAGCCTGGATCGTGGCTCTCTGGAAGGCTGTCACTGAGGCTACATCTGCTAACTTGAGTAATTACAGAATAGTAATTGTGAAATGTCTCAATTTTACACTCAAAACTATGATCTCTTTGTGAACCATTTTTCATCTCTATCTGTGTGTGTAGAAGAAACAGTAGAAAAAGCTATGAAGTTGCTGCTTTTGGAAAAGGGTAAACCTGAATAATACAAAGGAGACAGCATGCCATACTTTGTGCAAACAAATCCTCAACCCTTCAATGTGACCACAGTCATCATTGCATTTTTTAAATTTTAGAGAATTATTTATTTATTTATTAAAAAACATTTTCTTTTGGTCATCACTGCATTTTAAAGATGAGGAAACAGGCTCAGAACCTGCCTGTGTGAGCGGTGAACTGGAATTTAAATGTCGATTGGCTCCAATGCTGTGTTCTTTCTCTCAGACAACACTCTCCAAACCAGAACTTCTTGCTGCTTGTCACTGTCATTGGAGTTAGTGTCACTAATGGAGCTGCTCAGGTTCTGAGATCATCTTCTGGAGACGACCACTGTCCCTGGATGATTGTGATGGTGGCTCTGCTTGCCAACCCACCCTCTGCTAAGGTGGGAAGCTGCCACCCAGAGGAGGTGAACCAGAGGGCACAATAAAGCCCCTCTTGCCCTGAAATATTTCTTCACCTTCTTCTTGACCTGAAATAGCCACTATTAAAGCCACTCAGTTTGGAAAACAAAAGGGCAGTTGTCCTCAGAAAGCCCTATTAGAGTATATACCTGGGAGTCAGAAGCAGGCACTTCCAGTGCTTGCTCTCTCTCATTAGCACAGTTTATCACATAAGCCTGTTATCTCCTGGAAAGCCTAGAAAGACTACTTCTGAGAAAACACACTTGACAAGCAAGTGTCACCAGTGCTCCAGGAGACCAGCAGGTCTGGGTAGGGATCCTGAAACCCACATAGTGAAGGGGCCGACTGTGGACCCTGGGACAATGTGGGCCTCAGTCACGGCTGCCTGGGATAATGATGGTCTGTTGGTTGTAAGTAGCAGATACTAGCCTGAGGTACCTTAAGCAGAAAGTAGGAGATTAGAAGAATAGGAAGGTATGTTGGGGAATCCTGGAATTATGGGGCAGCCAGGTCTCAGGAAATTCCCTTGTGGCTCAGATGGTAAAGAATCTTGCCAACAATGCAGGAGACCCAGGTTCAATCCTTGGATGGGGAAGATCCCCTGGAGGAGGGCGTGGCAACCCACTCCAGTATCTTTGCCTGGAGAATCTCATGGATAGAGGAGCCTGGTCCATGGGGTTGCAAAGAGTCGGACACAACTCAGCAGCTAAACCACTACAGATCTCAGGAAGAGAGGAACCAAGGAAGGTTCTGAGATGACGGAGGTAGTTGGTAGAGGTCCCAGCAGATAGCAGTCAGTGACTTTACTTGGCTCCTGATTCCAGTATATCTTAAGCCTCAAGTGAGAGTGAGAATACTGTGTTCAGCTTAGGT
The DNA here is from genome assembly GCA_007570785.1 of Antilocapra americana. Lineage (NCBI taxonomy): Eukaryota > Metazoa > Chordata > Mammalia > Artiodactyla > Antilocapridae > Antilocapra > Antilocapra americana. The sequence continues at coordinate 10,511,070 of ML663563.1, read as the reverse complement.
GACTGTTCACAGTTGACTTGGTCAGCAATGGCTGTGGGGGCAGGAAGGGGCAGGAATCTGTACAGTGACAAGTTCACACAACAGAAACAGGAACCCTCCCGTGGGCAGTTTCCAGAGAGGAGGGGCTGGGCTAACACTGTATTAGAGAACTACCACATATTCCTACAGACACAGATCTTATTTGGGGAGTCATTTTGTACAGGGAGTTGCTTAGACAGAATAGTGTGACGTGGTCAAGAGCGCTGGCTCTGGAGCTGGATTGACTGAACTTCAATACCAGCACCATCACTTCCCGGGCAACTCGCTTAAGTATCCTATGTGTCTGTTTGCTTTTCTCTAGAGTGATGATAATAATAGTACTTACTACATGAGAACATTAGGATTCAATGAGCTAATACCAGCAAAGAGCTTAAAACAGTGCCTGGCAGACAGTAAGCCCTGGATAAATCACTATTATTATCCAGCTTTTGAGGTGTCATAATATTCATTGAAATTATCAAATGGGCTCTCCTCACTTTAAAAATACCCAGTGGGGCTCTTTTAATATGTAACTTTATGAAAGAAAGAGGAACATAATCAGATAAACACTTCATTATGAAATACCTATTTGGTTGAACTCAGGCATAAATATAGATGCAACAATATCAAATATCAAGAAGAGAAGTAAAACAAAGAAAATAAAAACAATATAAGAAAAAATATGGATGCAACATCAAATGCACAATCCACAAAGAAAAGAATTAATAAATTGGACTTCATCAAATTAAAAACTTAGGCTCTTTAAAAGGTGCCATTAACTGATTCATGTGTTGGCTGAAACCAACACAATTCTGTAAAGCAATTATCCTTCAGTTAAGAAGTAAGTAAGTTAAAAACAGAAAAAATAGAAAGTAGGCTAAAATGGTAAAAAAAAAAAAGAGTGCCATTTGGACAAGCCAAATAGTTCTAGAAAATAATTTGTAAATCATATATCTAATGAAGAACTTGAATCCAGAAGAAAAGAGCACTTAAAACTCAATAATAATAATAATAATAAGACAAATTGACTAATTGAAAAATGGGCAGAAGATTTGAAAGGTATTTCACCAGAAGCTATCTGAATGGCTAATAAACACCTGAAAAGATGCTTGACATCCTTATTTTGGGAAATGCAGATTAAAAATCACAGTGAGATACCAGTTTAAACTCTTTGGAATGACTGTGATGAAAGAGTGATTTTTATCAAGTATAGGAGGTGTGGGGAAACTGGAATGCATTCACAGTACGGATGAGAATATAAAACAATGCATCCACTTTGGCAAATAGTTTGGCAATGTCTTAAACAGTAAAATATAAATTTAGCATATGACCCAGCCATTCCTTTCCTAGGTACATACCTAAGAGAAATAAATAACATATGTTCACACAAAGACTTGTCTAAAAATGCTCACACAATCATTTTTCATAATAGCTAAAAAATGGATCAGGCGGCACTAGTGGTAAAGACCCGCCTGACAGTGCAGGAGACATAAGTGATGCAGGTTCAATCCCTGGATCAGGAAGATCCCCTGGAGGAGGAAATGACAACCTACTCCAGTATTCTTGCCTGGAGAAGCCTATGGAGAGAGGAGCCTGGTGGGCTACAGTCCATAGGATTGCAAAGAGTTGAACATGACTAAAGTGACTTGGCATGCTCACATGGATTGCCTCTTGGCAAAATATGGATACAAATTGAATGTATATTGACTAGTTAAATTGAATGTGGCATTATTATATAATACTATTTAGCAATAAGAAGAAACATATTATCGATATATGCACAACATAGGTGAATCTAAATACCACCATGCAAAGTGAAAGAAGAAAGACACAAAAGATTATATATTGCATGATCCTATTTATATGAAATTTCTGAAAGTGGCAAATCTACAGAGACGTATAGACAGAACAGTAATTGCCTGGGCTGGGCATGGGAGGGGGGATTAACTATAAATGAGAATGACAGAAATTTTGAAGGTGATAGAAAATGTTCTAAAGCTAGATTTATGTGTTGGTTGTACAAATGCATGAATTTACCAAAATCATTGAAACATATACTTTTTAAAGGATTAATTTTATGGTATGTAAATTATATCTCAATAAAGCTTCTTTTCTCTTCTATTCAGTCATTTTGACTGAGTTACCAGTAAAACCTATAGGTAAAAATAATTAAGAAAGAAGAAATCTCTATTTTAGTCTAACATTATTTGCTGAACCTTGTTTGGGCTTCATAATGTTTATGCCCAGTCCCAGTCCATCCCCTCACTGATCCACCCTAGTGTAGTGAATTTCTCTTATCAGGATCGGTAAGTCATGTATAGACAATGAGTCTAAGCGTTGAACACTAAGCATTGAAACTTTAGGGAGGGAATCTTTTAAGAACTATATTTATATAGCTCTAGCTATTCCCATTCTTATTTGTTATTGTATAGATTCAGGTATTACTGGGGTATAAGAAATCATTCTCCAAGGAAAATGCTGATTTCTACAGTTGCCTGCGAATATCTTGAAACTTCTTTTCTGTCTCTTCAATGTGTCATACTGCAATAACCGTGACAGGAAGAAAACAACTTTTAGATTGAGTACAACATCAAAAAGGCTTCTCCTGATACTAAAAAAAAAAAAAAAAAAAAAATCATCTGCTTGATAGCTATTTCCTGTGTCAAACTAAAACTATCAAATGTTTCTGCAGCCATCTGGGGGTTTGTTGTTTATTTCATGCCAATACCAACATGTTAACACAAAGGACTGGAAAGGAACAACATTCATTCATCCTCCCATCCATCCATCCATCCGTCCTCCCCTCATTCATGCATCCTTTCATCCATCATCTACACATTTGATAATGATTTCTTGAGTTCCAGCTGTGTATCATACACTCTGCTACTAAAGTTTCAAAAATGAATAAGAAAGACATGGTCTGCACCCTCGCAGAGTTTAAAGTCTTTTTTGGATGACAGCTAAAGGCCAGCATGAAGACATTTTTCCACTTTCCAGGTTTTCTCGGGCTGGTCTTGGCTCCTTCATTGGCTGCACAGGTGGCGTTTGTGGTGACCTGGTGACTAGGCAGTACCTCTGATAGTGAATGCAAGGAGACCTCTGTTGCTGGTAATGGTTTCTCTGCATTGGCAGTGATCACTCTGATGGGCTTTGAAAGGACAGGCTTTGAAGCAATCTGCTTGTTAATGGTAAGTGCAAAAGTCCTAGGAGTGGCCACAAGAGGTCTAAAGAGGTGGTAGCTGTGGCCTCTAGCACCTCTGCAAATTACATGGAAGTCAAATGCAAGTAAGGATATTTTTAGTGAAAATTTGCCTTCTGTACTTGCTTGAAAGTGTATTAGATATGAAGGTAATGATGAGAATTATTTATTTCTCAAATATTTCATATATCTGTGAATATGTAGTAAATCAAGATCACTCTACAACTCTCACAGCATTTTTAGTTCAGTGGTGTGAGGTAGCTACCCAATGTCATTATATAACATTGTTTTTAGAAAGGGAAATTAAAAATCATGTGTTCAGTTGGGGCTCTCCAGAGAAAAAGACAATAAGTAATCACCCAGTTTATAACTAGGACCAAGAGGTAGAGTTCCAACCTTTACTCTGGAAGGAAACAATAAGAAAAAAATACAAAAATGGGACAGTGCTTCAGATAATATGTTAGTTAAAACCTCATAAGAACATTGTATATGTTGGATAGCGTTTCTGGTCTAAACTGATTCTGCGTATGGTAAGGTCTGAGGCTTCTTGAATGAAATAATTTGCAGAAAGCCATGGAGTCTGATCTAGTTAAATACGTCAGTCACCTGGAACTGCTATGGTAGTTCCTTTTCTCCTGCATCTCTGGATTCCCTCTATTGAAAGTACTCCCTTGTGGTCAGGGATGCCCAACACATGGCAGACGTGCCCATGCCCAGAGCACGGACTCACTACCACAGTCCTTTCCACGACTGAGCCCCGGTATGTCCTTAGCACCCCGGCAAGCCCAGCATCCCAGGCCTCGCTAACCAACCAGCTGGAATTAACATGTGAGAGGAAACCTTGGACTAGAGAATGAGAACAGTGGCCTTAACTTTAAAAGGTTATAGTAGAATGAAAATGTGTTTCCTGGCAAGGAAGAGATTGCCTTGACCAGGAGTAAGAGCTTCTTTTGGAAAAGGAAGTGGTGACCCACTGCAGTATTCTTGCCTGGAGAATCCTACAGACAGAAGAGCCTGGCAGGCTACAGTCCACAGTGTTGCAAAGAGTTGAACACAACCAGGGCAACTTAGCACAAAAGAGCTTCTTTGCTATGAAACTAATTGCTGGTTCTGAAGAATCAGGAAAGACAATGATAGTGACAAGGTGTGGCAGCGTGAGGGGCAGTCATGGCCAGGAAGGCAGCACACAGAAGAAGACTGGGAAATCAGAGAAAAGAGTGGCTTATTTCACAGTTCCCTGGGGTCAAGATGCTCTGGCTCTGGCTCTTCTTAACACTATCCTGAGAAGTTTGGTGGAGAATGACTCAGGATGAGGGCTCTGAACAATGAGTCACCTGCAACTTCCTGCCTTACCTGGACTTTTTGGGAAGCCTTTTATTAAATACTGGTTAGAGAGACCAGCTCCTTCCACCTTTTGACAACTGACAGCACTGTGCTTTGAGGCAAATCCGAGTAAACAGTCTAACCTCCATGTGGCCATCATTCCAGTAAACAAAGCTTTTAGTGACCTCAGAGGTGGTGAGGTTTTTACCATGAATGGCCTGAAGTCATGTGAGCACAGCCAGGCAAATCTGGGAGCATGCCTTTAAAGTTCTCTGATAAAGTAACTCAATGATGGGGATAATTTTACTGGCCCACTAAATAATAGAATGATAAACACCTTAGAGCTATCTTGCAAATTGGCACTTTCTTTTTTAATCAGTTTGTAGCCCTGGGCAAGTCTTTTTATTTCTTCATTTTCTTATCTATAAAGATGATACCTTTCATAAAAAGAAAAGTAATAACAAAATGCATTGATTATATACTGTCTGCAAGACATGGAGAGGTTGGTCCTGGGGCGTCATCCAAGATGGAATAGGCAGGGCTTCCCAGTGGTTCAGTGGTAAAGATTTAGGTTGGAGAGGGTGTTCGATAAGAGTTGGCACCGGAGTTTCTTCTTTTTTATTTTTGATGGTGGAGAAATAAAAGACTGATTCCACTTGTTCTCGTATGCATTATTCATGGAATTAAAAAAAAAGTGAGCTGGTAAATAGTTTGAAATGAATACATATGAGGCTGTGGTGTATGTTTTAAAGTGATAAAGCACTCAACCACAATACATTAATGCTCGGAATGGTAAAACTTCCACCAACATAAGCCAGAGGTTGGGAACTAGTAACGAACAGAACACAGGTCTGAAGTCTTTGAGTCAAACTGTCTGGTCATTAGAACCAGGCTGCCAATGTGAAAGAAACTTTAACCTTTCATCACTTTGAGACATTTATTCTTCTTTTGACACGCAGCTAAAAGAAGCACTAAGGAATTTTAGAGCTACAAGCTAAAAATAATCTTCTCTAGTCCTCTTTCTTTTAACAGTAGGATTCTAACCCAATTAACAAACTGACTTAAAGAAAAATAAATTGTGGTCAGTTTGGCTACTTTTTCCTTCTCCCTGCTATTGAATTTCACTATAATTAGCATTTAAAAAAATCTAACTTTAGTCAAGAAAACAAAGTTGAGGATGTAGGCTGTGTAATTTGCTAGAACTTTTATTCTCGATTAATACACCACTCATCTAATGAACTTCATATTTCTACAATTTTACACACAATTCCCGCCCTCCCCCAAACATGAAGAGTAATCCCAAGAGAAGAGACCCATTAGTAAGAATTCACTATCTACACCTCTTCTTATTTGCCATAAACATGGAGCAAATTACCATATTTGAAATATAAATTTTTAGTCACATCTCACTGGAAATACATTGAAAACAAACAGAAATGGAAGAAATCATGTCACTGATATTTCATTTAAACTACTTTTCTAAATTAAGAGTTTCAAGCACACTATATAGCCTAATTATGATTGTATCATCATTTCTAATGCGGTCAAAGAGTTTAAATAATTTACTGTAAACCACATAGTAACTTAAATAGCAAGGCTGAAACAAGAGTCCAGAACTGGTGATTTCTAATAAGAAAGGGCACCTCTGCCTAACTGTATAAGATGTCATATCATAGTGCTTGTCCAACTTTCCACAGCCACAAGCCTGGAGAATTCTCTCCCAATTCCTACTAAGTAGCTGCATTTTATTGCCAATGAATACTTTTACTTCCTCTTCTCATTTATAGCACTAGACTGGTTCCTTTGTCATCAAAGCTACAGAATGTAAATCTGAATTTTAATGTGTATGATAAATACACAAACAGTATGTTTTTGTCTCACTAAAAGTGTTCCATTTATTTATTTATTTGTGTGTGTGTGTGTGTTTCATTTAATTTTGCTTTTGAAGTATTTTATGGACGTCGTCTTTCAAATTTATTTTTGAAATACTCTCCTATTGATTTGGAGGTCTGTGGCTATATTCTTTTGCCTTAGCTTGAAGCTCCCTCCCTTCCTCCTTCCCTCTTTCTTTTTCTCTTCCTTCCTTCCTTTTTTCCCTTCGTTTCCTTCCTTCCTTTGTGGGATTTCTATTATTTGATAAAAATCCAGTAACAAAAACTTAGAAATCTAATAAGGGTCTCAGATGCTTAAATATTTCCCCTTAAAATGTGACTAACCTTGCTTCACATTGCATTCAAGCTCAAGGGTCAAGTTCAGGCTAAATTATTTGGTGACAAAAATAATATCACAAGTCTATTTACCAAATGTCTGGAGGATAAAGCAGTGGGTGAGGTGCCCTCTCTCTCTCTCTCTCTCTCATACATACACACACACACACACACACACACATTGGTAGCTCACTTGATAAATGGCTGGCAATTTTTGTGGTGAATACTCTAGGGCGTGCTATTTAAAACAGACCTTATTTAAGGCTTCTTTACTTGAAGTAGGTCATTCTATATTTTCCAACATTCTGATAAAATATTCTCTACAAAATCTAAGGCTTTTAAGGTTAGAAATTAAATTCACTTCATCAAATAATGTGTTGATCAGTTTCTTACTCTAAATCTTTAAAAATATTTATAGGTGTGAAAGAGATATGTCTTTATCAAATTTCTCTTCTATGTCAGGCACTTTATTCTGAGTCTGGCCCCTGAAGATAGACTTTGTAGATTGAAATCCAAGTGCTGCCACCCTCACCTGCATGACTTGGGCAAGTTACTTAATCTTATATATCTTGATTTTGCTATCTGTGAAATGGAGATAATGACAGGACACAGTTCAGTTGTAGTTGTGAGCATTAATTAGATAATACAGTACCTGTCCTTAATCAACATTCATTCTTACTGTTGTAGCTAGCTATCTCCACTTACATTAACAGCCTCAGTTTTTATTATAACCCTGTGAGACAGGCATTATTGCATTTATTTAACAGATGCTGCTGCTGCTAAATTGACTCTGTGTGACCCCATAGATGGCAGCCCAGCAGGTTCCCCCGTCCCTGGGATTCTCCAGGCAAGAACACTGGAGTGGGTTGCCATTTCCTTCTCCAGTGCATGAAAGTGAAAAGTGAAAGTGAAGTCGCTCAGTCATTTCCAACTCTTTGCGACCTCAGGGACTGCAGCCTACCAGGCTCCTCCATCCATGGGATTTTCCAGGCAAGAGTACTGGAGTGGGGTGCCATTGCCTTCTCCAATTTAACAGATGAGTAAATGCATAACCAGTGAAGTCTAGTAACTGACCCCAAGTCTCAGAACTTTGCACTGAGTTGGTATTTGTGCTATCTAGTTCCAAAGCCTATGCATCTCACTGCACTTTCTCCCTCTGCATATGGTCTGTGAATCATTACAGGATATTTTCTATATGATTTTTGACTTTAAGGATAAATTAATAAATTTGAATTTATCAGGTATTCCAACAACTAATTAATTCCAGTTACAGGAATATTTGTGGCTGTTCTAAACTTTTATTTTGTAAGAAAGAAACAGATGGTAGAAAAAGTCAGTTTACAGAGAAATTTATCTGAAGAAGAAGGAGAAAAGAGAGGAGGAAAGGAGGAGGAAACACACATAAACATACACACACACCAGACATGAAACCCAAGGTACATTTCCAACTTGGGACAGATTCAAACCAATCTCTTGCCTCATTTACATTTTGCAAAATTATTTTGAAGGCATCACAATGTGGCTTGAAGAACACAGACTTTGGAACCATATAGAATCCATATAGTTAACTGAATTCCAGTTCAGTTGACTTCAGGAGCATCAGCCTCTGTGTTCTTATCTCAAAAATCAGGGCAATAGTACATACTTCTCAGGTTTGTTGAGAAGATTAAATGAGACCATTTTGTGAAATATCAGGGATAGTGTCTATGATGGACATAATGTCCAGTGGACGTCAGGCTATCATAGCATGTTTGTTGCTCAGTCATGTCCAACTCTTTGGGACCACATGGACTGTAGCCCACCAGGTTCCTCTGTCCATGGAATTTTCCAGGCAAGAATACTGGAGTGGACAGCCATTGTCTTCTCCAGGAATCTTCCTGGCCCAGGGATCAAACCTGAGTCTCCTGCATTGCAGGTGGATTCTTTACCATCTGAGCCACCAGGAAAGCTCATGATAGTACACATAACTTTAATAATAATTTTTCAAGATTGTGTAAGATTCTCAAAAGTCTTAATAGTGTTAAAGGATATTCACTATTAGTGAAATCACAGCGTTGTGGAATTCTAGAGATGGATGGTAAATTAGAGAGATTTATAGTTCAATTACGTTATTTCATGTTTGAGGAAATCAGGGCCCGAAGAAACTAAGGGAATTGCCCCAAATCACACAGGTAATTATAATCAGAGATGGGATTAGAACCTGGCCTCTTAATTAATGGTTCCCCTAATATTTTTAAAGTTCTGAGTGAATGATCATACCACTTGAGCAATAAACTACCAAATATAAATATCTGTGAACAGTTTAGGATTCCAATCAAAGGACATTTGTAATGAAGTTAGACATATATTTAATGATAGCTATAATTATTATTGTGCTACAAGATAACACAGCATAAATAGTAAGTAGTTCATTTTAGAGTGTCGTATTTATTTTGTACACCAAGCCAAGAGAGTGAAAATAAAATGAAGAAGAGCAGGAAACCACTCTGAGGACCTCTTTGAAGCCTTGTGAATCTGAGGCTTAGGTAGCTGTGGTTTTCTGACAAAAGATAGAGGGCTGAGAGGTGGTTTTGGAAGGAGAAGGGACAGGAAGTTCTCTTGAATTCTTCTTCCCCGGGGAGGAGGGATAAGCACTCATCTACTTCCATACTGATGGAGGAATCAGCTAGTGTTCTTTTTCCTCATCAGTTTCTTGCTGGGACCTGAGAGGTTCAATGACCAGAACCAATCCTGGTCGAGTCAGAGTCAACATCCAGCATGGAGTGATGGACGAGTTTTGTTTTCTATTATCGCTGTCTGGACTCCCAACACTTCAGAGTCATCGCCCTGATGTACTGAGGACCTCCAAGAACACGTGGGCCACGGAGCACTCCCCCACCTCAGCCACATGCGCAGACTTGGCTGCATAATACCCCTGTGGTTCTTGAAGAAAACCCTAGGTACTCCAATTCCTTCTCCTCTTACTCCCACTAGGGGCGAGTGAGACTGCCCTCTACTCTCCATCAGGACTCACTCATAGATGTGCTCGAGGGAAAGGCCCTCAGCTCAAAGCTCTTTTCTCCACAGTGCTTACCTGCTTCCTATCAGACGTTCATCTGGTGGAGTCCCTGAAGCAGGATGTCTATTATTTACATTTGGGATAAATGAGTGTAATTAAAATGCTTTTCGAATTCTTGAACCAGGGGAAGGGACTTCTGAGGAGAATGGGGGAAATGAGGGAGAATAAGCAAGAAGTACATTTGGAGTAGTGGGAGTTTCAGGGGAAAAGAAGCCTTTATTGGGGACCCTCGAGGGAAAATGTGGGCAGCCAGACAGCAGGGATGAAAGAGAAAGTATGCCGAGAAACAGGGACGAGCCGATGTGCAGAGAAGGAAGGGAGAGTCTAAAGACCAGATTCTTTCTAGGACCTTCCTTTCCCTCCCTTCTGTCTCTTCCTGCTCTTCCTAAGGAAAAATAAAAAAATCTGGTATTTAAATCTGGTCGAGTCCCTGACACACACCATTCCTGGAGGGTATACAAGTTGCTCACTCAGAGATGATTCGCGCAAAGGTCTTTGCAGAGACAAGCCCAGGACGGCTCTCGGGCAGTGGGTGAGTCTATGTCTTGCAAAAGCGAGGGAGGATGTTCTTTCTCTGTCTGTGCTTGGGTGCAGTGCAGCTGACACTGTCAATAACAACACTTCCCCAACACCTTGCTCTTTGGGTGGAATTGGCGCTTATGCTCATTAGTAGGCATCGACCTATCTTTTTGATTCAGGTCACTCAGACAGTGTTTGGGTAACTAAGTGGGCTGTGGGGCGAGCCGAGGTGAGCATTCACTTTAGCTCTGCACCCTGGGCCCCCTCTGAGCTTCACGACTTGGGCCTGGTAGCAACTCCAGCTTTCCCACAGCTATTGTTACTGTCCTGGCCACCTTGCTGTGACTCCTGTTGCTCAGGCTGTCATTTTTACTGTTCTTGCTCTATTCTCCCTTTCCTGCCACCACTGGCAATGCCGCCACTGTGAAGGCATTGGCTCAGCTTGGCTGACCCTGGAATCAGAAGAGAGATTTGCCCAAGAAGCTGATAGCTCATCTTGTTGACCTGGGCGAGTCTTTTAAATGAGGGATGCAAATGTAGGTTTTGGAACTGGGAAGAATCTTAAAGAGGGGCTCCACAACCTGGTATGTGTTTGTTCCAGGGCATCATCATATACTGATACCAATATTGCTATCCAAACCAATACAAATGCCCTTACTAATACTAGTATTTTATTAATGCTGTTGCCAATACCAATTCCAATATTACTAAATGCCAACATTAATGCTTCTATTATTTTTGACACAAACTAATACAAACTATCATTTACTGAGCACTAAGTATATGTCGGACACTATGTCAAGAACTTTGGAGTTATTATCACATTTAATCCTCACAAGACTTTTCTAAGATAAAATATATAGTACTTAGAATATACCAGGCATGGTTATAGGTGTTAAAGCTATTTACTTACTTAATTTTCCTCACAACTCTGAGACACAGGTACAATTGTTATTCCTGAGGACCAGGAAATTGAGAATCAGATTGGCTAAGAAAGTTGCCCAAGCTCACACAGTTAAATGTGTGGCAAAGGAAAGATTTACAATAGGTTTCTCTGACTCTAATTACCTGGTCTAATGACCTGGTCATAGCAAACACTCTCTTCCAACAACACAAGAGAAGACTCTACACATGGACATCACCAGATGGTCAATACCAAAATCAGATTGATTTATTCTCTGCAGCCAAAGATGGAGTAGCTCTATAAAGTCAGCAAAAACAAGACTGGGAGCTGACTGTGGCACAAACCATGAGCGCCTTATTGCCAAATTCAGATTTAAATTGAAGAAAGTAGGGAAAACCACTAGACCATTCAGGTATGACCTAAATCAAATCTCTTATGATTATACAGTGAAAGTGACAAATAGATTCAAGGGATTAGATCTGATAGAGTGCCTGAAGAACTATGGACGAAGATTCATGACATTGTACAGGAGACAGGGATCAAGACTATCCCCAAGGAAAAGAAATGCAAAAAGGCAAAATGGTTGTCTGAGAAGGGCTTGCAAATAGCTGTGAAAAGAAGAGAAGTGACAAGCAAAGGAGAAAAGGAAAGATATACCCATTTGAATGCAGAGTTCCAAAGAATAGCAAGGAAAGATAAGAAAGCCTTCCTTAGTGATCAATGCAAAGAAATAGAGGAAAACAATAGAATGGGAAAGACTAGAGATCTCTTCAAGAAAATTAGAGATACCAAGGAAATATTTCAGGCAAAGATGGGCACAATAAAGGACAGAAATGGTATGGACCTAACAGAAGCAGAAGATATTAAGAAGAGGTGGCAAGAATACACAGAAGAACTATACAAAAAAGTTCTTCACGACCCAAATAATCATGATGGTGTGATCACCAACTTAGAGCCAGACATCCTGGAATGTGGGCCTTAGAAAGCATCACTACGAACAAAGCTAATGGAGGTGATGGAATTTCACTTGAGCTATTTCAAATCTTAAAACATGATGCTGTGAAAGTGAAGCACTCAATATACCAGCAAATTTGGAAAACTCAGCAGTGGCCATGGGTCTGGAAAAGGTCAGTGTTCATTCCAATCCCAAAGAAAGGCCATGCCAAAGAATGCTCAAGCTACTGCACAATTGCACTCATCTCACATGCTAGTAAAGTAATGCTCAAAATTCACCAAGCCGGGTTTCAACAGTATGTGAACTGTGAAATTCCAGATGTTCAAGCTGGATTTAGAAAAGGCAGAGGAACCAGAGATCAAATTGCCAACATCTGTTGGATCATCAAAGAGCAAGAAAGTTTCAGAAAAATATCTACTTCTGCGTTATTGACTATGCCAAAACCTTTTACTGTGTGGACCATAAAAACTGTGGAAAATTCTTAAAGAGACTGGAATACCAGACCACCTGACCTGCCTCCTGAGAAATCTGTATGCAGGTCAGGAGGCAACAGTTAGAACTGGACATGGAACAACAGACTGGTTCCAAATAGGTAAAGGAGTGCATCAAGGGTGTGTATTGTCACCCTGCTTATTTAATTTATATATAGAGTTCACCATGAGAAATGCTGGGCTGAATGAAACACAAGCTGGAATCAAGATTGCTGGGAGAAATATCAATAACCTCAGATATGCAGATGACACCACCCTTATGGCAGAAAGTGAATAAGAACTAAAGAGCCTCTTGATGAAAGTGAAAGAGGAGAGTGAAAAAGTTGGCTTAAAACTCAGCATTCAGAAAGCTAAGATCATGACATCTGGTCCCATCACTTCATGGCAAATAGATGGGGAAACAATGGAAACAATGACAGGCTTTATTTTTTAGGGCTCCACAATCACTGTAGATGGTGACTGAAGCCATGAAATTAAAAGATGCTTGCTCCTTGGAAGGAAAGTTATGACCTAGATGGCATATTAAAAAGCAGAGACGTTACTTTGCTAGCAAAGGTCTGTCTAGTCAAAGCTATGGTTTTTCCAGTAGTCATGTATGGATGTGAGAGTTGGACTATAAAAAAAGCTGAGTGCCAAAGAATTGATGCTTTTGAACTGTGGTGTTGGAGAAGACTCTTGAGAGCCCCTTGGACTGTAAGGAGATCAAACCACTCAATCCTCAAGGAAATCAGTCCTGAATATTCATTGGAAGGACTGATGCTGAAGCTGAAACTCCAATACTTTAGCCACCTGACATGAAAAGACCCTAATATGAAAAGACTCATTTGAAAAGACCCTGATGCTGGGAAAGATCGAAGGTAGGAGGAGCAAGGGATGACAGAGGATGAGATGATTCGATGGTATCACTGATGCAGTAGACATGAATTTGAGTAGACTCTGGGAGTTGTGATGGACAGGGAGGCCTGGCGTGCTGCAGTCCATGGGGTCACAAAGAGTTGGACATGACTGAGCGACTGAACTGATCTGAACTGAACTGACTCTAAATCTGGCCTCATGTGGTGCATTTCTGTGTTTAGAATTGCCAGGACACATTTATATATTTTCTGTATGTTTTTGCCTCTATTAATGAAATTTATGACAAATCATCTTAACAGAATACATCTTTTATTAAAAAATAATTCTATCCTCAAGTTTTGTTCCACTTAAAAGTAACTTTTAAGTGAGAAATATTTTCTTTTGGTTTTTTTAAATTTCACTGAGTTTACTGAAATTTAGGCTTCTAAAATTTTGTTAAGGCTGGGTTATTGTCCATTTTTATAAACAGCAAGCTATCTTTTTAAATTTCCTATATTTTTGAAAAAATTTCAAGTTTTTTTTTTTTTTTTTGTGATGAGCACCTCATCATCTTTTACTTGAGTGTGTCTCTTTAACAGTAGACAAAGCTACTACAACTGCTTCTTTCAACTGTTCTTATCAAATACCACTTCCTGGCAGAATTTTTTTTCACTAAATTGGATTTTGGGGAGATCTTAATGTTTCTGGGAAATTTTTGAAAGAATATGATTTTCAGTATTTTTCTTAGTTTCATATTTGATTTTAATGTTCAGAATGATACCTCAAAGAAAGTCTTTTATCTGTAGATCAGCCAAAACAGAATCTTTCCAAAGTGAATGCACAGCCATTTTCCTGGGTCTCAGTGCACCCTCAAAGAGATCCTCAAGGGGCTAGCTGGTAGTTCATTTTTCCTTTAATCCATACACTGGTCGGGAAGATCCCCTGGAGAAGGAAATGGCAACCCACTCCAGTATTCTTGCCTGGAGAATCCCATGGATGAGAAGCCTGGCAGGCTACAGTTCATGGGGCCACAAGAGTCGGACATGACTTAGCGACTAAACCACTATGCACTGGCCTATCACTGCAATCTGATGTCATTTGTCATTTGCAATGGAATTTACATGGTACAACGCAGGCCTCCCCGGATGACAGTGACTGGAATCAGATATCCATACATGAGAGCTTTCACAAGGTTCTTGAACTGTGGAAGGAGCTAAAATCCAGGACCAGTCCTGTCAAGTGTTCAAAATCGTCTTATAAACCAGAACTCCTATGTGGTCTCTAGTGAAATGCAGAAGTCATAAGGATTCTTTCATGATTTAAAGTAGGGTTCTTAACCTGGGAATCATAGATCCCCAAGGTATCTGTTTAGAATTAAGTAGGCTTGATTGGGAAAAAAAATCAAAACATACATTTATTTTCACTAATCACTGGCTGAAATTTAGAGTTTTCTTCCCTTATGAAGGTAGGCCACAAACCACAATAGTATTAATATTACCTTTTGATAATACCTGTGATTCTGTCTTGGAAATCATAGGTATTTTCCCTTTACATTACTATTGTTACCAATGTCACAAAATATCATTTACCCCTCTCTCTAAAGTCACAGCAATTGCCAGACATTATTATACATCTTAAAATTGAATGCTTTAATAAGGAAGCACATATCTTAATGTAATATTAAATTTAAAAAATGTGTTGATAATTGTACTTTGATGTTATTGGCTTATAATCCTATTACTTTAATTTCATAGATTTGAAAATATTTTTCTAAAAGGGCTCCACCAGAGAAAAGGGAACCCTCATAAATGTAGGAATGTAAATTGGTACAACCATTAGGGAAAATATTATGGAAGTTACTTAAAAAACTAAAAATAGAACTATCATATGATCCAGCAATTCCACTTCTGGGTATATATATCCAAGAAAATTGAAAACTTTAATTAGAAAAGATACATGTACCCCAGTGTTCATAGCATCACAGTTTACAATAGCCAAAACACAGAGGCAACCCAAATGCCTAGCAAAAGATGATTGACTTAAGAAGCTGTAGCATATATATACAATGGAATATTAAATCAGCCATGAAAATGAATGAAATATTGCCATTTGCAGCAATATGTATGGACCTAGAGCAAATAATGCTTAGTAAAAGAAGTCAGACAAAGACAAATACAATACGATATCACTTATATGTGGACTTGAAAAAATAATACAAATGCATCTATACACAAAACAGAAACAGACTTACAGACATAGAAACAAACTCTAGTTACCGAAGGGAAGCAGGAAGATGGGGAGGGACAAATTAGAAGTATGAAATTAAGAGATACAAACTATTATATACCCAACAGAAAAGCAACAAAGATTTACTATATAGCACAGGGAGTCATACCTGAGGGTGCTTTGTTCAAATATAGCCTGTAAGCCAAACTCTCTGTGTGGTGTCCAGAGAGCCTCATTTGCCTTTCTAGCTTTCAATAAGGATGACTGACCTTCAGTCTAACAGGTCTGAGTCAGAACTCATGAACATCAAGAAGACCAGCCAGCCCATGGCCAGGAATGTGAGCAGGTCCCAGTAGTCAACAGCCAAACAAGATATACTGTGTTTCTATCTACAGTATATCAGGCATAAATTCAAGTAGATTGTGGATTTCCGCACAAGTCCTTCTGTACCAAGATTGAGGGGAATACCTAGAATGTATAATATGCTACTCAATTTAAGTCCTTATTCTTCAAGATGCATACAGGAGAATCTAGCTTTTACTTTTCCAGATTTAATATGGATCTAACAATATATCCAGAGGTTTTCTCTGAACTTAGGAATGGTTATTATCTTGAGAAAATCACCCCATTCCCTGATTACTCATTGGAAAAAGCATCTACTTAAAAGACTATAACCTTAAAATAGAAACAATTTTGGAAAATTATAGGTATCAGTTAGGATTAAGATCTGCTGCATATAATTGGAAATGCCAAGTCACAGTAGCTTAAACAAAATAGATATTTACCGTATTTTCTCTTGTGTATAAAAAAGTCCCCAGGTAAGAAGTCTAGGAGCAGTACATCTCTGTAAAGTTACTGTCCCAATCTCCCTCTCTTTTTGCTACTCCATTCTTATCAAGCAATGTCTAGTCTTACGATTTAATGCAGATGTTCTTGCCATCACATTTGCATTCAAGAAGCAGAAAGGGTTTGAGGAGAAAGATGTTCAGTTTGGGACATTTTGGATTGAGATGCCTGAAAATATCCAAGGAAATGTTTAGAAATGCAGGCTTAAAGCTCAGAGGAATCGCCTGGTGAGAGGTACAGGACCAGGAGCTGACTATATGTAAAGTGATGGGTACCAAAACCAGGGGCATGTGAGATGGCCCTGGTTGAGTGAACACCACTAAGAGAGGGCCAAGGAGAGAAACCTGGAAATACTAATACAATTAAAAAAAATTTTTTTCAGACAGAAAGGTAGAAAGTTCTTCTCTCAACCAATTTAGCTTCTTTTTAGCAGCCTTCTCGGTAAGTAAGCCATTCAACATTTCTGCTTATATTTCATTGACCAGAGCTTAGTCACATGGTCCCACCCAGGTTTAAGGCAGTATGGGAAATGTAATCTTATAATAAGGTGTCTTGTTGGCTCCAGTTAAACTGGAGTTTCATTTCTAAGGGAGAAAAGAGAGTGGATATTAAGTGGCAGCTATGGTGACATATTCATGGGGACTTAGGTATACCCATATTCAGAGAAAGAACATCAAACTAGCAGACAAATGCCCTGGGTCCTATTCCTGCATCCACTTTGTATCTGCAGCACCTTCAACAAATGACTGAACTTCCCTGAAAGTTTAATTCTTTTATTTTAAAATGTGGATGTGGCCATTCTTTTCCTGGGGCTTCCTGTTTGTTGTGAACTTTAACTGAGGCAATGTTTGTGAAAGCATTTTTACAACTAACTATAAAAGTATTGCATACATGCAAGGTATGTTGTACCTGCAGGATGCCTGAAGCTATAATCAGAGAAGAGTAAGTGTAGCAGATCCCCCAGCAAACCAGCCATACCTGAAACCCTGAGCAAAGAAACAATCCCATCTCTATATTGACCTGTCAACTTCTGATAATGCATTTTCTAAGTCCAGATAGAAATTAAACGGTTATGTCATGGAACCATTAAACGATGCCAGCTACATGTCCTATAATTGTGACATGGGTAAAGAAAGTTATTTTCAATGATAGTATCAAGGCCTTAAATGTAAGTTTTGGTCACTGTTGAGAGGACAGAATCAACTCTAACCAACAGAAGGATTTTAAAAGGCCTACAGAAGCACTGGGGACAGAAAGGTGAAGAAATAGCATAGGCCTAGTTTCCACAGACAACTATCAAAGCTCTCAGAGAATTTCACTGCTGTTCCCGCCATGATGAAGAAACCATCTGTAAAACCAGCAGTCTTGCTTGAGAGCCTAACTCCAGCATCACACAGCTGCCTGTATCAGATCCAGCATGATCCACACCTAAATGGTGCCCCGGGCTCTTTCTGGCCTCACTTAACTCCATTCCAAAACCAATTCGCACACAATTGGATGTGACTGGTGGAGCCTCAGTTAACCCAGAAACCTAGCTTCAAGTAGCTTCCTGGGTGGTGCAGTGGTGAAGAATCTGCCTGTAATGCAGGAGGGGCGGGTTTGGTCCCTGGTGGAAAAGACTCCCTGGAGTGGGAAATGACAACCTACTCATGTATTCTTGCCTGGAAAATTCTCTGGAAAGACTTGGCAAGCTACAGTCCATGGGATAGCAAAGAGTGACTGAACACACACACACATCTAGCTTCAAGAATCTAAGAAATAGAGCTTTTGCCTTTACAACATATGAAGAGAAGCAATGTTGGTATATATTGCTATATGGGCCAATTGTCAATCCAGTGTCTGTCAGAATGTGCACCTGTGACATGAAAATTGCTATGTGAGGTCCCAAAGTATTGCCTGCAAGTCTTAGAAATGAAATAATCTCAATGCAACATAATAGAATTAGAACAGAGGAAATTCACTTTATTCAAATATGAATTGAATGAATAGGAAGAAAGCACAGGAAACATTCATGTATCAATACATATATTTGTAGCAAGTTACTCTTAAGTTAAAACATTTGCATCAGCATTAAATGTAAGTTAAGCATGTGGATGTTTCATTAAGGATATAATTTGCTCATAAGTATAAATTTTTCTTTACTCATTAATTAGGATTAGAACAGCTTACTCATTTGAACGTATTTATGCATATGACAAAATCACAATAATTAAAGTTCAATAGGTGCATGATGATGATCCAATGAAATTTTATTGACTAGGAGATGTCCCCATAAATATCTTTCTGCTTGAACAGCTTAGCTAATGCAACAAAGATACACAAAAGTAAGAATGGGCTAGAATCATAGAAAAATAGCCACAGTTCTTAATAATTCCAAAAATATTGTGGGAGAAAAATATATTCATTAGAGAGAGAAAATACTTTTGTTGTAGCAGATCAGAGCAGCTTCTGAGAAGGGCAGCTTCTCTGTTTGATAATGCAGAGCTTCCTCTGTAATAAAGCCATGATTTCCCACTGAACAGTATATAGGAGAAGCAGACAAAGAAGGCCAGCGGATTGAAGGACTAGGCTGACATTTCTAAAGATTGCTTAAGCAGGGCTTTGTGTGAAGGCAGGAGAGAAGGCAATACTAGAGGGCAATGGAGCAGTGAGGAGATCCTTCTTTCTCAAATCTGCTTTGTTTTTCCCTAAGAGAAGGTTCTCAACCTCTTTAGTCTCAAGTTCCTTTTAAATTCTTAAAATTATATAGAGGCCTCCGCAGTTTTGTTTTTATAATATTTATCATGTCAATCTCAGTTCAGCTCAGTTCAGTAGCTCAGTTGTGTCCGACTCTTTGTGACCCCATAAATTGCAGCACCCTAGGCCTCCTTGTCGGTCACCAACTCCCGGAGTTTACCCAAACTCATGTCCATCAAGTCAGTGATGCCATGCAACCATCTCATCCTCTGTCGTCCCCTTCTCCTCCTGCCCTCAATCTTTTCCAGCATCAGGGTCTTTTCCAATGAGTCAGCTCTTCACATCAGGTGGCCAAAGTATTGCAGTTTCAGCTTCAACATCAGTCTTTCCAATGAACACCCAGGACTGATCTCCTTTAGGATGGACTGGTTGGATCTCCTTGCAGTTCAAGGGACTCTCAAGAGTCTTCTCCAACACCACAGTTCAAAAGCATCAATTCTTCGGTGCTCAGCTTTCTTCACAGTCCGACTCTCTCATCCATACATGACTATTGGAAAAACCATGGCCTTGATGGGATTATGGGGAAATAATGTTACGTTTTTATACATTACAATTGCATAATTCTTTTCTAGATTTGATTGGGTTTCAACTGGTTTCATCTACCTACCTCCCTTGTGGAAGCAGCATCACGCAGTGGCTAATAAAGGGTCCTTGAGCTAGGATGAGGCCAGTAAGAAAATGTCTTCAAAGAAAATTTCCTTTTCAACAAGGATGGCTGAGGTACCGCTATGTTGTAGGCTGGGTAGTGTAGTGTTTGGGTTAGGGAAATCTTACCATTAAGCTTAATCCGAGAGAGAAGAAAATATAAAAGGTGGGGTCCTTTTCCCTTGCATGTCTGGGAAGGCTTGTTGATAGTGCTCTTGTGGAGTTTAAGGCATTCATGGTTACCATGAATGGGCTTCAGGTTGATTTTCATTCTATCTGTTCTCAATTATGGCTGAATCGTAGAGGTGAGAGGCAGAATTAGGAATTCCACCAGGGATGGAGTGTGACGGCCATGTTTGGGAAAGCTTCTTGAAGACTCAAAAATAAAGTGCATGTATGTTCTAAATGGGGACTTCCCAGGTGCTGTTAGTGGTACAGAAGCCACCTGCCAATGCAGGTAGATGCAAGACATGTGGGTTCAGTCCCTGGGTTGGGAAGATTCCCTGGAGAAGGGCATGGCAGCCCACTCCAGTGTTCTTGCCTGGAGAATCCCATAGATAGGAGCCTGGTGGGCTACAGTCCATAGGGTCGCAAAGAGTCAAACACGACTGAATCTACTTAGCATGCAGGTATGCACTGATATCCTGAAAGAGCATCATTAGGAAAATCTTATAGTCTTAATTTTCTCCTGTGAATTCTTAGAAACACACATAAATTATTTCTAGGGTGTGAAGAGTCTTCAACATTTCATAGCCTCATGTTTAGAATTTACTTTAGCTGGTTTGATTTAGCCACAACAGATTCCTACTAAAAATTAAAAAGCCTCTCTTGTGAAGCAGAGAATTTGGTGTCAGTAAACAATGTTTCTGACATTTCTCAACATTTCTGTTATCACTGGGAGGGTCCTGGTTGGGAAATCTTCTGATATTTCAGAAAGCTTACCATGATCTTTTCTTTGGCCTATTTTTTCTTCCCTCCTCATCCTTAAAAAAAATCTTCTTCAGGACAGTCCCTTGTTTATACTTTTGGTCACAGGAGGATGAAAATATGTTTTCCCCACACCTTTATTTACTTGAATACACTATCTTACACAAAGCTAGATCTTTCCCACAGTAAATACTTGATTTTAATTCAGGATTTTTGAAAATAAGGTTCCTCTCACTTTCAAAAATAATCAAATTTACTTTTTAACCTTACAGATTTCTATGTAATAATATATGTTCATTTTTGTTGAGGTCTAGATGTGGTTGCATGTACAATTTTTTTTTTTTGACTGTGCTGGGTTCTTTGTTGTGACATGTGGGATCTTCGTTGCCATGTGTTGGATCTTTAGCTGTGGGGAGTGTGGTGTCTTAACCACTGGATCTGTCTATTTTTAAACTCTTTTTTGGGAACTCTTGAATGAGTTTTCCATCTATCAAATGCGTTTTCGATGGTATTTTTGGTTTTGGTATAATCACTTAATGTGGAATAATGCCTCACCTGACAGTAACTCTGTTAAATTATGTCTCAATATTATTTTTGTAATTTTACTGAAATTTTTCTTTAACCCCTAAATATAGACTTTGATTCCTCAACACATTTTGTTTTCTGTTTTTTTAATTAATTAATTTTTTATTGAAGGATAATTGCTTTACAGAATTTTTCCGTTTTCTGTCAAACCTCAACATGAATCAGCCATAGGTATACAAATGTCCCCTCCCTTTTGAAACTCCCTCCCATCTCCCTCCCCATCCCACCCCTCTAGGTTGATTCAGAGCCCCTGTTTGAGTTTCCTGAGCCATACAGCAAGTTCCCACTGACTATCTACTTTACATATGGTAATGTAAGTTTCCATGTTACTCTTTCCATACATCTCACGTTTTTGATTTTGTATCTCAATTTGTATAGTTCTTATATATGATATGGTTTATACAACTACTTGAATCAATGTGTTCATAGAACATCAAATAATGTTATGAGAAGGAAATGCATAGAACTAAAGTCCCCCTGCATTTCATTGTGTTATTGACTTAATGGTAATCTCATTAACTGTGCTATTTTCCAAAGTGACCACAAACATCACTTCATATTGCTAAGAAGAGAAACTGTCCTATGGAAATGAATACATATAATTTCCAGAAAAGACATAGCCATTGTAAAGCATGTTTTAATTAGAAGCTAAAGCAAATAAAATCTGCAAATGAACCAATAAAAAAGAAAAAGAAAAGGATTTGCAAAATGAATCCTGTGATACACTCAAGGAAGAGCTGTATGGCATTTCCTTTTCCTGTAATAATGGTACTCTATTTGGTTGACCAGCTGGTCAGTCAGTCCCTAAAGCCTTCATATCCTGTTTTCCAATTATAGGACTATAAGTTAATGCATCTCCAGTGTTGAGCAATGATATTTTGGATCATTTAACTAACTCCTTTGTACAGGTTACCTTCGTTTATCAGCACCATAAAAATGAGACTGACAGCAGCATTTATAGTCACTGCGAAGAGGAGCCTAATAAGCTGGTTGAGTCATAAACTCATTCTTTTCTGTTGCCCAGCAGTTCTAGTGGAGCTGAAAGGTTGAAGAAAAATGAACCATACATTTTATAAACAGACAGATAAACGTGGGGATAGGTTGACTTTGACAATATTAAAGCTAGGATGAAAAATCATTTGTTCACCACATTTTGAAATTAAGGAAACCATGCTTAATAGTGAGGTTCAAATTTATATAATCAGGTAGAATCATGATATGTTTCAACTGGCAAATATACTGAAAATTATCTGGAGCCATAAATATTTGTACAATTTTTTTCCTCTTAGAAAAATGCCTCATAGGCAGTTTATTTTAAACCATATTTCTATAATGTTTTAATAATTTAAGAAAGATAAAGTTAAGTTATTAAATTTTTGCCATTATTGTAACATTTGATAAATGAATGACTATGAATACACTTGTGCTCTGCCATTGACATGACTGGAATGGTAAAGGCTTCTTTTGTTTTCAGTGTTTAAATTGTTGGACTGGACAATGTGGGAGAAATAACTGCACGCTGCATAATAAATTCTTCTTGATAGGATGATGCTTTCAAAGGAACTCAGATTTAAGCTCCCCTTTTCTTAGACTTGAATGGTCAAATTGGAAATACAAAATATGAATATGCCTTTTTCATCCTTTTTCTAGAAAAAAGCACATTGTCAATTTTTTTTCCCCTTATAGGGAAAAAGGTCTTATTATGGCTGGGGACAGTCATGCTCACAAATAATATTAAATTTGGATTTTTAGTATACCACTGCCAAACGTGGTCCTATGTAGAGTCTCGATGCCAGATGCATTCTACAATGTTAAATGTGTATCTTATCACTGGATTACATTCCCATGAATTATTGTTTTAGAATAAATCTTGCAATTATCTTGTGACTATCACATTGTTCTGTGGGTGAGTGGTGTGCAAAGAGTGTTAAAAGTATGACATTGCCAAATGGTAACATTTATGTAATTTTTGTAACCTTATTCAGGCATTTTTTCTATTTTAGTGAGACAAGGAACTCTAAAAGAAACAAGAAAGTGGCTCTTTTTTATTTTTTTACCTCTGAGAAATTCTGAGAATAAATACAAAGAAAAGATTGATGACCAAATGATATCTCTAGAAATATTTATATGTTTCTAGTCCTCATATTACTAAAATAGAGTTCTATGTTTTTAGAGGAGTGAAGTGATATTTGAGGAAAGGCAATTAGGGAGGAGAAGTTGGAACCAATATATATATACAAATACATACATATATGAAAATAAAATAAAAGAAAGGACTAAAACTGTCAAAGTATAACCATTAGCTAGCCATGATTTCAAGAAGCATTCTTCACCTTTTGATTATCCCAGCACTGTCGAGGACACACCTACACAGTTTACCCTCCCCTGTTTAACCTGGGAGTGCCCTCTTTTAGCAAAACACAAACTCAATTCATGTGTGAACCCTAAACAGTGATGGTATTCTCAAGTTTAATACCAGGAACTCTATTTTACTTCTTATAAACTGCTTCATCAAGCATCCAAATTGTAAATTGAAAGTGGTGATATTCTTCTCACAAGTAGTTTCTCTCATTGTGTCTGCAGTGTTTCTTATTCTTTTTATGCTGCTGCTTCCTAGTTTCTTTTACATCTACCCTGTCCATGACATTTTGTTTCTTAGAGCTGGGTATATAGCCTACGTATGCTTGTGGTCCCAGATTTATATCTTATTTCCCCCCGATGGCAACAACCGTGGTATCACCCCAGCTGTTTAGAACTGATATACTAAGTTCTCAAAGTGTGGTCCCTAGACAAAGAGCATCAGCATCACCCAAGGACTTGTGAGAAATGCAAAATTGGGGGCTCTACCCTAAAGAATGGGAAACTCTAGATATGGGGCTCAGAAATCTGTCTTTGAATAAATTATTCAAAGTGATTCAAGGTGATTCCAATGCATGATAAAAAGTGAATATTCATGTTTTAATAGGAAGCAATATCTTTGCCCAAAGAAATAAATTTGTTCATAGAAGAATTTCACAGTTCAGGTTATTAAGGCCAAAGGGAAATTATTCTACTGTCTTCAGATTATAGCACTAACTCCACCTGTCCATAAAATGAATGTTGCTTTGGGTGTAAATGCTAAAACAAATCATTTAAAGCTGCAGTCATTCAGGTGGTAGGCAGATAAGAGTGGATATAGTTGCTTAGAAGTAGGCTGGGAATGGAGAAGGAAACGGCAACCCACTCCAGTATTCTTGCCTGGTGAATCCCATGGACAGAGGGGCTTGGCAGGCTACAGCCTATGGGGTCATAAAAGTCGGATACGACTTAGTAACTAAACCAGCACCAGGCTGGGAAAAACTTAGTCTCTGATAATTGAAGTAGGGAAAAGATTGAAAGGAAATTTGCTACTTTTTTTGCAGGCAGGGGAAAGCTTTGTTCTTTTTCTGCTCTTTTTGCTTTTGACCTTGAATGATTATAAGAATGGCTACAAAGCCTCTTAAAATTAAAGCTCATTTTACTACAAAGAATTTTTATGCAGTAACTTTAATGTTGAACTTAAATTGAATTAGATTTCAGACTGCATACTGTTATTAACTTTCTTGGTAGTTTCATGTAAATGAATTAAAATTTCCCTCAATTTCTCTTTCAACTATAGATCTTTTCAATCTATGGACATAGCATGGGAATAGAGACTGTTAATAAAAACTATGAAAAAGTGTGTTTTATAACATGGTACTCTTTCTAAGACGTGATCACGAATATCAGTGTGCAGATTATATTCACATAAAGCATATTTTCTCTTCTCTTTTTTTACACAGATACCACTTGTTAACTGAAATTGGATAACCTAGGCAACCCTGGGGTTACCTGTTACATACTAGTCAAATGATAACTGTGGTTGAGAGTTTAGGCACTATTTCCGGCTCTGGTTGTGTATTGCAATAATATGTAGAGGAAAAACATGTATAAATGCACAGCCTTCTTAATAAGAACAACATGTAGAGACAACTTCAATGGCTAATTGTTTGATGGGAGCCAATCCCTTCTCCTTGTTTTTCTCTGGGAATATGTAGCTGGCACACAGTAGTAGGCTTATGAATTGAATAATTGAATACTTTACTAAAATAATAGGAAATTAAACTAAAAGGATTTAGTTAAAAACATGAGTGAGCTCTGGAAGCATATGTTACAGGGACAGAAAAAAGTGATTACCTAAGCAATCAAGTATATGAGGATCCATAAGATTTTCACATGATCTCCATAAAATCCATGAGATTTCCATAGATCCTGCAGAGTCCAATTTGATAAGTTATGTGATTGCATTTTTTTTACCTGCTTCTGAAAGGGTGTTCAGAAGTAAAGAACAGTTTGAGGAGTAGGGGAGGATGAGTAGAACGCCAAGTTTCCCAGAAGCTGGAAAGGTAGTGACCATGGCTGAACCACTTTTAATATCTTGCAGGGAAATCTAAGCCAGCAGCTTCACATGAGAACCTAAAGCTACTAGCATGTGGGTGACAGAACATTCAAACGAGTCCAATTTATGTCTGATTTATCTTGTAGTACAATAATTTTTTAATCTAGCATTTTTCTCCTAATTCTTTCAAAGCACCATGCAAATAATTATTAATTTTCTCAATATCTGACAAAGAGGATAGCAAAACAATGTATTTTATAAATTGCTGGTAGATGGATGGTTGTGCTAGGAAAGAATTTAATCATCTCTTGGACTTCACATCCTCAGTTCTAACTACCTTATGGTGCTACTGACGTCATAACACAAACAGTAGGTGATACAAGGAAGAGAGACTTTCCAGTTCAAGAGAGTGGGGTCTGCACCCTAGACTAACCACTTAACTAAACTTGTGGCATTGGACGTGTTACTTAAACTTCCTGAACCTCAGTTTCTTCATTTGTAAAACATGCTTAGTAATGCTAGCTTATTGTAAACATGAACAATGCTGTGCGTGACTGGTCAGAATGGCCATCATCAAAAAGAACATAAATAATAAGTGCTGGAGAGAGTGTGGAGAAAAGGGAACCTTCCTACACTGCTAGGAATGTAAGTTGGTTCAGCCACCATAGAAAATAGTATGGAGGTTCCTCAAAGAATTAAAAATAGAGTTACCAAATGATCCAGCAATCCCACTCCTGGGCATATACAGAGTCAGAACTATAATTCAATAAGATACATGCACCCCTATGTTCATAGCAGCACTGTTTACAATAACCAAGACATGGAAGCAACCTAAGTGTCCAGTGACAGATGAATGGATAAAGAACATGAGGCATATATATATATATATACATATATAGTGAAATATTACTCAGCTATAAAAAAGAATGAAATAACACCATTTGCAGAAGCATGGATGGACCTAGAGATGATGATACCAAGTGAAGTAAAACAGATAAAGACAAATATCATGTTCTTTTAAATCATATCATTACCTACATGTGAAATCTAAAAATGATACAATGAACTTATTCACAAAACAGAAACAGACTCACAGACATAGAAAACAATCTTATGGTTACCAAGGAAAACGTGGGGAAGTATAGATTAAGAGTCTGGGATTAATGGATACAAACTACCATAGAGAAACAGATAAACAAGGATTTACTGTATAACACAGGGAACTATATTCAACATCTTGTAATAATTTATAATGGAAAAGAATCTAAAAAGAATATATATATATATATATACACATATGCAGAGTACATCATGAGAAATGCTGGGCTGGAGAAAGCACAAGCTGGAATCAAGATTGCAGGAGAAATATCAATAACCTCGGATACTCAGATGACACCACCCTTATGGCAGAAAGTGAAGAAGAACTAAAGAGCCTCTTGATGAAAGTCAAAGAGGAGAGTGAAAAAGTTGGCTTAAAGCTCCACATTCAGAAAATTAAGATCATGGCATCCAGTCCCATCACTTATGGCAGATAGATGGGGAAACAGTGGAAACAGTGGCAGTCTTTATTTTTCTGGGCTCCAAAATCACAGCAGATGGTGATTGCAGCCATGAAATTAAAAGATACTTACTCCTTGGAATGAAAGTTATGACCAACCTAGACAACATATTAAAACACAGAGACATTACTTTGCCAACAAAGGTCCATCTAGTCAAGGCTATGGTTTTTCCAGTAGTCATGTATGGATGTGAGAGTTGGACTATAAAGAAAGCTGAGTGCCAAAGAATTGATGCTTTTGAACCGTGGTGTTGGAGAAGACTCTTGAGAGTCCTTTGGACTGCAAGGAGATCCAACCAGTCCATCCTAAAGGAGATCAGTCCTAGGTGTTCATTGGAAGGACTGATGTTGAAGCTGAAACTGCAATACTTTGGCCACCTGATGTGAAGAGCTGACTCATTGGAAAAGACCCTGATGCTGGAAAAGATTGAGGGCAGGAGGAGAAGGGGATGACAGAGGATGAGATGATTGGATGGCATCACCGACTCAATGGCCATGGGTTTGGGTGGACTCAGGGAGTTGGTGATGGACAGGGAGGCCTGGCGTGCTGCGGTTCATGGGGTCGGAAAGAGTCGGACACAACTGAGCGACTGAACTGAACTGAGCTGATATACATAGCTGAATCACTTTGCTATACACCTGAAATTAGCAACATTGTAAATCAACTATCCTTCAACAACAAAAAAATTTTTTTAAACGCTATGTGTGAAGTATCTGCTGCCTCACAAACTCTCAATACAATAAAAACTACAACAGATTTTATTTTTAATGTTTTCTGTTATATCACATAAAGAGAAAAATGCTCACAAATTCTGACCTGGGCATCTGGCAATTGCAGTTTTCAGTAGGATTTCTCAGTTGTGCATGGATCATAGTCCTGAGTCAACTTCTTAACTCCTGTGACAAGGCATCACAATGAAAAGAATTCTAATTTTACGTGGAATGTATTTGTTAATCTGTGGTCAGATCTTTTGCAAGATTCCTTTGAAAGTCCTCAAAGAAAGAATTCATTTGGTATTTACACTTGAGCACTTACACTTTATGCCTTTTAAGAGTAAGCAACATCTGGAATCAAGGTCTAGTTACACAGTATTTTTTCTTTTAAACCAACAGATGACTCCTGCTGGCACTCGTCTGATGTGACTTGATTCAAGCCTGCAGGGTGATATCCCGGGGAACAGCCTCTGCCCCTTCACTTCCTCCTCTGGTGCAGCAGGGCCAGCTGACCTCTGCTGGGTGCCCTGGGTCTGGCCTCTGCTTGGCCTGCTTTCTCTCTCTCCAGGCTGTCCTGGCCCGCTCCAGCTGCTTCCCATTCATTTCCTGGCTTCACAGCTTGCAGAGGACTTGGGAATACTTCCCAAGTGAGGCAGCGGTCAGTGTTCTTCACAGTGGGCAGTTTTCCTGCCATACAGAGCCTTCCTCCTGCAGCACTGCCCACCTGCATTGCTGCTGGATGTGTCCCAGGCAGTCAGAGCTCGGAGCCCGTGATGGAGCCGAGAGAAATTCCTGCCACCGGCTGTCGGGAGGCCACGCCCCTGCACACTTGGTGCAGGACACTGGAAATCCCCCCTGCCCTGCCTCCCACCTCCGCCCCAGGGGAAGCATCATCTCAGCAGATTTCTACACCGTTCCTCTTCTGCCTTGTTCCTATTTCCCCAAATGAGAGCCCTGAGGAAGGCCAGCAGGGCTGGGAATCAGCTAACCAGGGTTAAAGCATGAGAAACACCAGAGGTTCAGACAGGAAATAAGAGCCAAGAGTGTTTTCAGATAGTTGACAGAACCCAGGATAGGCTGAACATTTGCCCCTGTGGCTAAGAGGAGCTGACCTCTGCCCGCTGTGATCTTGAGCCTCTGCTGGTGACTCTAAAGGCTTCACGCCATGCCTGAAGCTCTAGTTCCGAGCCCAGCTTCCTCTTTCCAGTAAAAGCAGGGTGTGGTGCAGCATTTTCCAGAGTGTTCTGTGGAGGAAGATTCCCCCGAGATACTCCTTGAGGAGAGGTTTCCATGGTTGAACAACACTGTGCAATGCTGCACCACTGCCTCTGGCTCAGGGAAGATTTGTACAGCGTCTGCATAGGCTGGAGGCTCTTAGACGTTCTGCTTTACCCAGAGGTTCTGAAAGTTACTGGACCACAGAAAGCTTCTGTCAACTAACACCTAATAACCACCAGTAAAATTAGTGTTCCATGAACATGCTGTTCTCTCACCCCACCAAGCACACACCCACCTCAGGGCCTTTGTCCTCACTGTTCCCTCTGCCTGGAATGCTGTTTCTGTGGATAGTCACATCACTAACTCCCTCACCAGATTGAGGACTCTGCTCAAGAGATGTCTTCCTGCATGATGCTATCTAAAAAAGCCTCCTCTTTCACCCCTATCCAGTCACTTCCATTAATCCCTTTCCCTACTCCATTATTTTTTTCAAAGCACTTATAAGTCTCAGCACAACAAATCACTTGTTTTTATGTAAGAATTAATTTAATTTGCATAAATATAATGTAGTTTAAATTAAGCTCCATGAGGGCAGGGGCATTGCTCTGCCTGAGGTAGCTTCAGCTCTGGAATGGTGCTTAGTGCAAAGGTGATGTCACAACAAATACTCGTCGAAAGAATCCGTGAAGGGTGGAAAAGGGCAAGTTATCTCAAGCAGCAGGCCTGTCATTAAACCCTGACTATACTTCTGTCTTTCTTGATGTGATCTTGAGCAAATCCCTTCATTGCTTGGACCCTTGATTTCTTTATATAAAATGAGAAAAAAATAACACCCATTCCATGCATCTTTCATCAGAAGGATTAAATGAGGGCTTGGCTATCATGGTACTCTGTAAAATGTTGGGACTGTCTTTCTTTGCTCAGGCTGCTAACAAAAGTACCGCTAGCTGGAGTGATTTAAATGGTCGTGGTGGTGGTGGTGTTTTAGTCGCTAAGTTGTGCCTGATTCGTGCAACTCCATGGACTGTAGCCTGCCAGGCTCCTCTGTCCATGGGATTTTTCCAGGCAAGAATACTAGAGTGGATTGACATTTCCTTCTCCAGGGGATCTCCCTGACTCAGGAATTGAACCTGGGTCTCCTTCATTGAAGATTCTTTACTGACTGAGTTATGAGGGAAGGCCCCAAAAAGACATATTTGGCTGAACTGGGTCTTAGTTATGGCACATGGGATCTAGTTCCCTGACCCGGGATGGAATCTTGACCCCCTGCATTGGGAGCTTGAGTCTTAGCCACTGGATCACCAGGGAAGGCCCCATACTTTTGGAGGCTGAGAAGTCTAAGAGTGCTGACAGATCTGGTGTCTGGTGAGAGCCTGCTTCCTTGTTCATAGATGGCTTTTTTTTTTTTTTTCCTGTGTCCTCACAGGGAAGACAGTGGGAGGGAACTTTCTTGGAGTTTCTTTTATAAGTACACTAATTCCATTCATAAGGGCCCCACCCTCCTGACCTAATCACCTTCCCAAGACCCCACTTCCAAATACAATTTCATTGGGGATTAGGTTTCAACATATGAATTTTAAGGGGGACACAAACATTCAGACTATCCTGGCTAAGTAGATATAGATTGTTATTATCAAAGATAGAATACAGAAAATAAAAAGCAAGCAATCCCCATGGTGGAGATCAGATTTTCTGGGAGCATGAGGATAAGTCATTTTGACAGATAGGAAGGAGAGAGAGCAGGAAAAACCCAGAAAAGGCAATGTGACCTAGAGAGGAAAGACTCCTTGATATTATTATCAGTCATAGGAAGCTGTGAGTATGTATGGGGTGGGGGTGGGCAGAAAGATGCACAAATAGAGGCTGGTGAATGCTGCTCTGCTTCTGATACTTTGCTTTTCAAAAAAAGTTTATTTAATTCAGATGAAAGCAGTGGCAGGGTAAGTGTGTTTTATTTATAAGGTAACTGAAGTCAAAGGGATTTCACCACTGTTCTCAGGGTTATATAGGATGTGTGAGCCCAGATCTAAATGCTGATCTGAGGCTGTGTGACTGTGCAGTTTTGGCTCCCAGAGTCTGAATGGGTCTGCTCGTCGCCCTGTTTGGAGGTGTCCCAGTAAGGGCAAGGGCCACCAGAGAACATCTGTTAGTCTCTTCCTCAGCTCTTAGAAAAAAAATTTTGAACTATGAATCTAGAAATGCTGCTGAGCCCTAGACCACCCAGTGGAGGTGCTCACTGCTGAAGGGAGCAGGGGAGTGAAAGAGGAAGGTAGGAAGTTGTTAAGATGTAGCACTGGTTTGGACTTTGTTTTTAGCGGAAATGTGCATATGTTCAGAAGGCGGAAATTGGTGAGGCTGGGGTGTGTGGAGATTGTAGCTTGCTTTGTTTACTTGTATTATTTTCTGTTGTTAGGGCTAATTTCTTCTCGTATCTTGTTTCTCTTTATTTTTTAATCAGGTGGGGTTATTACTGTTTGCATTAACTAGTTATCTGTGTGTCTCCATCTGAGTCAACCTAAAAATCATAAATGACTACAGTAACAATCTGGGAATGGAAGCAACTGAATGAGATCTAATATTCTTCTCTGTGTTACCAATGTTTACTTAATCAAGATTTAAATTTTTGAAAAACCTTAACGCATTTGGGTATTGAATTTAATGAAGTTTTCCTATAAGTCCAGCTGTTAGACTTGATGTATGAAACTTGCCCCCACTGACAATGCTGAGAACTTTGCCCATAAAATTGGGGACCATGGTTGGAAATCAACTCTCAACATTTTTAGAACACAGAATAAAATGAGTATGGTTAATGTTGTCACTGCTCCATGGAGCTCATTTTCCTCATGAAAGTTGTCAGAGTGAGTCTGGACAGATGATTTGATTACATGGGTAAAGGGGCAAATCTAAGCAATGATCAGAATAATTCAGCCCCCAAACTTCTCACTTGAAATAAATCGGGAGTTGATATTTAGAGGTGAGAACAGGCAAAGGGAAATGTTTTTCTCTCATCTTTTGATTTTTTGTTTTTTTTCTGAATAATGCTTTTAGTTTTCTCAGTTCAAGTGAATGGGCATTCTTTGTGTGCGGGGGTGGGCGGTGGGGAGAGAAAGGAAGCGTTCCAAGCTTTGCAAAGCTTTTCTCCCTTTACATCATGGACTCCCACCTCCCTGGAAGGCCCCAGGCATATTCTGTCTCCCTGTCATGATCCTGATCAGGAGCAGAAGGACTAGGGGTGGGAACTCTGGCAGCAGACTCAGAGTTTGGATCTCGGCTTCAGCACTTTCTTCTGGCCTTGATGCAGTTATTTATTTTTGGCAGCACGAGTTTTCCACTAGTTGCGGTGTGTGGAGGTTACCCTCTAGTTTCGGTATGCAGGCTTCTCATTGCACTGACTTCTCTCCTTGCGGAGAACAGGCTCTAGGGCACTCTGGCTTCAGTAGTTGGGTGCGTGGGCTCAGTAGTTGCTGCTGGCCTTGGTGCAGTTTTTAACCCGTCTCAGTTTTCTCATCTGCAAATGGGGATAATGACATTCCTTTTATTTCCAGGTTGTGATGAAACAAATTTCTAGGCTCAAGCTGAAGCTGTTTCTACCTGGATGTCACCTCAGCAAACAGAAATGGAGATAACATCCTTGTGAACGTTCCTCTTGACCAAAAATGCAGGATATCCAGTCAATCAATCCCCAAACGCCAACCCAAGTCTGGGCCTTTCAGTCCAAACAAGGCAGACTATGAGGCTCCAGCCAATCAGATATTTTCTATTTGTCTTTCCTTGTTCTTTATTCTTTATCCTATCAGAGCTTCCTGCCTTCTGCCCTTTTTTGCACTTCTTGGGACAGAAACTGTCCACTTCATGAAGTGTTAAATAAAGTTTGCTTGTATTACCTGAATTGTCTTCCTTAATCATCTTTTAAATAGTTGTCATGAAGATTATATGAGGTAAGCATGCGGGGCATCTGACACATCGCAAACCTTCAGTAAATACTAGTCAGGGTTATTTTTTACTACGAATACCCTCTCCATTCTCTGGGAGGATATTCCTTTCTTGAGGGAAAGAACTGTTTTACTCCTCTTGTCCTCACGATATCCATACATTGTCACATCCACAATGTGAATGGAATCTACATTTAACAAGACTGTGTGTTGCAATTAGCCCTCCAGCTTCCTGAAAATATGCCTGTTATAATCTGCATGTTCTCCTTGCGGGTATTGTCCGGTGTTAGAAAGAGGATTTGAATACTCTTAAATTCATGGTGTATTTCTCAAAAGCATATCCTTCACATCTAAATGTCACCTTATTTTTTTGAACATGCACTTAGATAGATTGGATCCTACTGTTCTGTGATCTTCTCTGGGAGCCTGATTTTTATGGAGCTGGTAGGGGTCCTGGGCATATGAAGAGATTCGCATTTGTGGAAACCAGACAATTGATGTTCTAAACAGCTTTGCTGAGAAAACAGTCATTTCTGTTTCTTCTGGGTTACATTCTTGTCATCTGCTTTTCCATGAGATGGCCAGAGACAGAGGAATATTGATTAGGAGGCTCATTGCTATTATTATTAATACCTTTGAAAAGCTTTGTAAATTGGGTATTTGCAAAGGAGAACTGCTTAAGAAACAGGACAATCATTCACTGTCTGTCTAAGACAAATAATTCTGTGGTACTGACTCTGCAAAAAATCATTTAGGTTGTACAGATCAAGCTCCATGAACAGCATTTCATTACAGAAAGATGGCAAGAACTGTCTTATTAAGAAGCGATATGATGGTAAAACAAGATTAAAGTGAGTCAAAAAAGAAATTACCAAGGAAGGGTCAAGAAAGAACAGAGGGAGGCTTGAACATGGATATATAGGTCCAGATAAATTAACTCTATGGGCATTTGTTTATAATAACTATGCATAAATATTTGAATAATAATCACACCCCCAAATTAATAGAAAATTATACTCCATTCAATTGCATGAAGCAGTTTACATGTCCATTATCAACTGAGTCAAGGAACATGTAATAATGTGAAAAGGAAGAGCCTCATGAAATGTTTCCATAAAAGCTGAGTTTTTCCTTCACTTACATTTACTTGTCAATTTCAAAGGAATCAAATTTCATTAACCATATAAATAAAGTATCCTGAAGGCACGAGCTACTGCTGTTTCTGAAAGCTACCCTATATTTAGAAACTTTCTGTGGCTTTCAGATAAATGTATTTCCTTTAGAAAAGCAATTCTCACAATCTATCCTAAATGCACAGAGTAGGGGCTGTTTCTAATGAAACTAAGGAATTCGTGATGTCATCTGGTGTGTGGCAATCCCTCAATTAAGAGGGGAGGATCAGAAAATGCAAAACCCTATGATTACACCAAGCAACTTGAAATGCATCAAAAACTCATTATGCGTGGTCACAGTTTGCACCAAAATACAACCCTATAGAAAGTGAAAAGGTCTGCTCTTTTTATGTAACTTAGCTTTGGAAGCCAGCGGTGACAAACTTCACAGATCAGCAGCCTCCCCTTTGAGCAAATGTAGAAAACCACTTGTTAGTTCCTCCCCTCTAAGCAGCCCTCCCGGTGGCTCCACTTTGTTTTTAAACTTCTTTATTTTTGGTAAATGTCAGCCTTACCAAGCTCTAAAGTACACGGAAACTCCTACTGTCCATCCCAAGCGGCCCCAAGATGAAAAGTGGTGCATCACGTGTGACAAAGCAGAGGAAGGTTATTTTATTAATAGTTGCCATCAGAATTCCTCCTAGAAAGGGAAATGGATTTACTTTGAAAAATACCCTGATAAGAGCTGGGAGAGTAGGAGAGAGCCCCGGAGGGGCTAGGGTGTGGGCGGAATGTTTCTGAGACAAAGGCAGCAATTTGGCATAACTTCCCAGCGCAGCGTCAGAAAAGACAGAGGAGGGGCAGCAGCCGCCGGGAGGGCGGAGAGTCGCTCGCCCCTGGTCACGTGACTCTTCCTTGCCTCCCTCCCGGACACAGCTTCGCTGAAACGACTAAACTGATTAAATATTTAGTGCAAGTCTTTTTTAAAAATAGAAGCATGTATAAGGTAAGGGCTGGGCTTGTGTCTAGATCAACTGAGTAGAACAAGAGTTAAGTTGTGTGGACCCAAGAGTGGAGGCAAAAAACAACCTCTCAGAATAAGTGTTAGGAATTTTTTAGATGCTCATAGATTTAGATGGTTTTTGGAAACCTCTGAAGGGATTAGAGAGCTCCTCATGGCACCTTGGTTAAACCAGCTATTTTATGGGCAGAATCACTACTTTGTGATACCGTTGCCACTGACGGGAAGCAATTGTGTGTACATACCTCTTAAGCTACTTCGTGGAGAGGTATGTGGAAATGTGATGCAGTAAACACTAAAAATCATAGTTGATTTTGCAGTCTTTGAACTGGTTAGACTTCAAAATAATGCTAATTTAAGAGGCTGGCAGAAAGAAAATAATGCTCTTAGTAGAATATCAAAGAAATTTAAGATCCCAGCCTTATATTTCATAAATGTCCAACACCACCAGTTTTTCAAAATCAATTCAAAATCCTGGAGAATGAGAGATAAATTCAGAACCGGATAAACTTGGTATCTAATAGTCCCAGGGAATTTTTTATTACTCTCATTGCTAAGATGCAGGTGAAGATGTTCCAACAAATTGGTACCTTTGTACAAGATCATCATATCTGTTCTAGGATCAGATCTAGAGGACCAAAGTATAAACCAATGGACAAAAATATATTTGATCCTGGCTCAGCATGGCTTGGGGCTTCCCTGATAGCTCAGTTGGTAAAAAATCTGCCTGCAATGCAGGAGACCCCGGTTCAATTCCTGTGTAGGGAAGATCCCCTGGAGAAGGGATAGGTTACCACTCCAGTATTCTTGGGCTTCCCTTATGGCTCAGGTGGCAAAGAATCCGCTTGCATGTGGGAGACCTGGGTTCGATCCCTGGGTTGGGAAGATCCCCTGGAGAAGAGAAAGTCTACCCATAATAGTATTCTGCTTTGGAGAATACCATGGATTGTATAGCCCATGGCATTGCAAACAGACACGACTGTGCAACTTTCACTCACTTACTCAGTGTGTCTTAGCACTTTTGGGATATAAAAATAATAGTAGTATATCACCTAAAGAAATGATCCAGTATCATTATTTCTTCCAAATGGAATGACTGGACTCAAACTTTGAGACTGCATCATCTCATGAGAAATGCCTTCTCTGACTATCATTTTACTCTGCACATCACTCTTTGGATTTTCTTCAGTATACTTATCACCACAGAGAGCAATCCTGTTCATTTAATTTTTAATCTGTTTTTGGTCTGTCTGCCAACCATGTAATGTGAAGACCATGAAAGCAGGGAACTGACACTCTTTATTCATTTCTGTTTCTCAAGCTCCAGGATAATGCCTGGCATGTAATCAGAGGTTGATAAAGTATTTGTTGAATCATTTAATGAATTTCATTCAGCATCTAATCTGTAGAGATTATCAGAATTCTCATATGCCACTACAAATACAGTGTGATTATTATTGTAAAGACATACTGAAGGATTCAATGACTGACATTTTGATCTAATTCTTTTTGATTATCATCCTAATCTTAGATTATGTAAATCATCACATTATACCCATCAGGATACTTTGCAAGAAAAAAAAATAAGAATTATGGCTGCTCTGCACTCAAATTATCTAGAGGTACAATTAAGTGATATAACTGTAGAGTTCAGTTTTCAAATAGAGGGATGTTGTGATGTTCAGTTTTTGCTTTTAATAGCAGTATTAGATTATATTCTTGGGTCATTCTCTTGTGTTGTTGGAAGAGGGTGTTTGCTATGACCAGTGTGTTCTCTTGGCAGAACTCTATTAGCCTTTGCCCTGCTTCATTCTGTACTCCAAGGCCAAATTTGCCTGTTACTCCAGGTGTTTCTTGACTTCCTACTTTTGCATTCCACTCCTCTATAATGTAAAGGACATCTTTTTAGGGTGTTCTATAAGGTCTTCATAGAACTGTTCAGCTTCTTCGGTGTTACTGGTTGGGGCACTGACTTGGATAACCATGATACTGAATGGTTTGCCTTGGAAACTATCAGAGATCATTCTGTCATTTTTGAGATTACATCCAAGTACTGCATTTTGGACTCTTTAGTTGATTATGATGGCTACTCCATTTCTTCAAATGGATTCCTGCCCACAGTGGTAGATATAATGGTCATCTGAGTTAAATTCACCCATTCCAGTCCATCTTAGTTTGCTGATTCATAGAGTGTTGATGTTCACTCTTGTCATCTCCTGTTTGACCACTTCCAATTTGCCTTGATTCATGGACATAACATTTCGGGTTCCTATGCAATATTGCTCTTTACAGCATTGAACACAAGGGAAGACTACACATGGACATCACCAGATGGTTGACACCGAAATCAGATTAATTATGTTCTTTGCAGTCAAAGATGGAGAAGCTCTATACAGTCAGCAAAGACAAGGCCGGGAGCTGACTGTGGCTCAGATCATGAATTCCTTATTGCCAAATTCAGACTGAAATTAAAGAAAGTGGAGAAAACCACTAGACCATTCAGGTATGACCTTAATCAAATCCCTTATGACTATACAGTGGAAGTGAGAAACAGATTTAAAGCACTAGATCTGATAGACAGAGTTCCTGATGAACTATGGACGGAGGGTTTTGACATTGTACAGGAGACAGGGATCAAGACTATCCCCAAGGAAAAGAAATACAAAAAAGCAAAATGGCTGTCTGAGGAGGCCTTGCAAATAGCTGTGAAAAGAAGGGAAGCGAAAAGCAAAGGAAAAAAGGAAAGATATACCCATTTGAATGCAGAGTTCCAAAGAATAGCAAGGAAAGCCTTGCTTAGTGATCAATGCAAAGAAATAGAGGAAAATAATAGAATGGGAAAGACTAGAGGTCTCTTCAAGAAAATTAGAGATACCAAGGGAACATTTTATGCAAAGATGGGCACAATAAAGGACAGAAATGGTATGGACCTAACAGAAGCAAAAGATATTATGAAGAGATGGCAAGAATACATAGAAGAACTTTACAAAAAAGATCTTCATGACCCAGATAACCATGATGGTGTGAGCACTCACCTAGAGCCAGACATCCTGGAATGTGAAGTCAAATGGGCCTTAGGAAGCATCACTACGAACAAAGCTAATGGAGGTGATGGAATTCCATTTGAGCTATTTCAAATCCTAAAAGATGATGCTGTGAAAATGAAGCACTAAATATGCTAGCAAATTTGGAAAACTCAGCAATGGCCACAGGACTGGAAAAGGTCAGTTTTCATTCCAGTCCCAAAGAAAGGCAATGCCAAAGAATGCTCAAACTACCACACAATTGCACTCATCTCACATGCTAGAATAGTAATGCTTAAAATTCTCCAAGCCAGGCTTCAGCAATACGTTAACCGTGAACTTCCAGATCTTCAAGCTGGATTTAGAAAAGGCAGAGGAACCAGAGATCAAATTGCCAACATCCATTGGATCATCGAAAAAGCAAGAGAGTTCCCGAAAAACATCTATTTCTGCTTTATTGACTATGCCAAAGTCTTTGACTGTGTGGATATAATAAACTGTGGAAAATTCTGAAAGAGATGGGAATACCAGACCACCTGACCTGCCTCCTGAGAAATCTGTATGCAGGTCAGGAAGCAACAGTTAGAACTGGACATGGAACAACAGACTGGTTCCAAATAGAAAAAGGAGTCAAGGCTGTATATTGTCACCCTGCTTATTTAACCCATATGCAGAATACATCATGAGAAATGCTGGGCTGGAAGAAGTACAAGCTGGAATCAAGATTGCTGGGAGAAATATCAATAACTTCAGATATGCAGATGACACCATCCTTATGGCAGAAAGTGAAGAAGAACTAAAGAGCCTCTTGATGAAAGTGAAAGAGGAGAGTGAAAAAGTTGGCTTAAAACCCAACATTCAGAAAACTAAGATCATGGCATCCACTTCCATCACTTCATGGCAAATAGATGGGGAAACAGTGGCAGACTTAATTTTTCTGGGCTCCAAAATCACTGCAGATGTTGACTGCAGCCATGAAATTAAAAGACGCTTACTCCTTGGAAGGAAAGTTATGACCAATCTAGATGGCATATTAAAAAGCAGAGACATTACTTTGCCAACAAAGGTCCATCTAGTCAAGGCTATGGTTTTTCCAGTAGTCATGTACGGATGTGAGAGTTATAATATAAAGAAAGCTGAGTGCCAAAGAATTGATGCTTTTGAACTGTGGTGTTGGAGAAGACTCTTGAGAGTCCCTTTGACTTCAAGGAGATCCAACCAGTCCATCCTAAAGGAGATCAGTCTTGGGTGTTCATTGGAAGGACTGATGTTGAAGCTGAAACTGCAATACTTTGGCCACCTGATGTGAAGAGCTGACTCACTGGAAAAGACCCTGATGCTGGAAAAGACTGAGGGCAGGAGGAGAAGGGGATGATAGAGGATGAGATGGTTGAATGGCATCACTGACCCAATGGCCATGGGTTTGGGTGGACTCAGGAAGTTGGTGATGGACAGGGAGGCCTGGTGTACTGCTGTTTATGGGGTGACAAAGAGTCGGACACGAGTGAGTAACTGAACTGAACTCAGCTGAACTGAACTTGGGTCATTAGAAGGTTGGGCTCACTTTTTTTAAATTAAAAGAGTTCAATAGTGGAAGTTGGATAATAATGACTATGAGATTTAGTAAGATTTAATATTACTTTTCATGTAAAGTTTATTTGAAAATATAATTGTAAAAAGAGAAAATATAATTGCGAACAGGCAATGTATAAATTTCTTTGAAATGAGAGAAAATACCAAAAATGTTCTTTGGTTACATATTATGGATAATTAAAAGAATATACAGTGGCTCCTTGGCCCTTGATTACTGGGGATTGTTTCCAGGATCCCCTACTCCTGTGATTACCAAAATCTGCAGATGTTCAAGTTCTGAAAGTCCATAGATACAGAGGGCTAATTGTATTTCAGAATGCAGATGCATTGTTTTGAAAGAGTTGAACATTTTTTGGGTGTTTTTACTTGTGATACATTGTTATAGGGGATTTTTTTTTTAATGTAACTAGGCTCATTAGACAAGTTTAAATTTTCTTCTATGTATACTGTTTTTTCCATTTTCATATGAAAAGAATATCAAAGTACTCCTGAATTAAACTAACTGCATAAAACAAAGTTCCAGAAACTTTTAAAAATTTCCTTTCTGGAATTAGTGAGTATCTATTTATTACTGGTGGAGTAAAGAAAGAACTGTTTTCAAGTGTTTATTTACACACAAATTATTTTGGTTTTGTGTCTGAAAGTGTACTGTAATCATTTTAGTTATCCATTTCCACATAACAAATTACCACAAAATTTAGTGCTTTAAAATAATAATAGGCATTTATCTCTCACAGTTTCTGTGAGGAATTAGGAGCAGCTTAGTTGAATGTTTTGCTGGAGAGGTGTTTTCATTAGGTTTCAGTCAAGATGTTGACCAGGGCTGCAATCATCTGAAGGCATAACAGGGACCGGAGGCTCTGCTTCCAAGATGGTGCACTCACATGGATGGCAAATATGTGCTGGCTGCTGACAGGAAACCTCAGTTCTTCAAGCTTTGTACTGCTCCATAGGACTGCTCGAGTGTCTGTACAACATGTAGTTGACTTCCCGCAGAGCAAGTGATCCAAGTAAGCAATGTGGAAGTTGCTATGTTTTTTCAAATCACCTAGCCCTAGAAGTCACACACCATCATTTCCACCATGTTCAATAAGTCACACAAACCAACTCTTATACAACAGGT
This sequence comes from Antilocapra americana, assembly GCA_007570785.1. Lineage (NCBI taxonomy): Eukaryota > Metazoa > Chordata > Mammalia > Artiodactyla > Antilocapridae > Antilocapra > Antilocapra americana. Next base: position 10,469,907 of record ML663563.1, on the reverse strand, counting down.
CAATGGACTACAAAAGAGCATAAATATCTTGAAGGCTAACTAACATAGTGAAAATTATTAGTGTTATCTTGAAATCATCCACCAAATTTGAATTTGTTACCAATGTGCACTAAAAAGTGTTTTACTGATTATGGAGTAGTGCAAAATTGGAAATAATATTTAATAAAAAGTCCTGATAAGTGTGTAAATATCATTTCTCCCATGTATTTGAACAAAATATATCGTCATGTTGCATAAAGCAAATAAGGAAATATTATCAAATCTGTTTCATAGGATTATGAACATCCTCTATTTTTGACGGGGAATAAGGTCAGATAATTGAAAAAAAAGATGGAAGAAGAGAAATATTGGCGAATAGAACAATAGGGCCCAAAGAAAGAAAAAAGTAGTAGAAAAAGACAAGGGAAAGAAATGGAGATAAAAGGGATGAGAGAAGACAAATGGGAGAGATAATAGCAAAAACACAGAATACAAAGATATGGAAATAGAAAGCAAAAGAAGTGTAGCAAAAAAAGATGCTCTGTAGAAAAGAGAGAAGAAAGAGAGAAGACCAGGAGGAAGGGAGAGAGAGTTTTAAATAAAAAAGCAAAATAGAGATTAGCTTTCTTATTCTTTTCCTCTTTCAGAACCTTTCCCACCTCAGAGCAGAGCCGGGGACTTGTAGCTTCTTTCTTGGCTTTTCTCACAGTTTTTCCTGGCTTCTCTGGAGTTCCTTTTAAGGCTTGGTTTGCTTTAATGCTTGATTTTCAGCTTGTCACTCAGACTGGGTTGGCTAAGGGTGTCTGAAGAAGTGAGAGGAATGACCAATGTATTAAATATCCAGCTGGTAACTCCTAAGGATGCATTATCTTGTTAGATAATATTTTATCTAAAAGTATTAAAAATATATCAGAAAGAGAAAAAACAGGCACAAGAAGACGATTTTCTAAGAGAATTTTGGTTCTGTAAAAAATTATTACCATATTTGGCTTTGGTTCCCTTTGTGTATTTTCTGCAGATTAGTGTAGTTCATTTTGAGTTTTTGATTCAGGGTTCATTTTAGTTCAGGTTTCTGATTCAATTTATGTTTCTGTGATTGAACCAAAATTCCAGTTAAAAAAGTACTCAGTAGGCTAGATTCCTTAGCCAATACTTTTAGTTTTTTAAAAAAACATGAGAACATTCCAGACTATGTACTTCAATAATGTTTAACTTCTAGGTTTAAGGGAAATTTGGATAAGCATTTTTCATATAGTAAAATGCTAAATAAGTAGATGGATTTTTGTTTCATTTATTTTCAGTATACTTTCTGATGTACAAGTTAACATGCAAAGGGAAATTTAACCAAAGTAATTCATAACAACATGCAATCTACTTTGTAGACTCTTTGTATCTCTCTTGCCCCTCTCCTCCCAAAGCTGTTTATTTTTCAAAAAGGCGTTTAAATTAAAAATTTTTTCAAACATGTAATACATTCACAAAGTTCAAAATTCATCCCTCTTTGTAATTCACTTCTTGAGTTTGTGGTTAGGATCCTTCACTTGTTATGTCTTCAGATATTGTCTCATTCTCACTCTTTTCTCCTTCTGGAACTCTGATTTAGAGGCATGTTGCTTTCTCATCTTCAATGTCTTTTAACCTTTCTTTCATATGTTACATCTTTGCCTCTTTGTGCTTCTTTCTAGACAAGTTATTCTAATCTATCCTCCATTTCAAAAATGCCTTTTTTTAAAAAAACTTTTATTGAAGCATAGTTGATTCACACTATCTTAATTTCAAGTGTATGGCAAAGTGAATCAGTTATATATATACAAATAAACACTCTTTGTTTTTTAGATTATTTTTCCATAAAGGCCATTACAGAGTATTGAGTAGAGTTCCCTGTCCTATACAGCAGGTTCTTATTAATTATCTATTTCATATATAATAGTGTGTATATGTCAGTCCCAATCACCCAATTTATCCCTCCCCTCTCCCCGCCCTTGTTCCCTGGTAGCCATAAGTTTGGTTTCTACATCCATGACTCTACTTCAGTTTTACCAGTTCTTTCTTTAGCTGTGCCTAACATGCTGTTAAAACCATCCATTTAGTTTTTAATTACAGTGATTATAGTTGCCAGCTTTTGAGGTTCTGTTTGATTCTTTTAAAAATTTTTATTTGGTTATTTTGTATAGTTTCTTAAATACTATCTGGATTTATTTTCACGCTTGACTTTAATAGTGTAATCATAGTCATTTTGTAATCTGTGTCTGATAATTCTTGTATCAGAGGTTTTGCTGCTCTGTTTCTGTTTTCTGTTATTTCTGTTGGTTTTTGCTTTAGTTCTTTGTCTCCTACATGATTGTGAGCTGCTCATTTTCTTTAGAAAATTATTTGTGGGCATTCTTTGAGGCCCTGGATGATGATGAGGTTTTCCAGTGTGGATTTATGTTTGCTTTGGTTGTGTGCCTGGGACCACTATCAGTTCTTTACTTTTTCTTGGATCATCCAGATTGTGTGAATTTGTAAATCCTCATGAGGGCTGGCTTCTCATTACAACTCATCAGGGGACTTCCTTTCCTTTATTCTTGCTTTCTCTAGGGCAGGAATTGTGGGACTTATTTTTGATTTATTCTTACACCAGAGGTTCATCCTTTTACCAGTCCTCTGGGAAATGAGTGTTCTATTTGATTCCCCATGCAAGCTCAGGGCTTTGTCTTCTGTTCTTCCACATTTCCTGAGGCCATGGAAACCAAGGCTGAAATAGACTAGGTTTGGCAAGTGCCCTCGTGTCCTATTCACTTCTGGGTTCCCATCTTAATAATTTCTTCTTAACATTCCTTTGATGCTTTTCAGATTTTACTAATTTTTTGAGGGGGAGATTTTACTAATATTTTATCTAGTATTTTCAGTTGAAGGATTGTTCCAGTTATTTAGCCTTCCCTAATACTGGAAATGGAAGTCCTGGTAAAAATTCAACAAGTACAAAAGGGTAAACAGTAATAAGTTTCTTATTATTCCTGAGATCACCATCTCAGTAGGTGCATAATGAGCATTTGATGAAATTCAGAGCTCATTTATACACTCATCCACTCACATATCCAGACTGTTAGAAAACTACAAATAGAAGGAAAAGTTTAAAATACTGACAATAGTTTACATCATATTTTAGTGGTGAAAATTTGGAGGTATTCATTCTTGTTCAAGTTAAGAGCCAGACTAAGAGGCCTCTGGCATTTCTATTTAGTGTTATATTGGTAGTCCTAGCAAATGCATTAAGAAAAGGAAAAGAATTAAGATATTGAAAAGGAAGATAAAAATTTATTTGCAAAGGATGTGATTGTCTATAAAGAATTTAAAGACCATTGAAAAATTCAGCAGGTTTGTAAGACAGAATCGCATTCCTATATTGGTAATTATTATTTAGAAAGTTAGTAGAAAAATATATAATACATAACAGCAGCAAAACAATGAGGTATCTTTGAATAAATCTAACAAAATAAGCTTGATGCTTTATAGAGAAAATAGATCATCACTGAATCACATTAAAGAAGATCTGAATAAATAGAACTACATACCATTTTTGTGCGAAGGAAGATTGAATATTATATTTATGTCATTTTCTCCAAATCAGTCTACAAATTCAGTGCTGCCTGTGGAACTTGTCAAACTGATACTAAAATTCATTAGAAAGAACAAAAGCCAAGCCAAAATTTGAAGAATAATTTGGGGAACTTATACCACCACATATCAAAGCTTGATATAAGCCTGGAAAAGTGAAAATGTTAGTCGCTCAGTCGTGTCCAACTCTGCGATCCCATGGACTGTAGCTCGCCAGGCTGTTTTGTCCGTGGGATTCAATGGGCAAGAATACTGGAGTGGGTAGCCATTCTCTTCTCCAGGAGATCTTCCCAACTCAGGAATTGAACCCAGGTCTTCTGCATTGCAGGCAGATTCTTTTTCATCTGAACTACTATAAACCTAAGGCAACTAAAATAACATCATATTTATGCAAAGACATACAAATAGAGTCATCTCTCAGTATCCATGGGAGATTGGTTCCAGAATGTCCCCAATACCAAAATTCACAGATGTGCAAGTGATTTATATAAAATGGCATAGCATTCATGCATAATGTAGGCACATCCTCCTGTGTACTTTAAATCATCTGTGAGAGAAGAGAGAGAGAAGTTGCTCAGTTGTGTCTGACTCTTTGCAACCCCATGGACAGTAGTCTACTAGGCTCCTCCAGTCATGGGATTTTCCAGGCAAGAATACGGGGATGGGTTGCCATTTCCTCCTCCAGGGGATCGTTCCGACCCAGGGCAACAGGGAGGGAGACTCTTTAACTCCCCTTGGAAGACGTACTAATAGATTCTGAGTTGAAATACACCATGGTGACTGTGATGTCATCCCTGTACATCCTCGCCAAGTCCTCCGGCAACATCACCATCTCTCTGTATTCGTTGTTCCCTATGGCGTATCTGATCAGGTGTGTGGCCGCGTTTTGGTCGGCTGTGTGGAGCGCCTGGGCTCTCCTCTGCTGCAGCGGGCTTTGTATGAGTCCCAGGTTGGCGAGTCTCTAGGCCAGGTCTGGCTTGTGCTGACCCTCTTCAGCCAGGTGCTCCACCACCAGCCTCACCACATCCTCCTTGCCCAGCACGTCCCACAGGCCAGCTGGAGGAACTTACCCTGGGGCCTCAGCCTGTGGTAGGTGACCTCTGGCCTGGCCGTCAGGTAAGGTGGGGTGTACTTATAATACTGAATACAATGTAAATACCATGTAAATAGCTGCTGATGCATGACAAATTCAAGGTTTGCTTTTTGGAACATTCTGGAATTTTTTCCTAAATATTTTAAATTTGTGGTTGGTTTAATCCCTCTCTATGGAACTTACCAATATAGAGAGCCCAGTATACATATATGTAACAGAATAGAAAGCGTAGAAAAGAGCCATATGCATATAGAGGTATAGCATGTGACATTACAGATAATTGGAACAGAACTACTCAAAACGTTGTCATGGAACAGATGGTTATCCACATAGAAGGGAAAATTACCATACCATATACTAAAGTGTTAATTCTAGGGTGGGTATTTAAAACCTAAATATGAAAGCCTTTAATATTCCAGGACATTTTAGGAGAAAATGTATGAAATATGTTTTTGACCTTGGGATAGGGAAAGATTTGTTGAATAACACGATCAAAAGCCTATAGCATAAAGGGAAAGATTGATAAAATTAAAAGAACTTTGCTTAACAAAAGATACCATAATTGAAGTTGATAGAAAAGTTCAGAATGGGAGAAAATGTTTATATCACAAACAACTCATATAAGATTTATATTCTAACTATACAAAGTACTCCTGCAAGTATAAAATAAAAAGACAAGCAAATCTACTGGAAAAATGGCCAAAGATATGAACGAATTGTTTAGTGAAGTGGCTAATGTAGTGGGTAGTACAGCTCTAAGGAAAATCTATGAATGTGCACAGAGTTTTCATCATAGCCCCATGTTAATAGGAAAACGTTGGAAATACCCTAAATGTCTATCAGCATAAGAATGAACAAATGACATGTAATATATTCATAAACTGGAATACTATACTCCTGTCAAAATAAGTAAACTAGAACTACAGACATCAGTAATTATAAATTTTTTTGAGTCAAAAAACAAAGCAAAACCAAGCTGCAGAGTGATAATATAGTATCATACATTTTATATGCAGGTTGAAAAATACTGCATAGTGCTTCATATTGCTTATGAGTTCTTCATAATTAATGTTATAAACAGATCCATGCTAATGATAAACCTTTAACTTAGGATAATGGCTAAATCTGAGTAGGGAGCAAGAGAAGGGCCTAAGGGCCTGTACTGATGAATTTCTATGCTCCCTTCAGTTACTTTTTTTTTATTGTAACAAATTCAAGAAAGACTTATTTTCTTTACAATATTGTGTTGGTTTTGCCATACATTGACATGAATCTGCCCTGGGTATACATGTGTTCCCCTTCCAGAACCCGCCTCCCACCTCCCCTCCAGTTACTTAAGTGTAGCAAAATGTTAGATTTGATAAAGATTAATGGTGAATAATACTGAGGTGTTTACTTTATACTATATTAACTGTTAATTAAATATAAGATGTAAGTATAACATGGACTTCCTTGGTAGCTCAGCTGGTAAAGAATCCATCTGCGATGCAGGAGACCCTGGTTTGATTCCTGGATCTGGAAGATTCCCCTGGAGAAAGGATAGGCTATGCACTTCAGTATTCATGGGCTTCCCTGGTGGCTCAGATGGTAAAGAATTTGCCTGCAACTTGGAAGACCTAGGTTTGATTCCTGGGTTGGGAAGATCCACTGGAGGAGGGCATGGCAACTCATTCTAGTCTTCTTGCCTGGAGAATCTCCATGGACAGAAGAGACTGGTGGGCTACAGTCCATGGGGTCATGAGGAATCGGATACGACTGAGCAACTAAGCATAGCATAGCATAATATAAATTAAACATATGTAACATTTTTTTGTATGTTTGGCATATTTCATAAGAAATCATCAAATAGAACCCTATAGTCAATTAGGATGATTCCACACTGGAAAATATATTAGTGTAATTAATAATATTAGTAAACTCAACTGGTAAATTAAAGAAGTGTTTAAGAATATATGAGCAAGAAATGGGTAAGATTTATAAAGGAAACCCACAAAACTTTAACCAAGGACACAAGGTAAGATTGGAATAAACAGAGAAACTACTATGTCCTAAGATAGGACAACTCATATTATAAAATTACCAATCCTCTCCAAGGTGATATGGAAATAACGCAATTCCAGTTGGAACTTCGATGTACTGAGTATTTCAAATTAATAAGTAGAAGGGGAGCAGGACAATTGGCTATCCGTGGAGAAAAGAGTAGTTTATCTTACCCAGCTATAAAAATAAGTTTCAAATTGATTAAAGAGCCCAATGTAAAAAAAATAAAATTATAAAATCATTGGAAGGACATGTGCAAGAAGCCTTTATAAAATCCTGGAGTGAAAATTACTTTTCTGAGCATGATACTAGAATCTTTTTCTAACAGACTCACAGAGATAGAGAACAGACTTAGGTTTCCAAGGAGGGCTGGCAAGATGGATTGGGAGGTTACAGTTAACAAATGTAAAGTATTATATATAGACTGGATAAACAAAAAGGTCCTACTGTATAGTACATTAGGACTATATAGTATTGTACTATATAGTACAGTAGAGCCATAGTCAATATCCTGTAATAAATCACAATGGAAAAGAATATGAGAAAGTAGGTACATGTATGTATAAATGAATCACCTTGCTGTACAGCAGAAGTTAACACGACATTGTAAATCAAATATACTTCAATTAAAAAAAGAATCTTTTTCTATAAGGAAAAGATTGACAGATTTAACTCTATAAAAATGAAAATCTTTAGTACACTTTAAGACAGATTAAAACAAAAAAAAATGAAAAAGAGTAGAAGTAGAGTGGAAGAAAATAATCACTGCAGATAAATGATTCCTGTCAGTCCTGGTCAATAAACTCCTATAAATTGCTAACATTTATCAGGCATTTCTCTCTGTGTCTGGCATTGTTCTAAGTGCTTTTTAATTTTAAGCCATTCAAAATTCCACAGCAGCCCTATGGGATAGGTTCTAGCATCATCATTTTATAGGTGAGGAAACAAGTACAGAGAGCTTAATTAACTTCTCCAGTGTCATGTATCTGCTAAGGGTCAGAGATGGGATTTGAATCCAGTTGGGTTGGCTCCAACTTCTGTTCTCTTAGCTACTCTCCTGCTTATAAACCAAAAAAAAAAAAAAAAAAAAAAAAAACCAAAAACCCAAGAGAACAATAAGCAAAAGGAAAAAAGTAGAAATTTCATAGGGGAAGAAATACAGTGGTTTACAAATGTGTAAAAATATGCTCAACCTTATGAGTCATTCAAGAAAAGAAAAATAGAAAGAACATGAAATGTCACCTTTTGCCCTCTAGAGTGGCTAGAAAGACATTTTTTAAAGATTGTAATACAGAGATAACATGAAAACTTAAAACTTAAAATATAATAATTGGTAAAGATTTGTAGATATTGACACATACTTTGGTGGTGCAAAATAGGTGGCTTTGACATTTTGAGGAAGGCAGTTTGGCAGTATTAATCAAAATGAAATTCACACACCTTTAGATTAGCAATTTACTTTTTGGAATTGAGTTAACTATTCTTTCAGCAGTATACACAGATGTGATACAACTATACAGTAATGTGACTGAAAAATTAGAAATAGTGCAGTAGAGAGATAGCTGGAAACGTGTTCAAGGCACCATATTACCTGTAATGTTTTTCACACCTTTTCCCCTCTTCCATTTCCTCTAACTACTTAGGGATATTTGGGGAATTGTAATGGCAAATAATTAAACATTTGGAAGAGTGTATAATTGGAATTTTGCCAGAACCAATTAAAAAAGATTTTTTTTCAAGCAGAATTTTGATAGAGAAAGTGATAGTGTGTGATCAAAATGAATGAAAACTTGTTTAAGGAACACAGTTTATTTTGCATTGTTAAAATGGGCTTATTTATCTGTCCACTTAAGACTGTGCAAAGATTTTAATTGAATACAGCTCTTTTACTATACCTGAGGGGACAGGCTGCACTAGAAGGATAAAAAGATCAGACTGTGATAATCAGTGGCTAAAACAGGTCTATTTTTAAAGAGCATGTGGTTTGTGGTGATTATCATTCAATAAAGCCAGCAGGAAGCAAGGAGATGGAAATGGTCCTGATGAAGACAAGAAAGTGTTGTCACTCATTAATGGGGAGCATATTCATCAACCTCACAAATAATTAGAATTATTAAAATCATAACTGAAAGAGCATATGGGGAACTCTGCATTAAAAAAGTAAGTTCATGTTTGTATATTTCAGCTGTGTTTATAACATGCTTTCATATACATTATCTCATAGGATCCTTACAACCATCCAGGTAAGGTGTGGAGTGTATTATTACCCCTATTGTGTAGAAGAAGAAATTGCTACTCGAGTGGTTAAATGATTTGAATAAGGTCATACATTTAGTTATTAGAAATTCTTATATATAAAAGCTTTTATCTCAGATAAGGTTTTTTTTTTTTAAATATAAAACCTTCAACAGCTTGAGGGCTAGATTAATACATGGTGATATTTTTGCAAATTACTAATTTTTTTTCACAGAAAAGACCAAACTAATGTAATTAGTTTAACTTTCATAATATTTACACTGATAACTCAGTCACAATGACAGACCCTGAAATTGGCCATCAATTCTGAAATTCCTAAAAAAGCTAGGAGACATACCAAACTTTTCCCCCCCAGCCTAAGAGAACCTAGTAAAGTGGAGGAGAGCATAGTGTGAAGTGAAGTTGCTCAGTCGTGTCCAACTCTTTGTGATCCCATGGACTGTAGCCTACCAGGCTCCTCCATCCATGGAATTTTCCAAGTGAGAGTACTGGAGTGGGTTGCCATTTCCTTCTTCAGGGGATCTTCCTGACCCAGGGATTGAACCCAGGTCTCCCACATCGCAGACAGATACTTTTACTGTCTGAGCCACCGAGCATAGGCTTATATGCTAATTCAAATGTGGTATTTTATTTTCCATTTTGTTGATTTTCTTGGGAATATGTGTTTGTAGGTGAACAGGAGTAAGCTGGGAACATTTGATTAACAAGCATTTATTGGACACCCATTATGTACAGAACAAATAAAGAAATGTACATAACACTTAATAAAGTGTATGGTGTGCTTTAAGAGAAAAAAGAAGTCATGATTCCTGAGAAATGTATAATGTAAATAGGTAGAAATAAAATGAAGGAGAACAAACATTAGATGATATATGGAGAAGTGTGAAATAATTTAGGACATATACATCACTAATTAGAGAAACGGTAAATGATTAAAGCAGAACTGGGCCAGTGTTAGAAAACTATCTTGGTGAATGTTGAACAAAAATTTCAAATTGGTTTTAATCTAGGATTAATTGAGATGAGAGAGGTTGATTTCTTTGGTGTGGCAGGAAGCATGGGGAACTGGGGAGGGATGGTAAGTACAAAGGGATTGCCAGAAAGATAAATACATATCTCTAGTTACTTGGAAATTGATTTAAAGAAGTGAATCTGGAAAGACAAATTTAAATACACAATCTGTAACTCAATTTTTCTCTTTAAACAAATCCTTTAAAAATGTTAGGGAAGGCTTGTTGTTTGAGAAGAACCATGTATCTGTTCTTCATGAAAAAGTTTGGAACTTGTTTTTTGTTATTGATGATAATGGGGACCAGAGCTTAAATAAAATACAGGTAGCCAATACTTATATATAATATATGAATAATCGCATACTTAACAGATTAGTGAAAAATACAAATGTCTCATTTCTCTAAGCTAAGTAGTTGAAACAGCATGGACACTTTTTGGACTATATGTATAAATACTCCAGATATACAGGTGCAGGTCAAAGATGCAGTTGTGATAAGCTCTTGACTTGGAGTCAATGGCCTTGATTTCATGTCTTGGCTCTAATCCTTAATATAGCTATAACTTTGGGTAAGTTGCTTAGACATATTCAACGTCAATGTTATAGGTTTCTGTGAGGATCAAATAAGATGATGTATGTAAAATTACCTGGCATATTGTGGACACTCAATGTATTTTTCTATTTTTGTTATTTTCCGTAAGAAGTGATGGGTCTTTATAGAGAATGTTATTAAGACCTGGGTGGGAACAGAGATGAATATGGAACATCTCTCAGGTAAAGTATGAAGCATGTCTTTTTTCATCCTTCCCATAGAAGCATTCAGTATGCTCCAGACCTCTAAACATTTCCCCTTTTCTGGAAATGGTGTGGGTGGAAATAGGCCTTCTCAGAGCCAATCACAAGGACTGACCTTTTACTGCACAGGGCAAACATTTATAGAAAATAGCTCCTTCCCCCTGTAGAACTTAGTTTATTGTAGAAAATTTTGAATATCCAGAATGTGAAGACCATCTGTAATCACACTAGCCAGAGAAAACTATTTTGGTGTATTTTCTTCCAGTCTCTTTTATATCTAAATTGAAATCAACCATACATCGTTTTTGTAACTTGATTTTTTTCATCTTGCACTATCCAAAGCATATTCTTATGTCATTGTACATAAGAATTTTTAAAAACATGAAAACTTTTGTTTCTTCAATGGAAGAAAATCCAAAGGAAACCATTTTTTGAATGGTTAGTTTTCTATAGTACAGCTCTATTAATAATTCATCTAATCTTTTCCTTTATTTCTGAGGGTGTTTAGAATATTTTACATAATACATATCTCTGTAATAATATATAAATCTCTGATTTCTTTAAAATAGTTTTAAAGAAATGGAATTATTATTTCAAAAATTAAACCCCCTCTAAGCCTCTTAACTCATATTGAAAAAAATTATCCTATGGCAAGGTTGTACTCCTGTTATTAATGTATGAGACTCAATTTAAGCATTTCCATGAAGACTTCCTTCACAAGTGATTGCCACACCTATCTGTTCTGATTAATTTCTGGCAACCTTTACTAATGATCATTTACTACAAATCATCATCGCCATTGTTGACTTTTCATTTTTTGTTTATTTTCATTATAATTTGCATGCTTTCTTTTAAAAACAGCAAACCAGTAAAAGTGTTAATAAAACTAAAATGGAGATTTAATTTCTTAGGCAAAATTGAGACAGGCTGACAAATTCAGACTTGTGGGAAGAAACTGGATGGACGGTTGCCTGGGAAATATTTTGAGTCATTGCTTTTAAAACCTCCCGAGCCAGGAATTGAAGGCACTGATTAGTTGGAATGGGCGATCATATTCTCATTTCATCTATTTCTAGAAATAGCACAATTTTGTGCATGTGTTAAGTGGTCCAAAATTAATTGATGATAAAATTACCAGATGAAATGCTTTAGGCAAATTTGGCCCCCTGACCTAGTCGTGAACCTCTGTTAAGTAGGGTGAACACTCCTTTGCCAATCTTTTACATGTTTGTATTTACCTGTGTGTATGCCTGTCTCCGTCATTGGCTAGTGGAGTTCCTTGAGATAGAGAATGAATGTTTTCATTTTGTTTTACACCTAGGACTGGAGATCAACATCTGTAATGAAATTATGCAGATGAATGATTACTTGATAGCTGGCTAGTAAAAGAACTTTTTGAACATAATAGAAATGGAAGAAAATCCAAAGGAAATCATTAAAAGATTTGAATATAATAAATTTAAAATGTGTCTATATTACCCTCTCCTCCATAAACATTCAAGCTCATTAATAAACTTACATGGAGAAAAACTAATAGGGAAAAATAGTTTCAATAAATTTGACATCAAGAGATTTAATGCCTTTACTGTATAAAGGACTCAAAAAAACCAATAAGAAAACTATTGAGTCCAATAGTTAAATGGACAAAGGATAAGAATACATATTTCACCAAAGGGAAAGTAGAAATTAATAAATATTAAAAATGCCTAACCTTACTTTTTTTCAATTTTTTAAGGTGTGGTAAAATACACATAATACTTATCATCTTAATCATTTTTAAGTGAACAGTTCAGTGATCAACAGTTTTAACTGAAGAAGTGCAGAACAAAATCAGATCTCAGTTTTGATCATTAAGTTAAAAAAATTCTTTTTAAAAGAAAGTGATAATAAATCTAACAAAAGCAGAGTGAATAGGAATGTATTTTAGTATAAGCTTTCTGGAAAGCAGTTTGGAACTATGTATCAGAATTTTGAAAGATGTTTATACTCTTTGACACAAGAGTCCCACTTTTACAGATTTATTCTAAGGAAACAATCTGAAATGTGAGTAAAGATGTTTGTAATACTTGGTGCTATTTATGTTAACAAATTACTAGAAAAATTAAAAAAAATTCAAGTGAGAGGTAATTAAATACATTTAGGCCAGATAATAGATGCTTTATATATCATTTAACATAATGTTTATGGAAAAAAATTTTAATAACATGGCAAAACATGTAGAATTTGAAAGGAACATATTTATAAAGCAGACATTTATGTATACTTGGGTATATGCATGGAAAAATTACTAGAAAGAAAGAAATATACCAGTCCATTAGCAAGAACTATTTCTGGATAGTGGAATTACAAATGGTTTCTCCTTCATATTCTGTGTATTTTTGAGCTTTTAACAATGATAATGTATTGCAAATATAACTTGAAGTTAGCAGTGGAGATTTATCTTAGAGAAAAGAGGTTAAAGAAAAGCCAGGAATAGGGACTTTCCTGGCGGTCCAGTGGTAAAGACTCTGTGCTCCCAGTGCGGCGGGGGGGGGGGGGGGGGGGGGTGGTGGTGGTCTGGGGTTCAATTCCTGGCCAGGAAACTAGATCCTACATGCCACAATTAAGAGTTTACATGCATCAGTGATGACTGAAGATCCTGAGTGCTGCAACTAAGTTCTGGCCCAGCAAAGAAATAAATATTTTTAAAAAGACAAAGAAGAAGAAAGAAAGAAAAGCAAAGAATAAAACAAAAGGTGAAAGAGGATTTGAGAACATTTGAAAGCTATGTGCTGCAGGAAAGAGTTAATGAGGGAGAGGGAAAGGTTTTGAGGAGAGACTCTCACCGGGGCTGAGGTCGAAGAGCACAGGGTTGGGTGAGACCTGAGGGGGCAACCTCTTCCACAGAAGAGTTAGTCAGTGGGATTAAGGAAATGGAGAGATTCTTGCTTGATGACTTCTTTTTCCCTGAAGGATAAACAAGTGAGATTCTCTGTTGGGCTCTTCTATGAGACTTGAGAAAATTGTGAAGCTTTGAATTTGCTACTTAGCAGAAAGGAAGGAGTGTGTGTGTTATTTCCTTCCAAAACCCACTCCTTACTCTTATTCTTCTGATCAACAATTGGCCCCAGTGAACCAAGACGAAAATCTGGAAATTGTCTTCCCCATTCCTATTGTTCAACAAAATTCTCACACTTCAAGTCTCTGGAATCAGTCTTCTCTCCAACTCTACTCCATCTTTTTGCTGGGATTGCTGCAGTGGATTCCAAACTAGTCTCTCTAGGCTCATTTGTCTCTTCTCATTCCCCATGCATCCATCATACTGTTGCCAGACCCATCTTTCAAAAACCCAATAATATATTTTGTCATGACTCTATCCAAAATACTTTAAGGTCTTCAGTGGCTGAGGAGCACTTACCTACCGACTTGGTGACTAAATGAACATGGAGTGGGTGGAAGGAAGGAGTGTAAGATGATTCTTAGGTCATACAACTGGAGTAGTAGCTATAGAAAGTTACAGCAACAACCATTTTTTAAAAAGACGGTAAATTCCCACTTTGCTGTTGTTTTGGGTAACAGTTGTATTTTAAAAAACGCATTCGAAGAAACATGTCATAATTTTTTATGCCTCTTGGTTTTTGCATGCACGATTTTCTCTACCATTCCTCAAACATTCCTCACTCCCTTCTTCCCTTGGCTAATACTTAATATAAAGACAAATGTTGTAAAAGCATTTCTGTATCATCAACTTTACATTAAATGCCTTACATTTATGATTACATTCAATCCTCACAAAAACCCTGTGAGGGAGGAGGCTGGGTTTGTAGATGAGAAAAACTGAGATTTAGAGAGGTTAAGCAACTTCTTCAAGATTATCCAGCTAGTAATCTAGTGGAGCTGAATTTGAACCCAAGGAATTCAACTCAGGAAGCTATGTGCTTAATCACTAAAGCATATTGCCTCGTGAAGATACAGCTCGACTGTTGTGTCTTCCAGGAAGCTTTCCTCGTTGCCCTTACTCATGGGTGCATATCCTGTGTTCCCACAAAGCGCAAGCTCATGCCTGTCTCCACCATGGCACTTGCATGCCCTATTACAAGTGTATGTTTGTTGCTTCCCTTTCTTTCCTAAACTGTGAGCTCCCTGAAGGCAGGAAGCATTCCTTGCATTCCTGAACCCTCAATCCAGAGCACAGTGCCCAGTATTCAGTAGGAGCTCAGTAATTGTTGAATAAATGGAGGCATGAGAAAACCTAATGTGTTATATGATGGTTGAGGTCAGAAAATAGAGGACCTGGGCTAAACCTGTGCAGGAAGATTGGGGTCAGATTATGAAGACTGCTATATGCTCGGTTTAGGAATTTGCAAGCAGCAGTCACAAAATCCTTTATTCTTTTCACATCCATGAATATTATATGTTTCAAGGTGTGCTAGTATATGTTTAACAGCTTCTTCCTTCCCTTTCCCTTCCCAAAGCTCTGATTTGTTTTGTGTTTTGATTCCCATGGTATACATGCTTCTGTCACAGCCAGTCTTTAAAAAAATTATATATATATATATATATATAATTGAAATAGTTATGTACATTGTTATATTAGTTTCAGGTGTGCCACATAGTGACTTTCCTCGTTACAAAATAATCACTACAATAAGTCTAGTAAATATCTGTCTCCATAAAAAATTATTACAATATTATTGACCATATTTCTTATCTGTCACAGCCAATTCAAGCTACCAATGTGATGTTACTACTGAATATAGATGTAGAAAGAGATGCACAATATTATGCTATTAAAAAATGTCCTCCCCACACATCACAATAGACACAAATGACTTGACAAGCACAGGTTATAGTAAAATGTAGTAAAATAATTAGGAAACAATGACTTTTGAGTGCTTATTACCTTTGTTTTTAATATCTCTTTAAGTTTATATACACAGAAAGACTATATAAAAAAGACCTTCATGACCTAGTTAACCATGATGGTGTGATCACTCACCCAGAGCCAGACATCCTGGAACTCAAAGTCAAGTGAGCCTTAGAAAGCACCACTACGAACAAAGCTAGTGGAGGTGATGGAATTCCACTTGAGCTATTTCAAATCCTAAAACATAATGCTGTGAAAGTTCTGCACTCAATATATGAGCAAATTTGGAAAACTCAGCAGTGGCCACAGGAATGGAAAAGGTCAGTTTTCAAGCCAATCCCAAAGAAAACCAATACCAAAGAATGCTCAAACTAGTGCACAATTGCACTCATCTCACACACTAGCAAAGTAATGCTCAAAATTCTCCAAGCCAGGCTTCAACAGTATGTGAATTGTGAACTCCCAGATATTCAAGCTGGATTTAGAAAAGGCAGAGAAACCAGAGATCAAATTGCCAACATCTGCTGGATCATCGAAAAAGCAAGAGTTTCAGAAAAACACCTACTTCTGCTTTATTGACTGTGCTCTGTGGATCACAGCCAACTGTGGGCAGTTCTTAAAGAGATGGGAATACCAAACCACCTGACTTGCCTACTGAGAAATCTGTATGCAGGTGAAGAAGCATACAGACATGGAACAACAGACTGGCTCCAAATCAAGAAAGGAGTATGTCAAGGCTGTATATTGTCACCCTGCTTGTTTAACTTATATGCAGAGTACATCATGAGAAACACTGGGCTGGATGAAGCACAAGCTGGAATCAAGATTGCCGGGAGACATATCAATAACCTCAGATATGCAGATGACACCACCCTTATGGCAGAAAGCGAAAAACTAAAGAACGTGAAAGAAGAGAGTGATAAAGTTGGTTTAAAACTCAACATTCAGAAAACTGAAATCATGGCACCCAGTCCCATCACTTCATGGCAAATAGATAGAGAAACAGTGGAAACGGTGAGAGACTTTCTTTTCTAGGGCCCCAAAATCATTGTAGATGGTGATTGCCGCCATGAAATTCAAAGATGCTTGTTCCTTGGAAGAAAAGCTATGACCCACCTAGACAGTATATTAAAAAGCAGAGACATTACTTTGCCAGCTAAGGTCCATCTAGTCAAAGCTATGGTTTTTCCAGTAGTCATGTATGCATGTGAAAGTTGGACTATAAAGAAAGCTGCTGCTGTTGCTGCTTAGTCGCTTCAGTCGTGTCCTACTCTGTGCGACCCCATAGACGGCAGCCCACCAGGCTCCCCTGTCCCTGAGATTCTCCAGGCAAGAATACTGGAGTGGGTTGCCATTTCCTTTTCCAATGCATGAAAGTTAAAAGTGAAAGTGAAGTTGCTTAGTCATGTCCGACTCCTAGCGACCCCATGGACTGCAGCCTACCAGGCTTCTCCATCCATGGGATTTTCCAGGTAAGAGTACTGGCGTGGGTTGCCATTGCCTTCTCTGAAAGAAAGCTGAGCACCAAAGAATTGATGCTTTTGAACTGTGTTGTTGGGGAAGACTCTTGAGAGTCCCTTGGACTGCAAGGAGATCCAACCAGTCCATCCTAAAGGAAATCAGTCCTGAATATTCATTGGGAGTACTGATGCTGAAGTTGAAACTCCAATACTTTGGCTACCTAATATGGAGAACCAACTCATTAGAAAAGACCCTGATGCTGGGAAAGATTGAAGATGGGAGGAGAAGGGGAAGACAGAGGATGAGATGGTTGGATGGTGTCACCGATGGGATGGATACGAGTTTGAGTAGGCTCTGGTAGTTGATGATGGACAGGGAAGCCGGGAGTGCTAAGTCCATGAGGTTGCAAAGAGTTGGACACAACTGAGCTGAAGTTTATATAATTTAATTTTTACTAATGACTGTGTTTAACAGCTGCCTTACAAAATTCTTTCAATGTTAACAATTGGCTGTCTTGAGCAGATAGGAGCCAACTCCTCCACACCATTCTCATTACTTCCTTTCCGTACAGATCCTTTCAGCTGAATCTCCTGGGACCAGTCTTTCTTTTTCCTAAGCAGGGCACTTATTAGAAGCTCTGGGTCAGTAGATTTTTGAGGTAGCATTAGCTCTCTCATTACATTAATACGTTCTAATCTTTGTGATCCAGGTCCTCAGTACTCAAGTTTGTACTTTGTTTTCAACAACCAAGGAGTCCTATGGATACAACCATCCCTCCAAGCAACGCTTTTTGTCCTGAATACTGGTTTCCCTCTGATACCTTCTTTACTCAGGGTTGTTTGAGTTATAAAAGTTCTGCTCTTTAAAATGGGGCACCATTCATATATGGACTGCTTGCCTGGCAATCACATGCTGTATTGCTTTCTGTCACTTACCTGCCCTGCTACTACTTGAATATATGCCCTGGCATGTGGACTTGCTTTGGCTCTACTTCTTGGTTCTTCTATCCTGCACAAGCTCTTAGTTTGGGATCTACCTTTGCTTTTGCTTCAACAACTGAAACCTGGCCTTATTCCATGATCTGATTATAGGGCTCTCTGGCTCCCTGGCTTTGGCCCTGCTAACCACAACTCAAATTCAAATGCTAATAAACAGCAGCATGAGAAAATGAGCTGATTTAAGCAGGTATTACTATTTTAGTGTGATTAATATCTGCCAGTAGTGGCAAAAACTACCCCTCTCTTGGGTCTAAACAACTCCTGAAGATTCAAGAATGCTAAGAGTTCTGAAGGGGGCCTAGCTTAAAATAATGGAGCAACTGAATTCAACAAATGGTGGCTCCTCCCCAGCTGTCAGTTCAAAGAAGCTTCCGAAGAGACTGAGTAAACATTGGGTCCTTTATCAACTGAGCTTCTCTTTGTTGCTGCCCAGAGGGAGAACATGTGGGATAAATCTAGGCTAAGCACTAGATGGTTTTGAAATGCACAGTCTTATACTTTTCTGCTCTTTGAACCTAATAAAATCAATGTTCTTCATTAAGAAAAGGGGCTTGGCATTCTTCTTTTTATTCAACTGATATTATCACTAATAGTGATACAGAACTAATGTGAATAGATTTCAGCCTTGAATATTCCTGAATGATTTAGGAAACCTGCGATTTGCAAAAAAACTGCAAGGGAAAAAGGACGCTAAAAAATTCAGTTGGTTCTCTCAAAGGGAATAAAAACTTGTAGTTAGTACAGGACTCATGCTATTGGTTGGAGGTGAGGACTTACTCCTGTGCCTCACACTTCCTTGATGCTCCGCCCCTGCTCTGAGGTGACTGGGGGCAGTTCCCAGTCCAGGAAAGGTTTCTGAGCTTATCACTGAAGAGAGAGAAAGAAAGAAAGTGAAGTCTTTCAGTCGTGTCCTACCCTTGCCTGCCAGGCTCCTCTGTCCATGAGGTTTTCCAGGCAAGAGTACTGGAGTGAATACTTCTCAAGGGGATATATCTCCGGGGGATATTCTCGACCCAGGAATCGAACCCAGGTCTCAGACACTTTACTGACTGAGCCACCTGAACAGAGAGAATCCTTATTAACTCAAAGATTGATTTTCTCACATTCCAAGAGAGTGGTTACATTTAATGAGATACTGAATATCTGTCCTGGAATAGGAAGTTGATTTTCTGAAGAATATTTTGATTCTCAGACTATTTCCATAGAAGGAGATTTATTAATACCTTAAACTTTTTCCTGGACAAGATAGTTCAGTTCAGTTCAGTCACTTAGTCGTGTCCGACTCTTTGCAACCCCATGAACCATAGCACGCCAGGCCTCCCTGTCCATCACCAATTCCCTGAGTCCACCCAAACCCATGGCCATTGAATCGATGAAGCCATGCAGCCATCTCATTCTCTGTAGTCCCCTTCTCCTCCTGCCTTTAATCTTCCCCAGCATCAGGGTCTTTTCCAATGAGTCAGCTCTTTCCATCAGGTGGGCATAGTATTGGAGTTTCAGCTCCAACATCAGTCCTTCCAATGAATACCCAGGACTGATCTCCTTTAGGATGGACTGCTTGGATCTCCTTGCAGTCCAAGGGACTCTCAAGAGTCTTCTCCAACACAACAGTTCAAAAGCATCAATTCTTTGGCGCTCAGCTTTCTTTATAGTCCAGCTCTCACATCCGTACATGACTACTGGAAAAACCATAGCTTTGACTAGATGGACCTTTGTTGGCAAAGTATAATGTCTCCGCTTTTTAATATGCTGTCTAGGTTGGTCATAACTTTCCTTCCAAGGCGTAAGCACCTTTTAATTTCATGGCTGCAATCACCATCTGCTGTGATTTTGGAGCCCACAAAAATAAAGTCAGCCACTGTTTCCACTGTTTCCCCATCTATTTGTTATGAAGTGATGGGACCAGAGGCCATGATCTTAGTTTTCTGAATGTTGAGTTTTAAGCCAACTTTTTCACTCTCCTCTTTCACTTCATCAAGAGGCTCTTTAGTTCTTCTTCACTTTCTGCCATAAGGATGGTGTCATTTGCATATCTGAAGTTATTGATATTTCTCCCGGCAATCTTGATTCCAGCTTGTGCTTCCTCCAGCCCAGCATTTCTCATGATGTACTCTGCATATAAGTTAAACAAGCAGGGTGACAATATACAGCCTTGATGTACTCCTTTTCTTATCTGGAACCAGTCTGTTGTTCCATGTCCAGTTCTAACTGTTGCTTCCTGACCTGCATACAGGTTTCTCAGGAGGCAGGTCAGGTGGTCTGGTATTCCCATCTCTTTCAGAATTTTCCACAGTTTATTGTGATCATCCACACAGTAAAAGGCTTTGGCATAGTCAATAAAGCAGGGTTAGTAATAAGTATTCCAAGAAATAAACAACTGAGTGAAGTTAGAGTACTTTCTGAATCTTACCTTCTTACTGAAGAAAAGATGCCCAGTAGGGTCAGCTTTGTGTGCATGTGTTATGTACCCACAAAGTCCTGCACTTAGAGGGGCTCTGCACTTTCATCCCGTTGACATCTTGGATTTCTTAATTTTGAGCAGGAAGCCCCGCATTTTCATTTTTCACTGGGCCTAGCAAATGGTAGAGCCAGGCCTGATGGCAAGAGAGATGAAGAAAGTCTTTCTAAAGAGTTTTTTTTTTTTTCTTTTTCCTGGAGCACTGCAAGAATGCGCCAGAAGAAGACTGAAAACATGTCTTTTAAAAAGTTATAATTTTTATTTATCCATCTAGTCAAGAGTAAACTGAGAATATGGTAATCACAAGTAGTGTTATAAACATCCAAGTGTGTATAACAACTAACATTTATATGGTGCTCATCACTATGTGCCAGGCTTTGTATACATTAACTTAATTATCATTGTATCCCCATTTTGCAGTTGAGAGTATGAGGCACAGAGAGGGTGAAAAATAAAGCCACAGATCACACAGGTAAGTAAGTAGAAATGCCTAGATATAAACCAAAGCGGTATGGCTTCAGAATGTTTTTAGTGTAATATGTCTTTCTACTAAATGGAATAATGACATTGGTTTGCTGAGAGATGCTTTGCACTATTTCTTTTTATTCTGGTTATTATTATTATTATTTTTTGTTATTCTGGTTATTATTTTTGAATTCAGGGAAAAGTGATGAGCTAGGGCCCTTTAAAGGCCTAAGCCAACGTGCACTCGGACACTAATAGTGAAATGCACCATAGGGCAAACACATCTTTTCCTTTGGAATATCAACTACTGACTGCTTTATAAAGGGGAAAGTGCTAAATATATCACACTTCAGTGTCTCATGACTGACATTTGATTTTGACTTAAAAGATTTT
Source organism: Antilocapra americana (assembly GCA_007570785.1). Lineage (NCBI taxonomy): Eukaryota > Metazoa > Chordata > Mammalia > Artiodactyla > Antilocapridae > Antilocapra > Antilocapra americana. Next base: position 10,448,514 of record ML663563.1, on the reverse strand, counting down.
TAACTACACTACTAAGCTTACATGCTGGAGGCCACATGCTCATTCTTGGATGTTTATACTATACTTTATTCCTGTCAAGGAATTGAAGATTTGGCTCATATTTGTTGGATATGTTAAGTGATCCTGTGAAACCATATTTAAATTAAAGAGTTTTTCCTCGATTTTATTTTTTAAAATCTATGTAGGCATCAGAGCATATGGGTTGAAAGGATGGGCTCTAGTATCCTGTGGCTACTTTTCTGGCCCTGAGATTTGCTTCTGTAGTAAGGATAATAAAAACACAACTACCTGGCTGCCGTGAGACTAGGAGGTACCTAGCACTTCTCAGAACGTGATCAACACTCAATATAGATGAATCCATTCAGTTCAGTCGCTCAGTCGTGTCCAACTCTCTGTGACTTCATGGACTGCAGCACGCCAGGCTTCCCTGTCCACCTCCCAGATCTGGCCTAAACTCATGTCCATCGAGTTGGTGATGCCATGATTGATTTATAAAAACTGGTATAGAATAGTGCAATTATATCTTAGGGATATAAATTCTCTGAGACTCATTTCATTCAGCATAAAATAAAGGTAATAGCACCCATTTCATAAAGTATTATAAAGATTAAATGTGTATGAAATGCTTAACCTAGGGCCTGACATATAGTAAGTTCTTACTTAGTGGGAACTTCTATTATTCTGTTTGAACTTTTTGTCTGTAATGTAGGTCTAGGTCATTTCACAGTAGAATTTTGGACCCAGTATAAAACCATTCTATTTTTAATAATATTTTTCATCTTTTTCTTCTTTATAGGACACGTTCTGTTAGGAGAATGAGATATATATTGGTTTTTACTGTGCAGCGATACTATTTTTGTAGTAAATATGCATTTAAAAAATACTCTTTGGAAAGATACGTTGGTCTTTTTCCAATAGTCCTCTTAAAAAGGGCTATTAAAATAATGCATAGAAGAAATAACGTTCATTCATTATTAATATCTTGTAGCAGTGATTATATTAGCTCAGGCTGGCCATCGATCAGCCCTTAGAGCCATTGCTTCAAGCAGAGCTCAGGGAGCAGACAGTAGAGGGAAGGCAAAGAGCACATCTTCTCCAATAGCTCCAAATCTTGCTTCTGTATCTTCAGCTCTTCCATTGGCCCCTTTCTTTCCTTCCACCAATATGCAGGGGTATAATCCACCTTACAAACAAGAAACAGAACCATTTTCCTCTCAGGCTTGTTGCTCTACTGAAGTACTATTTCACCTTTCCCTTCTCTTTGACTGTTGAACTTCAGCTAAAAGTGGATTTCACTTCCTTAACATCTCCCACTCTTAACTCCTTTCTTTCACTATTAGGACTTTCCAGAAACCTTAAGAACCCTGAAAGCATTAAGAACCTCTTAATCACCAAGGTGTTTGACCTTTTCTTAGTCTTCTATTTTCTTATATACATTATAATACTGTTGAAGTCTTGATATTCTATTAGCGTCTGGGACATTGTTTATCCCTAATTTTTTAACTTTTGATTTGCTCATAGAAAATGGCAGTGACGCCCACTTTGCATCATTGCACTAATAACTAGTGATGTTAATCATCTTTTCATATTCCTGTATGTTGTGCCCATTTTTTGATTGAATTATTTGTTTGTTTTATAGTAAGCTGTATGAACTGTTTGTCTGTTTTGGAGATCAATCCCTTCTTGGTAGCATTGTTTGAAAATATTTCCTCCAGGCAATAGGTTGTCTTTTATTTTGTTTATGGTTTTCTTTGTTGTGCAAAAGCTTTTAAATTGAATCAGGTCCTTTTGTTTGTTTACTTTTATTTCCATTACTGCAAGAGATGGATCCAAAAAATATTTCTGTGATTTCTATCATAGTGTTCTGCCTATGTTTTTCCCTAGGAGTTTTACAGTATCTGGTCTTACATTTACCTCTTTAATTCATTTTGAGTTTATTTTTTCATGTGGTGTTAGAAAATGTTCTAATTTCATTCTTTTACATGTAGCTTCCCAATTTTCTCAGCGTCACTTATTAAAGAGACTGTCTTTTCTTCATTGTATATTCTTGCCTCCTTTGTCATAGATTAATTACTACAACCTATGGGTTTATTTCTGGGTTTTCTCTTCTGTTCCATTGATTTATGTCTGTTTTTGTGCATTACCATACTGCTTTGATAACTGTAGCTTTGTAGTGTAGTCTGGAGTCAGGGAGCATGATTCCTCCAGTTCTTCTCACTAAAGATTGTTTTGGCTATTTGGGTTATTTAGTGTTTCCATATAAATTTAAATTTTTTTGTTCTAGTTCTGTGAAAAATACCTGGTAATTTGATAGGGGTTGCACTGAGTCTATAATTCTTCCATTTCAAAAACATGGTGTATCTTTCTATTTGTGTCATCTACAGATTTTTTATATCTTTAAATACATTTCTTACCACCTTTACAAGACTGAAAGATTCTTGAAGGTAGTGACCCATGTATTTATTATTTATCCCAGTATCCCAATGACATCTTAGAGAATGTCTTATAAATGTCTTGTAACTGCACAATAAATGTTGGAGGAGTTTTCATAACTGAGGATGGCTGAAGGAATGAAAACACTTTATTGTATTTTAAAAATATGAGACTTTTCCTGATTGTGGTATATGCAAACTTCTTCATACACATAAGATTGAGGAATTATTTTCTTTGTATTTAGGATGCTAGGATGCTTAATCTCTTACATAAATAACGTTTGGTTGTGATCTCTAGAGACATTTCTCCTTGCCTGAGTACCAGAAACGGTTGGTCGTAGTGGACTTGTAACTGTTTGATGATCACCTTTATAATGTGCATACTCATATCCTGAAGCATAAAGAGTCAGTGGTTATATTATAGAGAAAAATAACAAAAGTTTGTTTCTGGAGCATTTCTTCATATTTTTTGACATTTTTTCGTAATAAGAAAACCCAAGCCCTATCTAAGAAATAGGACTCTGATAAAAACCTGAGAATAATCTTGTTGCAGAGTTAAAGTGAATTAGAAACTGGGCCATGAGGAGAGCTTTAGTTCAGTTTCAAATATCTGACAAAATTGGGAAATTGGATAGAAGGAGTTTAGGAAATTGTACTGGATGAAAATGTACTAATGTTTTGTATTTGTTCCAACGTAAAAGCATCCATTTCCCTCACAGAGAGATGGATACGTAATGGTCTCAAATCTAATGGAAGTGCTCATTTCCAGGGGTATTGTAGTTTTGAAATGGGTTTGTTTGAGGATTCTGGGTCTAATTTCATATTATTAAACTCTGGAATTACAGAAGCCTTCTGAGGTATTACGTGAGCTCCAGAACGGCCTCACAGTGCACCATGAGCTTGTTATGTACAAACTCTGCAGGGCTTGTTGCCCTTCTGTTCCAACCAGTGCTCTATCTTTGTTTTTGCCTTTCCTAAGGACTGTTTTTTTCTCTGATGAGCATCAGAGCTTAGCCTGGATGATGGAGTGGCAGCCACTGAGGTTCCAAAAGCAGGTAATAGGGCAGAGATTTCCCTGGTGGTTCAGATGGTAAAGAATCTGCCTGCAGTGCAGGAAACCCGGTTCAGTCCCTGGGTTGGGATGATCCCCTGGAGAAGGGAACGGCTACCCACTCCAGTATTCTGGCCTGGAGAATCCCATGGATAGAAGAACCTGGCCAGCTACAGCCCATGGGGTCGCAAAGGGCCGGTGAGAGACCAAACACATATGCACGACAAGGTCAGGGTGTGGAGGTAGACTTGTGTTTGAATGCTAATTCTATCACCTAGGAGCTCTGTGGCCCTGGTTCAGTTGTCTAGCTTCTCAAGTGGCATTTTCCCCATCTGCTGAAAGACTGCATCGATGGTAAGAGCTTAGTGTGGTGCCCAGCACAGAGAGCACACACTCAAAATGTATGCTAGTAGTATTATTAGCAACCAGAAATTAGTTTTTCTTCAAGGAAAATAGCCTTGGGTTTATCCTGAGGATGATTTGAAAAAAATGATTGTGTGGGTGTGGACATTTTTCTTAGAAACAGTTTTAGAGGAAATTTGGTGGTATGTATCTAAAAGGCCTGCCCAGTTTTGCCCAAAAGATACGCGGCATCAGTGCCTCCAAATAGATACACTAGTGGTGTTATGGAGCCCTAGATACTGTCCACCAAATTCATTGTGGGCAGGATGAGGATCTATTTTTAAGGGGAGCTAAGAGGACGATAATTGGTTAAAAATAGGATTCTCCTTCATCTTCTCTATGCCACTTTTCACCCTCTACTTTTCTATCCGCCCCCATTTTTCCTGAATTCCTCTTATCACCTCTGTTCACTTCCCCCTTCTCTTTCTCTGCTTTAGAATTGGTACATATTATGAAAGAGAAAATACTTGACACCATCCCCAGAAAGTCAGTGGTGGGGGTAATGAATTTTTAATCCTGAACACCTGGCCTCCTTTTATTTGGCTGCCAGAATGAGAAACTTTTTTGATTATTCAAAAAAGTCCTCTTGCTGGTGCTCACAAATGACTAAAAAGGTTAATAAATTTCAGACTCTGCTTGGTAATCCAGGGCGATAGAACTCTGCAAACAAAGACTTTTCTTTTTAAGTTGAATCTGACATTATGAAAAGCTACCCTTCTCTTCCCACACTCAAAGTATTTATCTAGGCTTTAAACACCGGGTAACAGGAGTGTGGCAAGGGAGCTAACACATTAATCGTGGGTCTGCAATGCAGAAAGAATGTCACTTACATTACCTCATTTAGTGTTCATGATGGCCCCATGGGAAAGCATCACAATTTCCATATTTCATAGGTGAGACCATGGGGGGCTTCATTGTGCCCCATCACAGAGGGACTCACTACAGTGTAGTGTCCCTAAGCAATGGTGACCCCGTGCAAAGTTTACCCATCTTATTGCAGTGCCTTGATTCAAATGCCTCTCTTGTCTTCCATGCAGTGTTGATTATGACAAGGTGTAGCTCCCGATTCTGTCCACCTTCTGTAGCCAATCAGTTCCTGGGACCATGGTCAAGTGCAGAAACCATCTTTTGTAGGAAATGGTGATGGGAAATTGATATCTCCTCTTCCCAGCAGTATAACCACAACATTTATCTCCCCAAATCTCTTTCCTCTGCTCTGATTACACAGAGGTAGGTCTGCAAGTCCCTTGGTGCTGGGGTGGTGGAGATAGCAGGGGACTCGATGAGAGTGGGTGATGTTATCTGTGTGGCTTTCACCTTCCTGTTCCTCAGTATCCTTTCTGTATGATAGAAGAATAACAGTACTTGCCTTTAGACTGTTTTGAAAAAGCAAATGAGATAGTTTACATGGTAGGAAGTGCTCTCTATTATCTCCGTTTTCCAGATGGAGAAACTGACACCCAGATGAGTTAGATAACTGCCCAAGGTCACATAGGTAAGTAGTCTTTCAAAATCCATGCTCTTAGCCATTCTCCTATGGTGGGACTTCTCAGACTTTTTCATATCTTGGCACATGGAAAATTATATTACTCATATGACATGGGGGGAGAATGAATGGGATAGTTCAAGCCTTGAGGTAATTGGTCTATGGGGCTCTGACCACCCCAAGCTCCTGGTCAACTGGTACTCTGCTGTACTGAAACAGAGAATTGGAACTGCTATCCAGGCCAAGGATGTTAGTAAGTAAGTCTTCCTGGAGAAAATGAAGACTTATCTGGAAAGTTTAGTAAAATTTAGTAGTGAAGGGAAGGGGTGAGAGTGGGTGAGAGGGACTGTTTAATTTTCTTTTCTGAGAAATGGAGACCACAAGAATATCTATTTCACAAGGTACTTAAAAACTAAATGATGGGAGGTACAAGGAAAAGCTTTTGTAAAATGTGATAAGTTCAGCTTAAAGAAAAAGAATAAAATACTTGAAATCATAAGAATGAGTTAGGCCTAGTGGTTATAAAGAGGTACTGTTTCTACTAACCATTGACTGGGGGAAAGTTACTATTTAATAGGACAGACCTCCCTCCCTTCCTTCCTTCATCTTAAACCAAATAAAAATGGACATTAGCTTCCTCCAAGGTTTGTTATAAGGTTGAACCTACTTTCATTACATAACTAGAGCAAGTGGAAATAAGATCAAGAATCCTATAAACCCAAGTAGTCCGGCCTTATCTGAGGAAATGGCATGCCAGGCTGTCTCTATAACATGGGTGTCTCTGGTGAGGATTTGCTCTGACAGGCAAGGCAGTCAGGCACAAGCTGGACCCAGAAACAAAGTTTGGTCAGTGGAGGGGAGGGATTTGGGACCATCAGCGAGGTTGTCTCCTCCCAGGGCCTGATGTCCCATGTTGACGTTTTCTTTCCTGAGTTTACTGTAAAATTCAAGTAACTTGCACAAATGCATCAATATTTTAAAAGCTACCAATCCTACATATGAAAAAAGAAGGCTTATGCTCTTCAATAATCTTTACTATAACACATCTTCATTATATATGAACCCTCAAAGGAGAAATTCCCAGTGTCTAGAAATCTAAGTGCTATACTATGGTGGCTTTGGGATAGTTAACCACCACACATTTGCTTTGTAAAACCATCACCGCGTGACTTTAGCAGGTTAACTCTAAAAGTCATCCTGGCTTTTTGTCTTTCATTATCTGGACCAAGCTAAGGAGAGAATTTTCTCTGATGTGACATTTTTGTAGTCGGTTTTAACCAGATACCCTCCTTGAAATTTGACTCTCATGTTGTAATGCTCATTATTTCTTGGCGAAGCTGACTCATTCTTTGTGGCTGAATGCAAATGTCACCTCCTCTGCGAACCAGTCCCAACACTCTGAGCAGGGTTAATTGCTCCCATGGAACTTGGTATATGCCTCTATTATGGCATCAGTACAACACGGTGTCTTAGCTCTTCTTGTGTTTGTTTACCCAATAAACTATGTGGCATAGGGGTTGTGTAAGGATGGTTCTTGGTCTAGGAGGCCCTTACTTGATGATTGTGGGATTAAAGAGTATATCTGTCATGGATATTATGTTTAAAATATAGATAAACTTGTGCACTTCTACAAACTCAGAAAAAAAAATGTTCAAGAGACTGTTTCGTCCAGATATAGAACTGGAAAGAAAAAAAAACCATCAAAAGTTTTAGGAAGTTGTCATCTTAAAATCTCACTAACTGGAGAGATGCAAGAAAGGTCAACAATATGTGAAGGTGAATGAGTGAGTTAATGAATGAGTGAAGCTTTTTGTGTTATTTAGTGTGTGTTTGATTTATGCCTATGTTTAAAGCTAGAAGCCAGGGAAAAGGAATGGGACAGGTTTGATATTTATTGGTTGACCTCTGACTGCTAGGTTGTATATTAGATGATTCGTATGATGTGATTTTCCTTTGGGTACAACTCCCCTGTTGGTTGGGTCATATTAGCTCCTTTTGTCAAATGGGAAAACTGTATTTTGCAGGTTCAATAATGTGAACAAAGTCACTCCATCTAGTAAGTGATTAAGCCAGAATCCAAACCCAAGTCTCAAAAAAGTTCTTGTTTTTATTGTTCAGTGGCTTAAGTTGTATCTGACTTTTGGAACACCACGAACTGCAGCATGCCAGGCTTCCCTGTTGTTCACTATCACTCAGAGTTTGCTGGAACTCAGAAAGTTCTTAGTGTATGTCTTTGTTGTTGCTGTTTAGTTGCCAGGTTGTGTATGACTTCTTTGTGACCCCATGGAGTGTAGCCTGCCAGGCTCCTCTTTCCCTGGGATTTTCCAGGTAAGAATACTGGAGTAAGTTGCTATTTCCTTCTCCAGGGGATCTTCCTGACCCAGGGATCAAACCCACGTCTCCTGTTTGGCAGAAGGATTCTTTACCACTGAGCCACTAGGGGAGCCCAGTGTACGTCTATAAATGTTAAAAAAAGGTGGGGGGGGAGGGGAAAAACTTGGCAGTTATCATGATAATTTAGGACAGCCTTCACCTTGTAGCCTCCACTTCCTCCCCTTAAATATCTAAGGAAAAGGTGAGCCAGGTGGCGCTTGAAGTGGGCAACATGTGTGGTGTTTAAACAAGTGACTCAGAGTCAGAAACCTGGGTAGAGAGCCTGGTTCTCTTACTTTCTAGTGCTGTGTGTGTGTGTGTGTTAGTCACTCAGTCGTGACTGACTCTTTGGGACTCCATGGACTGTAGCCCACCAGGCTCCTCTGTCCATGGGGATGCTCCAGGCAAGAATATTGGAGTGGGCTGCCATTACCTTCTCCCAGGGATCTTCCCAACCCAGAGATTGAACCCAGGTCTCCCACATTGCAGGCAGATACTTTACCATTTGAGCTACCTGGGAAGCCCCTTCTAGTGCTGTGGACCTAGGCAGATTATTTAACATCCTTGAGCCTCAGTTTCTCTAGTTATAAAACGTAAAAGCAGAGTACTGCTCACATTTGTATCTCACAGCATGTGAGAATCAAATGAGAGAACGCACTCAGCACTCAGCCAAGGGTTTGGCACACATTAATACTCAATGCACTCTTGTCATAATTACGCAAATGTGCTCTGTTTCTTGCCCAAAGTCAGTAGAAACAATTGTTCATCTTCCTACTTTCTTAATGTTCAGCAGTTGCCATCATAGACTAAGTGGAAGAGAATTCTTGCCCTGTGACCTTCAGTCAGAAAAAGGGGTTTGGAATCATTTGATAGGTGTTTGATTCCTAGCTCTGCATTGTGGTTTTGATGAGAAACTCAGTTTCTCTGGACTCAATTTTCTTGTCTGTAAAGTGGCAATCAAAACTGCATCTATCTTACTGAATTCTTACCAGGCTTACTTGACAAGTGGTAAGATAAGGAGCACATGAAAGGGCACCTAACATGGTCTGAGAAGAGTGAGGAGAGTCTTCTTGAAGGCAGTGGAGTTCTTGTGGATCCAAGTAAAAAAAGAGAAGAGCCTTGTAAACTAGGACACACACTTATACCAGTAATAATTATGCTATCATTTTAATAACATATGTAACTGACATTTAAACTTCTTTCAGACTACATTTTCCACTCTACTGGTTTCACTTTCTGACATAATCTTTGAATTTCATTAAATTTTTAAGGGGAGGAATACTGTGGTTTTTTTTTGGGGGGGGTGTTGTTGGACTGTAATTATCTCCACAATTTGATTGATCGGTTTTCTGAAGGTGTTTCTAGTACAAGTTTATTATTTTGCAGTGTCTCAATTATCAGCTGTGCAATACAAGAACCTGAATAAATATAGACCATGTAATTCTTTCTGGCCTTCATATTGAATGGGAGAGAGAGAGAAAATACACATACCTTATATTTGATCCTGAGTTATTTCTTGGGTGTCAATAAAACACTGAAAAGCACATCACAGTAACTTTCCAGGTCACTAGGGTTTTCATTAGACTGCTGGACTATAAATAGCTCCCCAGTGGTGGAGCGGAGATGATGTAACATTCCTTCTCTCCCCCAAGAGGGCTTAGTTACCAGAGAGCAACATTCATTTACAAGTGTCTGGCTCTGTTGTGTACTGGTACTGTGCATAAGGTCACATTTTGGCTTAACCTTTGAGTTGAAAAGAAAATAAAAAACCAGCAAGGGTGTCTTCCTGAACATTTTGCTTCCTAGGAAAAACTATTTTATGTGGAATTTACCTAGTATACCACATAAAAATTCTTCGCATGGAATATCTAGCACAGTGTATAAATTTATTTCCCTTGAGTTGCTTAAATGTCATCATGTTTGGTACAAAATTGGAAATACCTTGTTCTGCAAATATTCTTGCCAGCACTTCTCTGTCATGGTTTTATATATAATGGTGCCATCTACATAGGAAGGTATAATTGAGTAACTACCTAGTGAATACAAACACAGAGCCAACCACAAGAGATAATTCAGAAAACTTTTATTCTGTTTTGTTATCTTTTAAAGCCAGATTATCTGTCCAAAGAATTTAGAAAATTCCCTCTACTGTTTCCAACTGATTTTGTCTGAACTGTTTCTGTGAGATCCACTGAACAGGCTATCCTGGGATAAAGTGGATTTGTTGGAAGAATAAGTTGGAACAAACTGCTGCTTTGTTGATCTTACCAAGTTTTTACTAGACTGTAAGCTACCCAAGGGCACAGACTGTATTGCATTTACCTTTGAATCACTTCTGGGTCAGGAATACAGGGTGTGTGTGTACTCAATCATTTCAGTCATGTCTGACTCTTTGTGACCCTATGGACTGCAGCAAACCAGGCTCTGCTGTCCAGAGGATTCTCCAGGCAAGAACATTGGAGTGGCTTGCCATGCCCTCCTTCAGGGCAGGAATGTAACAGGCATCCTCTAAATAGTTATTGAATTAATTTAAATTCAGTTTATTATAAAAACCATTTCTGGGCCTCCTAAAAGTCAGACAGTAGTTGAAAAGCATATTCTTGGAAGTTCTTTTATTTTTTTAAAAAATTAAATCTGGTTTTCATATCCTAAAACCAGATGGGGATCCATGTATGTTGTGGAAACATGGGTGTATATTTGTGATAGAAAATTAAGGGTTATTGTGATAAGGAAAGCAGCAGAAAAATGGTTTACATTTGGCGAATATGGTTAAAATGAATTAAGACCTGTTTGGTCTAACAGAATCCATATATATTAAGAGTTTTTGAGAACTGTTCTCATGGCTTTGGTACATTATAGCATTTGCCTTCCTTTTCTCTTTTGACAGTTTTATTATAAATCAGCCTGAAAATGAGGCAAGGAGATACATGTGTGTGTAAACAAGAGATCAGTGAAATTTCACACTTAGTCCTGCTTAGTGTGATGAATTATAATGGCTATTAATTGAGAGCCGCATATGTGTAAGTCTTTAAATCAATAATAAATTTCATTCATGTGAAAACCCTATGACTTAATCATTATTTCTATTTTTAAAGATTAATAAGTTGAGTTCAGAGATGTTTAATAACTTGCTCGAATTCGCACAGTAAATGGCAGAGCTGAGATTCAAACCCCAAACTCTGACTAGTAAATTGGTATTCTTCCTACATATTGTGTTCAATACAGGAGGCACCCACGCATGGTGATTCTTAACAGTGTCAAAACATCTTTTTCTTTGGGGACACCACTTGCCTGTAATTATTACCTGTAGAGTCTTTCTTTGAGCCTTAAGGCCAGATTAATGCTTTGTTTGTATAGAGCAATAAAATATTACAATCTCAGCTTCCCGTACTGGCATCATTTCCAGGGAAGTCAGTAACTGGACAGAGTTGAGTCACCTTGAATAAAAGAAAAAAAGTGAAGTGAGAGGGTGTTTAATGCTTTGTCTTTTTTTTTGATGCAACTAATTAAGCAATTTGAATTCTGAGTGGAAAGAAACAAATGAAAATGTGATTTCACTTTTCAAACTATGTTGAATTGCTGCTGCTGCTGCTGCGAAGTCGCTTCAGTCGTGTCCGACTCTGTGCAATCCCATAGATGGCAGCCCGCCAGGCTCCCCTGTCCCTGGGATTCTCCAGGCAAGAACACTGGAGTGAGTTGCCATTTTTTTCTCCAGTGCATGAAAGTGAAAAGTGAAAGTGAAGTCGCTTAGTCATGTACGACTCCTAGCGACCTCATGGACTGCAGCCTACCAGGCTCCTCTGTCCATGGGATTTTCCAGGCAAGAGTACTGGAGTGGGGTGCCATTGCCTTCTCTGTATATTGAATTACTATACTAGAATTTTACCATCAGACAGTAATGAGCCAGCAGGATGGAAGAGCTAGCTGCAGGTGGAAGAGGTTGAGAAAGATTCTGTGTTTTATCAGTTGATATGGGAGCGAAAGTGTTTTGACTGGAGATGGAGTGACTACATAAGAAAAGCATTAGCTAGTTTCTAGTTGGTCTCCTTTTCTATGAGCACAAGATAAAGCCAAAAACTGAAAAATCATTTAAATATCTGGCTTTTGGTTCACAAGCTGTTCTAGTTAAAAGCAGGCAAAATAGTGAAACCAGGTCTGCTGAGATGGGCATCCAAATACTTAAGTTTCTTTTTACATTCTGTGCTAAGTATAGTGGAGAACAAAGGAGCTCCCACCTTCATGGAGCTTATAGTCTAGACAAAAAAGACTTAGTATCGTATAGCACTATGTGAGGACTTTCAAAGAGGCATCAGTCAAAGAAAATTCAGGAACTCAGCAGGAGAAAAATTGCTCGCAAAAGGCCCTTGGAGACTTTTGCCCAAAGCAGGGAGTGTTCAGAGGGACTGTAGGAAGACAAGATAATGGAGAGGAAAAATAAGGGCTCCCAATGAAGTCTGCAACTAGTTAGAGGTAATAACATCAGTAGGAGACTGTAGTACTCCAGTTGGGGCTGTTGGTGTTATTAAACAATAAAGAATGCCTGGGCATTAAAGACTCTGGTTGGAATGGGTACCACAGTGGTTTAATGCAAGCTACCTTTTATTCAGGGGTGACTTGAGGCTATGAACTTGTTACATCTACTTTCTGTGAAGAGGCTTTCATAATAGTTAAAATACACATGTATTTTATTTATGTACCTTGAGGTGAAAGTAAGATAAAATGAACCATTGTAAAGTGAACATTTTCAGTGGCATTTAGTATTTGCACAACGTGGTGCCACCATCACCTCCGTTCTGTACTGTTTTCATCACTCCAAAAGGGAACCTCATACATATTAAGTGATTGCTTCTCACTCTCCCTTCTCACTGCCTCTGATAACTACCAATCTTTGATCTGTCTCTATGAATTTACTTATTCTGGATACTTATTAGAAATGGAATCATAAAATATATAATCTTTTGTGTGGCTTTTTTTCACTTGAAAGTGAAAGTGTTTGTCCATCAGTCGTGTCTGTCTCTTTGTGACCCCATGGACTACAGCCTACCAGGCTCCTCTGTCCATAGTATTCTCCAGGCAAGAATACTGGAGTGGGTAGCCATTCCCTTCTCCCGAGGATCTTCCCAACCCATGCACCGAACCCAGTTCTCCTGCATTGCAGGCAGATTCTTTACCGTCTGAGCCACCAGGGAAGAGGCACCTTTTTTTTTTCACTTAGCATAATGCTATTTCAAGTTTCATCCATGCTGTAGCAGGTATCAGTACTTCATTTCTTTTCATGACTGAGTAATATTCCATCACATATTAATAGATGTTTGGGCTGCTTCCACATTTTAGTTATTTTAAGAGTGCTTCTGTGAACAGGTGTCCATTTGAGCTGCTTAACAAAATACCATAGACTGGATAACTTATAACTACAGAAATTTATTGCCCTTCGTGCTGGAGGTCTGGGATCAGGGTGCCAGCATGGTTGGGTGAGCACCCTTTTTTGTGTCATAGACTTCTTGTTGTATCCTCACATGGTAGAAGGGGCTAGGGTGCTCTTTGGAATCTCTTTTGTAAGAACACTAATCTCATTCATGAGGGCTTCACCCTCATCTCCTAAAGGTCTCACCTTCTAACATCATTACATTGGGTGTTGGGATTCCAACATGTGATTCTGGGGAACATAAATAGTCAGGCCATACCAGGCCAAACAAGTATGTACCTGGACTTTTTTGAACACATATTTTCAGTTCTTTTGATAATATACATAGGAGTAGAATTACTGGGTCACTTGATAATTCTATGTTTAATTTTTTCTGGAACCACCAATCTGTTTTCAAAAAGGGCTGAACCATTTTACATTCTCACCAGCAATGCAGAAGGTTCCAGATGGTTCACAGGCTTGCCAACATTTGTTATTTCTGTGTGTTTTTTTTTAAATTTTTATTATAGCTATCCTAATGGGTATGAAGTGGTACTTCATTGTGGTTTTGATCTGCGTTTTCTTAATGATAGTATCTTTCTGCATGCTTGTTGACCATTTGTATATCTTCATAGGAGAAATGAGAAATGCCTGTTCAAACCCTTTACCCACCGTTTAACTGGGTTGTTTTGTTGTTTTCATTGTTGAGCTGGCATACTAATTTTTGAGCCATGCACTCCAGCTGTTTCATGATGCAAATCCAACACTCACAGTAGTCTTAAATGTGGAGTATGGGCAGGGAGAAGAGAAAGCAAAGAGCCCAGGAGAGGTAGGACTTGGCATGTGGCTGAAAGGGCACTGATACACAGCTTTATATTCCTCAATGACTGGTAAGTTTGATAACTCAGAAGAGGAAGCGATAGCTTTGGCATGGCACTTAGATGGAGATCCTTTTCTAGAATCTGTGACTTCAACTTTATTCTCACTGCTACTGTATAGCTCAATAATAAAGGGCTACCATTTTTTAGTGTGCTTCACACATGTTATTTGAAACTTCATAGCCATGCACCATTGGTGTTATTATCCTAATTTTACAGATTAGAAGCACTGAGGCTTGGGGAGATTGACTAACTGGTTCAAGATCACACCTTGAAGGAGGTTGAATGAGTAGGGATTCCATTCTCACAGATACATGCCTTCTCCCATTACTCCATGAATGAGTTATCAGTTGCTTGTATTATTGTTTTAGTTTCCCAACCTTTTCCCATTTCTTTAGTATTACTTTCCTCAATTGAGTTTCCACACTGCTGACACTGGTTTTTCTTTTTCTAAAATGTAATTCTAAATTTTCTAAAATGTAATTCTTGTCATGCTGTGCTATGCTGTCCTTAGTCACTCAGTTGTGTTTGCGAATCAGTCTTTGCGACCCCATGGACTGTAGTATGCCAGGCATGTCTGTCCATGGGGATTCTCCAGGCAAGAGTACTAGAGTAGGTTGCCATGCCCTCCTCCAGGGGATCTTCCCAGCCCAAGGATCGAACTCAGGTCTCCTTCATTGCCAGTGATTCTTTACCAACTGAGCCACCAGGGAAACCCAAGAGTACTGGAGTGGGTAGCTTATCTCTTCTCCAAGGGATCTTGCCAACGCAGGAATCAAACCAGGGTTTCCTGCATTGTAGGCAGATTCTTTACCATCTGAGCTACCAGGGAAGTCCATTTCTTATCATGCCACATGCTTAATGTCTTTTAATGGCTTGTCATTCTTCAAGATCCCTGTCTTACCTTTCAAGTTACCATCTCTTGCTTTCCTCATCTGTACCCTACCTTATAGTCATGTCAAGCTACTCCCAATTTCTGTAGTGTGTCAAGCTGTTTCATAATTTTGTGCTCAAAAGAGAGCTGTTTCTTTCTGGAATGTTTTAAAGACTCCCCTTGCCTCCAGTACCACCTTATGAACTTTTCCCTATGCTGTAAAATGCACAAATATTGGCAAATGAGGTGGTTAGGGGAAAGAGAGCAAGCTGTCATTATTTACATACCTCACCTTGACTACCTGGAGTAGCCAAGAGAATCAATTGGAAAACTAACAAGGCAGCTTAGTAGTCAGAGACAAGATTAAAAAAAGAAAACAAAACAACATATCTCCCAATCTCTAGCAGAAACCAGTTAGAAAATGTAATGGCAAAAAGGATCCGATTCACTGAAGCAGAAAAAATTATAAAATACCTAGAAACAGACTTAATAAAAATATGTAAATTCACATTTTAAAAAAGTTCTAAACAGTTACTGGAGGATAGAAAAATAACACCCGAATCCATGAAAATACACTCCGTGTTTCTACACAGAGAGTTTAAGGTGGTGGTTATGAGCCTGAGGTCTGGTGGTGTGAGTTTGAATGCCATCTCCACCAGTTCCTTCCTGGTCAAATCAGGAGAGTTGCCTCACTCTTCTAAGGCTTAAGAAGAGTAAAAGGAGAGTAATAATATTAGTTAGCTCATGTATCAAGTATGAGAATCAAGTAAAACAATCTGACTAAATTAAATGATCTCTTTAGAGCATTCAGCCCAGTGCCAGGCACATAGTAAATACTTAATAGGCTATCTGTTATACTACAGATGCCAATTATCTTTAAGATACTCTGTGCATTTAATGCAACTCTAGTTGGGCATTTGCTTCTGTTATGGTTTGCAGTTTTATTGAGAGCTAATCTTTAGAAGATATTTTTTGTTTTTTTTCTTTTGTATTTTTGGAGTCAAGTATCTTCTGAATTGTGGGTAAGTCTTGACAGAGGTGTTTTGGTTTTGCATTTGCTTTTGCTGGAGAGTCTCTCTCCCTCCCCTTTTTCATTCTTTTGTTCTTTTTGTCCTCTTTCTTCCTTCTTTCCTACTTGAAGTTCATAAAGGTATGCTCCTATATGTTAAGTCCTATAGGTTTTATTGTTTTACCTTTCAGACTTTAATTTATAATTCATCTGGAAAAAGATGGGGTTATAGTGGAAGTTAAGTTTTACTTGTTTTTTTTCTATGAAGATTGACCCAACTGACCCAGAACTATTTCTTGAGAAGGCTGTTCTTTCTCCACTGCTCTATAATGTTGTCTTGATCATATACCCATGAATCTCTTCTGGACTCTCTGTTCCACTGAAAAATTTGCTATCCTTATGCCAATTCTGTACTGTCTTAATGCTAAGTCCTGATATCTGGTAGAATAAGTCTTCCCACCTTCATCTTCAAGAATGTTTTGGGTATTTCTGACCTTTTCAGAATTAGGAGAGGTACTTATTTCCTGGGCCAAGTGCTGCCCAAGAGACTCTCTCCCTATCTCCAGGAACTACTTCCTCTATGTTTGTCTCCTGGCTCCCACCACATCTTGTTGGCTCCCATCCGACATCTTCAACTTCAGATGCAAGCTAGTCTCTTGCTATCTCACTGGAGTTTCTCTGTTGGACAATTTCCTGTCCATGGATCCTTATGAGAGTATGCTGAAATTTCACTCCTAGTGTCATCAAGAGTGAAATGAGCTAAATTGAACTCTAGAGAATGTGCTTTAATATGTAAGAGCATAGCCAAGTAATTGCTGTGTTGAGCAAAGGAGGAAATCAGTCACCGTAAAACTCATGTTGTAGGACAACTCATTTCCAAGCGAGATCATAACGGGAGTCGTCTAAACAGAATTAAACTTTTATGACTTTTTTAAAGGACCATCAGACTATGATAAACATTTCATTTCACTTAACTAAAAGGTCAGAATTTTTTGATGTTCAGTTATAGGGGCAATATGTTTTGCATATGTTCATCAGAATTTAATGGATGACTTCCGTTATAAAAAAGCTTCAGCCAGGTTGAAACTCCTGATGGATGATCCCTAGTGCAAAACCCCTTTTGCTACTCACTCTGTAATTGGATGTTATGGCTAGTCACACAATTCTTTCTAATGATTTCTGAAAAGGAGAGGCCGCTAGCTTGGATGTTTCATTTATTCCTTGTCAGAGGGCAATTTTTAAATGAATATCACCCTATAAGAAGCAGAACTCTTCCATTCTCAGAGAAAAATGATGATAATTGGACTTTACATATGTTTCCCTTTTTGAGCCACCATAGAATTTGTTTATGACTATCTTTAGCATGAACAGGAAACTTACAATGAAACTCAAATGGAGGGGAATAAAGTTAAAATGTTATAAAACTCATGGAAAATCTGTTCCCAATGATCCAGAGGCTTTAAAAAGTCCATTTTAAAAACATGAGAATGATGCAGCATAGTTGTTTTGTTCAGTAGCAGGGAGGGGCATTGCTGTGCCAGCCACACTCTCTGGTCCTATGACCAGCTGCCCATTTTTTGTCAGAAAAACAGCTGGGTGGGACCACAGCTAGTCTCTGGCTGTGGGGAGACGTTTTTCTTCTGTGAGCAACTGACACGTTTGTATTAAAGGATACTCCAGGAATTTTGGCTCCTTCGCAGCACCCTAACCCTAACCTTAACCTCAACACTAAATTTGGTTTCTAAACAAGACCGTTTATATGAGTAATCTGAGGAGACAGCATTCCAGGGCATTCACATCACCTCTTAAGAGGTCACCAAGCATTCTTCACCACTCTTAGTTCCTCTACTGGTCAGATCTGCACCATAGGGGAGGCTTATCCACTGGGATAAGCCAGGGTATGCTGCTGCAACAAAAAAGTCTAAAGTCAGCTGGCATTGTTGTAGGTTTTGCTGGTGGATGATGAAAAAATGTTTTCCTAGGCAGGAGGTCTGTTTCTCTTTCCCTCTGATCTGGAGACAGACAATGGTGGAGATGGTGGTTGCTCCATCTACCTGGTTCCTGGAGTGAGGAGATGAACAGTATGGCCCCCCTGACCTACATTGCAGATAAGTTTCTATGACTATCAATTACCAGGATTCAGTGACATCACTGACTCATACCACAGCTCTTGTAGTATTACAGATGAATAGATGCACACGTGCAGGTGAGACAGATGGCTTAGGACTCTAGTCAAGGGCCGGGGAAACCATGTCTGAGCTCTGTTAACACGCAGGCTGATTCATTTGTGTCTGGCAGAGTCATGAAAAGTCATTGATTTTTCCATCAGCTACTGAGTCTTTAGTCTGATGAGGTCATTCTGATCCCACGTGACCCTCAGAGTGAACTCGATCTTTTGCAAAGAGAGCAAAATAACATTTTGGGGGGCGGTTTCAGCATTACAGGTAGGGTGAACAACTGTCCCCATTTGCCTGGGACTGGGAGATTTCTCAGAACACGGGCCTATCAGTGGTAAAACCAGGCAAGTTCCAGGCTAATTGGGATGAGTAGGTCAATCTAATTACTGAGGTGATATCTCCTAGCAACAATTAAGATTCATGCAGCAGAGACTTCCGCTGTACACTGCAATTTTTTTCCATCATAATATTCATAACATTGTGTTGTAAATGACCTAGACGTGCAGTATCTATCTGCCCACCAAACTCTGGGCTCCCAAGACCAAACACTGTTTCCTTTCCACTTTATATTTCCAGTATTTTGGATGGTGTCTGCCACTTCAAAAGAGCACAGTAAATATTTATTGAATGGATGAATAGACACTCTTTTACTGTTATTTTTCATTCCCCAAACTGGTGTGCTGTGATTGGCTTCTTTTCCTTTGAAGATCAGTTCTGCCTAGATACTAATTTAACTACAAAGCAGGGCAGAACTCTTCCCTGACCGAAGCTACAAGCTTGCGTAAAGCTTTCAGTGTGACCCATAATGTGAAATTACATAAACTCAACATTGAACTTCAGCATAAACTGCTTCCTTATTAGACTGACTGAATAATTGAGTCTCCTTGTTTGGCATTTGTTTAAAGACATGGGACAAATGGTGAATATTTGAAGCTGTGGAAACAGATGTTAAAAATTCAGTCAAGTTGTTTCTGGTAACTGGGACTATTGTGACTGAAGACCCAAGCTTCCAGGTGTGTCCCCACCTTTGGGAATGCAGAACAGCACGCCCACCCTCCCCCCTGCCCCAGATGCCCTCCAAACCAGAGGCAGGAGGAAAGTCTCCATGGGCACGCCTCCTGATGGACTCTGTTCATGCCCAGTTAAGGGCAACAAACAGTGGACTGAGAAACTTGGTCTGGAGAACTAGAGCCAGGTCTCTTCCAGTTGAATATTTTCATAACAGGCCTTAGAGGTGTGCGAGAAAGAGTTTGATTGTTCTTGACTTACAGACTAAATCCTCAGACATTTTTGTTTTCATTAATCACCCATGATGAGTGACTCCTAAGTGACTAAACTTTCCTTTTCTTTTTTGACTGTGCTGGGTCTTTGTTGTGTTGCCCGGGGCTCTTTTGTGGCTGTGTGCAGGCTTTCTCTAGATGCAGAAAGCGAGGCTACTCTTACGGCGCATGGGATCTGGAGTATCACAGCTTCAGAAGTTGCAGCTCCCTGGCTCTTTCGAGAACATGGGCTCTCTAGTTCTGGTACATGGGCTTAGTTGCCCCGTGGCATGTGGGATCTTAGTTCTCAGAACAGGAATCAAACCCATGTTCCCTGCACTGGCAGGTGGATTCTTAACCACTGACCCACCAGGGAAGTCTTGACTAAGCTTTTCTGAGAAGTGATTTAACCCAGCAATCCCACTGCTGGGCACACACACCAAGGAAACCAGAATTGAAAGAGACACATGTACCCCAATGTTCATCGCCGCATTGTTTACAATAGCCAGGACATGGAAGCAATCTAGATGCCCATCAACTGACGAATGGATAAGAAAGCTGTGGTACATATACACAATGGAATATTACTCAGCATTAAAAAAAAATTCATTTGAATCAGTTCTACTCAGGTGGACGGAACTGGAGCCTATTATCCAGAGTGAAGTAAGCCAGAAGGAAAAACAACAATACAGTATACTAATGCATATATATGGAATTTAGAAAGATGGTAATGAGAACCCTGCATGCGAGACAGCAAAAGAAATGCAGATGTATAGACAGACTCGTGGACTCTGTGGATGAGGGCAAGGGTGGGATGATATGGGAGAATGGCATTGAAACATGTTAATTATCATATGTGAAATCAATCGCCAGCCCAGAGTTGATACTCAGGGCTGGTGCACCGAGATGACCCAGGGGAAGGGAATCGGGAGGGAGGAGGGAGGGGGGTTCTGGAGGGGGAGCATATATATACCCATAGTGGTTTCATGTCAATGTATGGCAAAACCAACACAATAAAGTAAAGAAAATTAAAAAAAAAAATTCTAGAAGGAGGTCCTGTGGAGTAGTGGGAAGATCACTAAATTTGTGCTAAGAGGACCTAAAAAACATATCCTTAGTTTCCTCATCTGTAAAATGTGTTTAATAATATCTACCTTTCTTACTTTATGAGATAGCTTGTGGGGTCAAAGTAGATAAAGCCAGTGAAAACAGTCTGAAGACTGTAAAATGCAGAATGAATATAAGATGTATATTTTCTGTCTCTTAGGAATTCACCTGATTCTTCTATAACAAAACTTACCTAAACTTGCCTCTGCTTTAATATTTCCTTTTGTAAGTCAATTATATTTCGATAAAAAACAAGGGGGAACAAAACCCCCTTCCTTTTATTTATTTTTCTCATCGCAGAAAGGTAATAGTCTGTGCCTTGTAGGTATGTTTTCTTTATGACAGAGGAAGACACAGGTACCATGATCTTACTTGTATATGTGCATACTAGTTCATGTCCAAGATCATGCAGCTATATGTTCAGTTTAAACACAAGTGTATCTGTCTCACTGCCCATGAAATTTCTATCACATTGTATTACCTTCCAAATTTTAAAGGGTTCCCCATCATTTTTTAAAATATCATGGTTTTGGTACACAAGTTCATTTTGGGCTTTATCACATTATTTTCTAGATTTTGATTGTATTTCTTCATTGTTTGTCACTCCAGACTGAAATATCCTACTGCTTACTCTGGCAGGACTTTCCTTTTCCTTGCTTTTATTTGGACCTGTCTTGAGATATAACAGCTAAAGTTGCATGTAATATTCCAGATGCAGGCCCTCCTGGGTTGGGTACCAGGGCAGGAGGATGTTTCCAGGTGTATTGCCAATGCTTATGATGGAACTCAGGTTATCATGAGCTGTTTTGGCTGAAGTAGAGCAGTTCCAATGGAACATTCTCCAGCTACAGCCAGCAGCTGTGTGTCCAGGCATTAGGGAACATGATGTTTTAAGGTCTCTGAAATTCTTTCATTTAATTATTCAACAAATCTTTTTAAAAAGTATGGATCCACAGAAACATAGATCAATGGAACAGAATAGAAAGCCCAGAGATAAATCCACGCATCTATGGACACCTTATCTTTGACAAAGGAGCCAAGAATATACAATGGAGAAAAGACAACCTCTTTAACAAGTGGTGCTGGGAAAACTGGACAGCCACTTGTAAAAGAATGAAACTAGATCACTTTCTAACACCATACACAAAGATAAACTCAAAATGGATTAAAGATCTAAGCATAAGACCAGAAACTATAAAACTCCTAGAGGATAACATAGGCAAAACACTCTCTGCTATAATCCAAAGCGGGATACTCCATGACCCACCTCCCAGAATATTGGAAATAAAAACACGAATAAACAAGTGGGACCTAATTAAAATTAAAAGCTTTTGCACAACAAAGGAAACTATAAGCAAGGTGAAAAGACAGCCTTCAGAATGGGAGAAAATAATAGCCAATGAAGCAACAGACAAACAATTAATCTCAAAAATTTACAAACAACTCCTGCAGCTCCATTCTAGAAAAAGAAACAACCCAATTAAAAAGTGGGCCAAAGAACTTAACAGACATTTCTCCAAAGAAGATATAAAAATGGCTAACAAACACATGAAAAGATGCTCAACATCACTCATTATCAGAGAAATGCAAATCAAAACCACAGTGAGGTATCACTTTACACCAGTCAGAATGGCTGCCATCCAAAAGTCTACAAGCAATAAATGCTGGAGAGGATGTGGAGAAAAGGGAACTCTCTTACACTGTTGGTGGGAATGCAAACTAGTACAGCCACTATGGAAAACAGTGTGGAGGTTCCTTAAAAAGCTGCAAATAGACCTGCCATATGACCCAGCAATCCCACTGCTGGGCATATACACCGAGGAAACCAGAATTGAAAGAGCCACGTGCACCCCAATGTTCATCGCTGCATTGTTTACAATAGCCAGGACATGGAAGCAACCTAGATGCCCATCAACTGACGAATGGATAAGAAAGCTGTGGTATATATACACAATGGAATATTACTCAGCATTAAAAAAAAATTCATTTGAAGCAATTCTACTCAGATGGACGAAACTGGAGCCCATTATCCAGAGTGAAGTAAGCCAGAAGCAAAAACAACAATACAGTATATTAACACATATATATGGAATTTAGAAAGACAGTAATGAGAACCCAACATGGGAGACAACAAAAGGAACGCAGATGTATAGAATAGACTTGTGGACTTTGTGGATGAGGGTAAGGGTGGGATGATATGGGAGAAGGGCATTGAAGCATGTTAATTGTCATGTGTCTAATCAATCGCCAGCCCAGGATTGATGCTCGGGACTGGTGCAGCGAGATTTCCCGGGGGGGAGGGAGGAGAGAGGGGGGACCCGGAGGGGAAGCATATGTAAACCCATGGTGATATCATGACAATGTATGGCAAAAACAATAAAAAAAAAAAAAAAAGTATGGATCCAGTGCCAATCTCTGGTCTATGTGCTGTGGATAGGGTAGAGAATAAAACACCCCAAGTCCCTGTCTTCATGGACCAAATCCAGCGATGTGGAGAGAAAGCTGACAGATACAGAAATGTAATATCAGGTGATAAACACTATGTGGAAGAATAAAGTTGGGTGGGAGGAAAAGGGGAAGACTGGGCAGAGGGCTTCGCTTTTGACATGGAATGGTCAGTGACATCGCTGATAAGGTGACATTTGAACAGAAACTTGAAGGCAGTAAAGGTTACCTCGAGGAAGAACAGTCCAGGCAGAGAGAAAGTACAAAGGTTGTGGGGAAGTTTTGTGCCATGTTTGAGGTATGCTGGTACAGTTGGAGCTAAGCGAGTATGGGGGGAACTGAGGAGATGAGATAAGTTCAGAGCTTCAAGGTCAAGGAAGGGCAGATCATACATGGCCTTATAAGTTTTGGTGAAGGAGTTAGGATTTTATTATAAGCAAAGAACTGATTTGATTGGACTTATTTTAAGACACTCATTCTGTCTACCCTGAGGAGAATGGACTATGGGAAAGGAAGGAGCTATTGTAATAATCCAGATGAGAGGTGACCCTGGCTTGGTTCAGGGTGATGGCAGAGGAGGTAAGGGCCAGATGTCACTGAATCCTGGGAATAGACTGGATATGAGAGAAAGAGGAATTACTGATGACTCCAAGGTTTTCAGCTTGAGAAACCACAAAACTTGGATGAATGAAGTTGCCTTTTATTGAGAAGAGGAATACTGTGGGAGGCATGTTTTGTGTGTGTGTGTGTGTGTATGTTTGTAGGTGGTAGTAGGGACTTAGGAAATCTATTTTGTTTATTTTAAGTCTGAGATACTTCCAAGGAAGAATCTCAAGGAGGCAGCTAGACATGAGTATGAAGTGATTGGAGGAGAGGTTTGGGCTGGCTTTAGAAGTTTGAGGCTAAATGAGATCACCTAGACAGACAGACAAATCAATAACGAAGAGGCCAGAGCACTGAACCTTGGAGGATTCCAACATATCAGATAGAGTTTGGGGAGACAGATGGAATCAGTAAAGAGAAGCAGTCACTTAAAAGCTGTTCTGATGGCTGTGTAGCAGCAGGTGCTGTAAATACTGGGCTTATATGTTAGAGATCTACTCCAGGGTTGGGGGAGGGACATCAGGGAAGACTTACGCTTGTGCATAAATTTATCACAGGATCATTGTGATAAAGCACACACACACGAGCCCTTTCTTATCATTACCAGATCTTCAGGAGATTGGCCAGTCACTGCCAAAAATCAGGATGAATTAGTTTATGTCAGGGGAATTTGCTTAGCTGAATTGAATCAAAAAGATCATATACTCCTGATGAGTGAGTGAAAGTCGCTCGGTCGTGTCCAACTCTTTGTGACCCCATGGAATATACAGTTCATGGAATTCTCCAGGCCAGAATACTGGAGTGGACAGCTGTTTCTTTCTCCAGGGGATCTTCCTGACTCAGGGATCAAACCCAGATTCTTCCTGACCCAGGGTCTCCCAGATTCTTTAGCATCTGAGCCACCAGGGAAGCCCATATTCCTGATAATACATCTATAATATGATGGAAACAAAGAGCTCTTGATACTGTAGATACACAAACCATAGGCATGTGCATTTATGAATCTCCAAGAGTAGACATAGCACAATACATATTAGCAAAATCATCTGTGTGCGCGTGTTAGTCACTCAGTCGTGTCTGACTCTTTGTGACTCCCGCCAGGCTCCTCTGTCCACGGAATTCTCCAGGCAAGAATACTGCAGTGGGTTGCCATTCCAGTCTCCACGGGATCTTCCCAACCCAGGGAATGAACCTGGGTCTTCCAGATTGCAGGCAAATTCTTTACCGTCTGAGTCTATTTAATACACATAAATAAAGTTTGGGCTTTGGAACTCTTTTTTTTCTGATTGCAATTGGTATTTCATTTTCTAATATAGGTCACCCCATAAAAACCTTGTTTACTCAATGATGTATCTCAGGTGTGGGTCTAATTATTCAATTTTCAGTTCTCAACAATGTTAAGAGTTTTCTTCAGTTGCAATTCTGGACAGCAAGCAGCAACTGCTTCATCTGATAGACAGTCAAAGCCATCTGTGCAAGATGGGTGAAATACCAGTAGATTAAAAAAAAATTCTGCTTTCATCCTATGGACTCTTGCATCCCTGCCCCCAACACTGTCACCATCCTGGCCCTAATCTGGCCACCTAGGAGTTCAGAAGGAGAGGTACAGTCAGAGAACAAAGGTATGAAATTCTTGGTTAAGCTGGAAAAGTCTTGATCCTTGCATTAAGATTTAAAAGAACAGTAGTAGAGATAAGGCTTCTTTGGGCTGGGTCACAGAAGGGAGAATTGGAGAGGGAGTGGGATGGGGTGGTGCTGGGACACTAATGAGATGCTGAGAAGTGGCCATAACTTGTACCCCTACTTCATTATTTCCAAAGATGCTAGGGGTGGGAGTACAATGTTGTAAATTACCAAACCTCACATGTATTCAAACCTCATGCTCTCAGTCCTAGAAAGAGCTCATTGTTTCCTCTGACTTAATTTCAGAAGAGGAATGCTGGGTTGGGTCTGTCACCAGTGAGACCACCAGGGATGTCCAGCTGAGGAGTGGTGCTGGGGGAGAGTGTTAGCCTTGGTGGAAGAAGCACGGTGGCTTTGAGCCTTCTCCATGGAGCACTAGCATCCTTTAGATGAATGCTCTTCTCTCCATGTGGCAGGGCAGTAGAATGGGCTCGTGGCCCTTGACAAGCCTAGCAGGGCCTCTTTTTGATTGTGTTCATCTTCATTCTCCCATATGCTTTCTTGGAGAGCTTTCTTTGTGCACAAATGTAGATTTAATATCTGCTTCTTTGTCTTCCAGTGCTATCTCTGTTATAGCATTTACTTTACTGCACTGTATCTACTTATCTGTATCCCCTACTAGATTATGAGCTTTTTAGAACAAAGACCAAGTTACAACTGTCTTTATATTTTTTAACACCCAGGATAGCGCCTGGGTCATGGTAGGTAATCAATAATGATTTGTGATAAAGGAAAACAGATGGGGTCACTTCATGCCGTGAGTGTTCTGTTACCTGGTGTGAGTAGCTGGAGTAGGTAAAGGAGAGTGACTTCAGTAAGAAATCAAACACTTTCTGCTCAACAGACATTAAATAACAATAATTAACCACCTACATCGTATCTTCTCATCTTCATTTCCTTTCCTTCAAATAACAGATTGAAGCCTCTTTTCTCTGGAAAGTCTTTGCTGATTATCCTTCTTACAATCTGCCAGTCAGTCTCCTCCTTCCTATAGCATTTCCTGTTATCATTTTGTAGCCATAAATATATATTCCTGGATTTTTGGGGGGCTCTAAAATCACTGCAGATGGTGACTGCAGCCATGAAATCAGATGATGATTACTTTTTGGCAGGAAAGCCATGACAAACCTAGACAGTGTGTCGAAAAGCAGAGACTGCTCTGCCGACAAAGGTCCGTATAATCAAGGCCATGGTCTTCCCAGTGGGTACTTACAGTCGTGAGAACTGGACTGAAAAGACAGCAGAGAGCTGAAGAATTGATGCCTTCAAACTGTGGTGCTGGAGAAGACTCCTGAAAGTCCCTTGGATAGTGAGGAGATAAATCTAGTCAAACTTGAGGGAAATCAACCCTGAATACTCCTTGGAAGGGCTAATGCTTAAGCTCCAGTATTTTGGTCATCTGATGTGAACAGCTGACTCATTGGAGAAGTCCCCAGTGCTGGGAAAGACTGAGGGTAGAGGGAGAAGAGGGCATCAGAGAATGCAATGGCAGGATGGCATCACTAATGCAATGGACATGAACTTGGGAAAGCTTTGGGAGATAGTGAGGGACAGAGAGGCCTGGCGTGTTGCAGTCCATGGAGTTGCAAAGAGTCGGACATGACTGGGTGACTGAACAATACCAAGGACTTAGAATCAAATAAAATATAATCATGATCAATAACATGTCAACAAGATAAGGCTGCAGCTGAAATCCTCTCAAATAATTTAACATGCCCCAACTCCTATAAAACTGTCATAAATGCACATTGATTATCCAAGAATATCTGGATTATGTAAAATCTATGCATAAACATAAAATTAAAATCTGCCCTATTATGAAAAATTTCCCCAAACTAATATACACATTAAAATGAATATTTTCAACACATTTGTTCTGCTTTTAGATTATAAACCGAATATTGGAGGATTATTTAGATAGTTTAGAAGTCTTTTAATACAAGTAGCGGCTCCCCTGGTGGCTCAGATGGTAAAGTATCCACCTGCAATGCAGGAGACCTGGGTTCAGTCCCTGGGTTGGGAAGATCCCCTGGAGAAGGGAATGGCTACCCACTCCAGGATTCTTGCCTGGAGAACCCTTTGGAAGGAGGAGCCTGGCGGGCCACAGTCCATGGGGTTGCAGTGTCAGATATGACTGAGCAACTAAGCACAGTATAAGTCAGCAAGTTAGAAGTTAGGCCTCCTTGCCCCTCTTAGGTTGTCCTCTCCAAAGCAGGATCTTCCAAGTCATTCAACTGGTCCTGTAGTCACAGCCAAATTAGCAGGCTCAGCAAATGTTTCCTGCAGTTTCTGACAATAGTAGTGTTTCTTTTCTCCTCGTAAAAACGGACCCAGTATTCCTAACCTTCTTCCTCTCCTTTTCTTTTTCTTTGATTAAAGCCAAAGGCATAGTTGCTCAGTAGAAGACCAAAGCAGAGTCAAGGGGAGACAAGGAATAGCCCCAAATCACTCAAGTGCCACTTCCTTCTAGAAATGAGTCTTCTTTGATTTAATTTTTATTGTAAAAGCAATAAAACAATTCCTGACTGTGAGTAAACTCCAAAGGGAAAAGAAAAAGACCTTCCAAAACATCTATGATATGATTTCTAAGAAGTCTGGCTGTGTTTTATTAAAATGCAATAAAACAATAAAAATGTATTGGAGGTTTACTGTGTGCCAGGCCCGATGTGAGGCTCAGAGGAGACTGAGATGAAAATGACACAGTTTGGCCTTCAAGGAGTCCAGGTGAGGTTGGGAGTTCAGAAAGCAGCACTTGAGCCTAGTCATGGGCACTTCCTGTAAGATGACAGTGGACTTGGGGGAGTACTCCCTGGGGCACTTTGTCCCTGTGACCAAGAGGCTTTGGATTGATAGTGATCTGCAATCAAGTTTGGTAACAGGAAGGACCTTTAATAGAAACTGTTTAACAAGAAGCCTCTGTGTTTTTCTAGGGAGATTTGAGTATTAAAATTTGCTTCATGTTTAATTAAGAAAAATCTTATAATCCCACTGAAAACATGATTAACATGTTTGGTGAAGGCTGATATTATAGGCAATAGGGAATTTAATTAAGAAAATACAAGGGTGAAACAATAATGTTGAGAAAAAGGTATCCTTAGCCTTGTAGTGTGAAACATACTAATATTATTCAAAGTGGAACCAAATTGCATGGCCTAGTCTGGATTTATGTGATTTAGCTATTATTTGTCTCAGCGTTTTTAGGAGACAATTAGCCCCACACTTCAGTGAAAATAATACATGCCCATGTGTGGTAGTGTTTGGGAGAAATGAGTAGCATTAGGGATAAGATTATTTCCAAATAATCTATCAAAAAACAAGACATGCAAGCAAATAACTAGTGGATGCAATTCAGATGTTGGTGATTATATTGAATATTTTTTGTCTGGAAAGTGGTTGCTGTGTGGCAGACTTATCCACTTTTTTAGACTTATAAAATTATTCTCAAGTGACTTTTCATAAAAATGAATCCAATTAGAAACAAGACCTCGAAGGTTTTCTTTTTCTCAGGGGCTGTTTCTGGAAGCATTGATTGTTTAGTTGCTAAGCTGTGTCTGACTCTTGTGAACCCCTGGACTGTAGTTTTTTTTTTTTTCTCAGGGGCTGCATAGTCCTGTTTCTGGAACCACTGATGGTTTAGTTGCTAAGTCGGGTCTGGCTCTTGTGACCCCATGGACTGTAGCCCACCAGGCTCCTCTGTCCATGGGATTGCCCAGGCAAGTGGGCTGCCATGACCTCTTCCAGGGGATCTTCCTGACCCAGGAATTGAACCCAGGTCTCCTTCATTGTAGGTAGATTCTTTACCATCTGAGCCACCAGGGAAGCCCTTGGAACCATTAGTCTGAGCTTATTTTACATATGTTTTGCATAGAATGCACTTCTAAAAATAAAGTATGACCTCAGTGGAAAATTAAGCAAAACCAAGAGTTGTCTCCACAAGCATAATGCTCTAGAAGTCAAAATAATAAATTGCAGATAATCAAGAAGCAGGTGTGAGAGCTAGAATCCCCTCAAGTCTCCACTGTAATCCCTTCCTATCTACTCAACTGCCTGGTCTCTCCTCCCTTCAGTTTAGGCTTCACTTGGTCTCTAGTTACTTGAACTAGTCAGACGTCTCCTCACCAGGTCCCCTTCCTTTGGTACTTGGAAGAAGGCCAAAATCTTTAGCGTGGCACACGAAACTTCTGGCTTTTGAGGTTCATCTCCCACGACTCCAGCACACACCCTGTGTTCTCACCTCTTTGTACTCTTGACAGAACGTGCCTTACTCATTACTTCCTGCTTTGCATATAGTCTACCTTCTGCCTAGAAAACAGTTCAAATATCACCTCTTCTGTGAGATCTTTCCCAATTACTCCAGGAAAAGGAATAGTCCTTCTCTGTGTGAGTTAATTCTATTATAGCACTTTTCAATGGCAACCCACTCCAGTGTTCTTGCCTCCAGAGTCCCATGGACCGAGGAGCCTGGCAGGCTACAGTCCATGGGGTTGCAAGAGTCGGACATGACTTAGCGACTAAACCACCACCACCACTTTTCAAACACATCATCACTGTTTATCAAACTGAAACTTTTCATGCCTTGATTACCACTAAGTCCCTAAAGTTTGAGTTGGAAAAAATAGATGCCAAGTACTACCATATTTCAAAGTGAGATACTAGATGACATGTGCTGGGCTTGCAAAGAAGATGCTTTAAAACTCGTTTCGTGAGCTCATTATCTACTTCCAGGATATCAAAGAGCTGCAGATCAGAGCGGGAGGGGAGTCTCCTTCCAAGAGCATTGATAACGTGTGCTGTATGGTCTCTCCCCTGGCCACCAGAGAGGAAATGAAGGAGGACTTCCCTCCCTTTGCAAATCAGGACCATTGAAGAGAAAAACAGAAATCCTATGAGGTTTGAGGGCAAAGGGATAGTCACTGATTCTGTGCTGAAAATACTGAGGGCAAGAGATCAAGGCTGGAGCCACCTGCTGCTGGCACAGCAAAGAGAGACAAGTCTTCACAATGAATTGTAAGCTACAATTTCATTCATGATTACTGGCAAGAGCTTGAGTATCTTATTGTCCAGAGATGGGACTCATTGGAGCAAAGTTGGAACCATTTTTTAACGCTGCTAAAGAAGATGGCCAAAAAGAGAGCTGTGACTCTGGTAGAGGAGGTGCGATCCTGGATGGTCTGAGTCAGAGAGAGGAATCAGAGGTCTGAAGAGGGGCATTGGCCATATCTAGGAGCTATTCAGAAGGCTTTAATGGATGTGCTCTGAGGATCCCACAAAAGCACCCCATCATAAATAGTCAGCATAGAAACCTCCAAGGTCAGAGAGTACCTCTGCCAGATCATAAGTGCTAGAGATGTGAGAAACCTCCCGTTTGTTTCTACTAGGTTGGGGAGGGGCAATTGTCCTGATCCTCTGGGTAGGGGGCTGGCTGGGGGACAGAGTGCTTTCATATGGACATTCAACCAAACCTTCTGTCTTCAGGCCTCCCCTGCCCCTGCCTCCCCCCAACCCCACTGATCCCCAGTTTCATAGGTATCTGGAACCTCTCATTCCTAAGCCTTTCTGGGGTTTTGTAGCCCAGAGCAGCTTACTTCTGTGCTTCTGCCGAAGCTGTTTCAGTTCCTTGACTTTCCAGCTCCCAATATTCTGCTGCTTTTGCTTCCTCTTTGTCCTTGTGTGTTTATGCCTTAAATAAAATCTTTTTACCTCACTTGGGTATGGGGCAGGGGAGGCTGGGAGAAGTCTATGACAAATATGAGTGTTCAGTCTACCATGTATAATTTGAAATGTATGTAACTTTCATAATAAGAAAAAATAATTGTTGTAAAAAAGAATTGAGTTGGAGATATAAAATATATATGTCCATATTTATATATATAAAGTTAATAATACAAAGCAATGCATTGCTGTTTTGCAAAATAAACCAGGCAGACAATGGTACAGAGTTTTGATAAAATAGCCATCACTAGAGGCTGAGGTTATCAGAGAAGGCTCTCTGGCAGACTCTGAATAATGGCTAGAATTTGGATTCTTTAAAGGAGTAGGTCTCTAATACATTTCTTTTTTAACAATCATGTATAAGTCAGGATATTATCTACTGTAGTAGCCATTGCTTTGAGCATCTCAACATACATTTTCCCTTGTTATCCTTCATTTTGATGAGATGAATTCTCACTTGGAGAGAAGGAAGTACGCACAACAGAGAGAAGCAGAGCCTGAAGGCAGAGAACCCCGTGGATAAGACTTGAGCCTGATCCAGCTATACCTAAAGTCAGAATGTCCTGGACTTCTAAGTTGCAAGAGCCAATAAATTTCTATCCCCACTCACACCTCCCCACCTTTGTTTTCTAAGTTAGTTTTAATTGGCTTTCTGTTACTTGCATCAGAAAGAGTCCTGACTAATATGATAGGTAATGAGATGGTGTTTAACTGAATTTTAGAACACCACCACCGTGGGTAGAATTAGACCTCAATGAGTAGTCTAAATTGAAATTATAACTTGCAACTTGTTTCTCATTAAGCTTACTGGTGTTAATAATTCCTATCTTTTGACTCAAGGCAGTACAGGAACAGATGAGTGTCTGCATTTTCCCTTTGGAGCTTGTTATTTTTCTCATAACAGATGAATTATTTGTAAGCAAAAATTAAAGATAAAAATCAATTCCCATCATCTTAAAGAGCATGTGGTGAGTATTTCCCTAGAGATATGAGGGCTGCCGGGTAATTCATCTATAGAGGGCCGCTGGAAGGCAGAGCCCACCAAGCTCCTAGAATTCGTAGTTTTATGCTTGCAGATGAGAAATTTTTGCTGCGGCAGTCAGAACAAAGATAGCAAACCTCTAGGTGACCTGGTAAATTACTTCATAACAGCTAACTAATACCAGCTAATTAATAAATACGTACACACTGTGGGTCTACTATTGTTTTTAGTGCTTTTTATATACCACCACAAACCTGATTAGCTGCTATTGTCATCCCTCCCATTTTCCAGATGAGAAAAATTAAGGCAAAAAATGGTTAAGCCTCGATAGGCAGCCAGGCAGTCTGATGCTGATGTGGCATGTTCTGAGTCATTCTGCACACTGCTCAAGGGTATGAGTCAGTTTACAAAAGCATCCTGTGTTGTAACAGCAAGTCTCAATCTCCACTGACAAAGCAGGGGGATTGCGATTTGAGGCAAGAGACAAAATTACCTGGATAATCAGGAAAAGGGAGAAATTCAAATTCTGCATAAAATGCATTTCTTCATTTACTTTAATGATGGTGAATTTTTCTTGTGAGATTTTAAATAGTCTTACTAAAGAAAAAAAGGCTTAATTACATTTCCAAATTTCCGTTACCTCTCTTTGTGATATTGTGCGTGCTTAGTTGCTCTGTCGTGTCCAACTCTTTGCAATCTTTTGGACTGGCTCCTCTGTCTGTGGGATTTTTCAGGCAAGAATACTGGAGTGAGTTGCCATTTTCCTCCTCCAGGGGATCTTCCTGACCCGGGGATCAAAGACAAATCTTCTGTGTCTCCTGCATTGCAGGCAGATTCTTAACCCACTGAGCCATTGGGGAAACCACTTTGTGATATTAAAAGCTTTATCCACATACCTTATTATTGACACAGACTGTTCATTATTGGCTTGCAATCTCCCCCCAAGCCCCTAGAATTGCATCCCTACCCCTTTTTTACTAACACATCCTGGTTATGTTCAGACATCATATGGTCACCCCTTATTCTGCAGGACAGGGAAATCCTTGCCTTGGCTTGCTGCTGCTGCTAAGTCGCTTTAGTCATGTCTGACTCTGTGCGACCCCAGAGACGGCAGCCCACCAGGCTCCTCTGTCCCTGGGATTCTCCAGACAAGAACACTGGAGTGGGCTGCCATTTCCTTCTCCAACGCAGGCATGCATGTTAAGTCACTTCAGTCGTTATAAGGCTCTAAATGACCAGGCCCCCTTCAGCAACTCTCTGGGTCTCTCTCTGACCACCCTCTCCCAGGTTCCCTTTGCTCTAGTTGTACTGGCCTCCCTGATAGACCACGAATCTCCCAGAACTGTCCTCCTCAGCACTAGCTATTGTCTCTTCTCGAATGCTTTCCCCTTACATAGCTCCCCGCTTCTTTCAGGACTACTCAGATATTCTCTTCTCATGAGGTCCTTGGCCACCTTATTTAAATACATTCCCAGTCCCTCCTACTCTGCTCTAATTCTTCTTTTATCCACAGTACTTATTAGTTTCTAACATGCTACTTAACTTTTAGAATTATGTTTATTTGTTGCTTCTGGAATTTATACTTTATGAAGACAAAGATATTTGTTTATGTGTTCATTGATGTATCTCATGTGCCTAGAAAAGTGCTTAGCATGTAAGAGCCACTAAATAAATATTTGTTGAGTGAGTGAACAAATGAATGATTAAATACCAGGGGATTCTGGAAAATATTTTCCTCCTGATAAGAGGAAGAAAGTAGAGACTCTTTGCTCTTCTCTGTAGCCTATTTTCTGCCTCTGAGACCCATTGCATGAGGATATGATGTTTGAGCTGCTATAGCTTTCTCACGAGTGAGGAAGAACCTAAGAGAACTACATACAGCCCTGCCCCTGAGCTCTGCCTGTGCTCAGTTACTGAACCAACACTAGCCAAGGAAGGTCTCCAGATTTCTTGCTTGTGAAAAAATTAAATCTTCTCTTTGAAAGTTAACTATTAGCCTGGTGGGCTACACTCCATGGGGTCACAAAGAGTCAGACATGACTTAGTGACTAAACAACATTACTTAGGCATGCTCTTACTTGCAGCTAAAAGCATCCTCAACTGATGCAATAACTTAGTAAGTCACTGTGGCAAAAAAAGAAATTTGGTTTTTAATTCTGCTTCCTGGCATAGAGCTCCTAAAACCTCTGGAATTTCCCAAGTGATAAGGTGATAGAAATGTCTTTTGTTCTAATGAGGTGACTGTAACCAAGGGTTATAGTGTGAAAGGGTTGTCTTATTTTGTGGATCATCATCTTCCTGAAGAACCTTTACTAAAATAGATTGTGAGAGTGAGAGTTTTATGGCAGTACCCTTGGATGTGAATTCTGCAGAGTGGAAGAGCTTGTTTGACCTGAGACCCTAAAAGAGGAACTAGCCAGGACATAAAGAGAAGGATGGGAATAAGAGATTCTAAGCAGAGGCAATGAAACAGGTAACTAACTTAAAATACTGGGTGCTTATTGTGCCTGGCACAGTACTGATACTTTAATAGTAGTATTTAAAGTGCTATTTGTGATATCCTTATGAGTAGGTACTGTTATTACCCTAGTTTATAGAAGAGCTAACTGAGGATTGGAGAGGTTAAGTCAATTGCCTAGAATCATAGCTTATAATTGGTGGATCTAAGATTCAAACCAGTTTGAGAGTACATAATAGATGTCACACACTATCCAAGATACTGGTAACAATGAACAAAACACAATTCATCTCCCCCTTCCCCCATGAAGCTAACGTTTTGATGCTCTATTACAAAAATGAATCTGGGGCAGAAACACCTGGCATATTTAGGGAGCCAATGGCTCCTGCATCTCCAAAGGAATCTTGGGGGCGTGCTGCCATATTGGGTAAAGATCAGTTGGACTGTTGGAATGCCAAAGTTGCTTCCCTGAGATTTCCTTTGGGCTTTAGGGACATTTGTATCACATGTTTAAAAATGGATGAAAATTTATTTTTATTTTAAAATTTCTTACAAGTATTTAATCTGTCATGAGAGAAAAACAAGTCTCAAAGAAGAAAATGCGCACAGTGCTGTACTCCAGGTCCAAAAATGAAAGTGAATACTTATCTGCTGCCAATATGCGTAATTAGGGTAGACAAGGGAGGTACCATTTAACATTATGGTTTTGGAAAAAGCCACTGAAGGAAATGGTCAGAGATCTATTCCAGGTTTTTTTTTTAATACATATTTTTTATAAGGTCTGTTTTATAAGAAGAGGAACTCAGACAAAAGTGGGAATATTATAAAATATAGTTTTATAGTAGATTTAGCAATGTATTTCTTTAAAACTTGCCATTCTTGCAAAGCAGAGAGGTTAAATTTTATAATAGTGGCCACAACTATTTTGGTTTTTTAGGAATGTTGTTTAAATTCCTTTCCCTTTTCTAGCTAGTTTGCTGAAGTAAAAGTATATCAGAAGATTAATATACTTTTATTTATAACATAATAGTACTTTATGACTGCTGAGCTGATCACATATGCTAGTTCTTTAAATCCTCCCAGTCCTGTGAGATATAATTGATATCTCTTTACATAAGCGAAATTGTGGTTCAGGAAGTTTATATGATCTCCCCAGGATCATAAGTGGTATAGCTGGAACCTGAACTTGGGAATTCTGACTAGAGTTCTTGATCTGATTGGGTCAGACCTACTGGGTACAGTATTAAGGGAATGGGCTCTAGTGTCAGTGGATTTTAGATTGTCCCTTAACTGTACCTTTACAAATGATTTAACTTCTTCAGTCCTCAGTTTC
This sequence comes from Antilocapra americana, assembly GCA_007570785.1. NCBI lineage: Eukaryota > Metazoa > Chordata > Mammalia > Artiodactyla > Antilocapridae > Antilocapra > Antilocapra americana. Next base: position 10,412,846 of record ML663563.1, on the reverse strand, counting down.
CTCTTCTGTAAAATGGAGCCAATACTACCTACATCATAGTTTTGTGGTGAGGAATTAATGATTATTACTAACTATAAAGTGTTTATTTGGCACACAGTATATGTTGAGTGAATGGTTGTTAGTATTATTGATAAAGAATAAAGGAGAAAAGTATTGACTTACGAGTGTCTTCTCATTTGGAAGGCAATATTAAAACAATGGTTCTCAACTGGGGGCAGTTTTGCTGCCCATCGACTTTTGGCAATGTCTGGAGATGTTTTTGGTTGTCACAACTGAGAGGTGCTGAGACCAAGCAAGTAGAGTGGGTGAGAGCAAGGATATGCTAAGCATCCTACAATGCTCAGGTTAGCCCCACAGCAAGGAATAATCTGGTCCAAATGTCAGCCGTGCCCAGGTTGAGAAACCCTATATTAAAACAACAAGGACTTGTTGAGTCTATACTTTAAAACGGAAGTACAGTTGATCACAATGTTTAAAGTTATTATATTGTAGATTGAGTATATACTTTTAATGAGGTGTGTAAACACTACTTCTCTAAGCACAGAAGAATCTGAAAATTGGAGGCCATATATTATCTTGGCCAGTAGAGAACACAAAAATGAGTGTAAGGAAATGACATAGCTTATGTTGGACATATGAGTAGAGTGATAATCTGAAGTTTCTAATTGGAAAATTCAACAGTTTAAAAAAAGTTCTTTGTGGTTTAGAGGTGGCAGTTCTCAAAATTGTCAGCTTACAATTATTGAAAAAATAAATGTTCACGTAATGAGATAGCTCAAATTCATTAGCAAAGGGGCTTATCTAGCTTTCCATTGTTCTTCAAACACTTTTCAACTTTAGTATCACCAGTAAGACATGATTTAATATTTTTAAAAGAGGAATTTTTATCTAAGTGAAAAAACATAATTTAGATTTGTTAGTATAAAGACCAAAATGCAGTATTTTCCTATTAGAAACAGGAGACAATACTTTTCATGATGATTTTAGTTCCCTTAACTAGAATATTTAAAAACTAATTATATTATAAAAATTGAATCCCACACACCAATTCTCTTAAATTATATTGATCATGATGAACTGATTTCTTCAGATTTATGACTTGAATAATTTATTATTATGCAACTCATCTCACATTAGTGGCTTTTGCAAAGTAGTGCAAAAGGCAATCTTTTGCCAACTTCTATTCATGTTTGAAGAAGAATTTCCTGAATGTATGGCAAAATCTGTCACCACAGAGCCCAGAGATGTCAGTTTAATACACTGACACAGACATAGAGAACATTTATAAAGGGAGATTATTTTTTCCTGGAAAATATTAAAGAAAAAGGCATTGTTGCATTTAAGCACAGTCTTACCACCATGGCTGTGCCCTGAATGCTATTCCAGGAAGGATCTCAGAAGCGTTGTCCATACAATCAACCAGGGGCTGCCCATGTGCTTCCCTAGTCCTGCCAGGGCCAACGTGCCACCATGGTTGGAGGTAAAAACTAGGTGTGGCATTGAAAGGTATTGTCCGTTCATTTATCCATTCAAAATGCATTTTTTTTCTTTTCAGCTTTATGAGGTATAATTGGCAATTAAAAGAATATGTATTTGGACTTCGTTGGTGGTACAGTGGATAAGAATCCACATGCCAATGCAGAGGACACGGTGGGTTGGATCCTTGGTCTGGGAAGATTCCACGTGCTGCAGAGCAACCACTGAGCCCCCGCGCTGCAGCTACTGAAGCCTGTGTGCCTAGAGCCCGTGCTCTGCAACAAGAGAAGCCACCACCACGAGAAGTCCAGGAACCAAATGCAAAGTAGCCTCCACTTGCCATAACTAGAGAAAGCCTGCGCATAGCAACCAAGACCCAGCTCAACCAAAAAAAAAGAAAAAAAAAAATTTAAGTACATATATTTAAGGTATATAACTTGATGATTTGATATATGTAAACATTGTGAAATATTCCCCACAATTAAGCTAACTAACATATCCATCACCTCCCATAGTTGCCCTTTTCTTTTTGTGAGTGCATGGTGCAGTCAGTATTGTTTCTCTCAGTCATCTATTATGTGCCAAGCCCTGTGTTTGTGCTGGCAACAGAAAGTGAGGAGGGCAGAAGAGAAGAGAGGAACAGCTTAAGGAGGAACCACCTGGTTTTTCCTGGCTCTCATAAAGTTTACAGGTTGCTGGGGAAAACTATTAAACAGATAATTAGACAAACAGTTTTTTACACATCCATAAATGCAACAACAAAAAGTATAGGGTGTTGAGGCAGTCTGAACACGGTTTGGAAAAGAATTCTAGACGGAGCATTTCAGAAAATAGTGAGTTTATTAAGAACAGAGAGCAGAGATAATTTGGGCACTGCAAGCACATTGGGCCTGACAGACCAGGAAGAGTGGGTTCTTTTTGTTGCCAATGTTTATAGCCTCAAGTTAAAGAAAATTTCTGCTGGAAGGTTGCCATTAGGTGATTGGTTGGGGCACGATAGGGTGTCTACTAGGGGGTGGGCATTCTTGCCTAATTTGGGGTCGGAAAGCCTGCTGTTGATGATGGGGCGGGTTGTGGCAATGATTACAAAGGGGTTCAGTTAGGTCTGGAGATGACCTTGTTTCTGGACTCCACTTTTGTGGCTTTGGTGCAAGACTTTGCACCTGTGGCTTTAGGGCAGGACTCGACTGACACGGGGTATTATGAGAAAGAATACTAGAGCAACTAATTCAACCTAGGAGGTCAGAGGAGGTAGCTGGTAGGTTCAATTCTGCTCAGTGTTAAAAAGAAAACCAACAACACAAGCAAACAAAGAACAAAGGTATGGTTCATAGTTGATCGTTTGGTTGTTCGGTTGTGTTTGACTCTCGGCAACCCCATGGACTGTAGCCCACCAGGTTTCTCTGTCCATGGGATTTCCCAGGCAAGAATGCTGGAGTGGGTTGTCCAATTGATAAGCAGTACAATTCAGATATAAAATATTCCTAATGAAGTGTGAAGTTCTAGGCCTTTAAAAGACAGAATTCTGCAGGTGCAGGTGATTTTTACCATTAAGCTAATAGAGCAAACCAGAGTCAACAATATATTAAAAAGCTCTGGCTTTAGTTATTTACTGAATCACTCTGTGAAAGAGCTGGTTGAAGGAAGGGTGAGGCTGGTGAATGGGCAAAGAACCAGGAGAGAAACAGGTCTGGGAGATAAATTTGGAAGGAGTAAAGCACAAGAAAGAGGTAAACAAACAATGTGACAGGCTCAGAAGCACACAAGCCCAAGGGGCAAACTGGCAGTAAGGTCACAGGAAATGAAGAGTGCTCTGAGGCAGCAGGAAGTGGCGCCCTGGGTGGACCCCAGAGCCGGAATCTGACCTGGACAGGAAGTGAAGGGCATCATCTGAGGAGCAGGAAGGGGAGATTATTTTTTTGTGTTGGATGTAGTGAGGAAAAGAAGTGTTGGTTACATAAACCTTGCTAAAGCTTTCATCCTGTTTGGGGTTTGGGGCAGCTTGAAGCTTCTCTAACAAAGTAATTTGGTCTTCTGGGAGGGATTTGAGAGGGACAAGAAATTTCTCTGGGGCTTTGTATCGCCTCGACTCCCTTTTGGGAAACAGAAGATATCTGCCTTGGATTCAAATCAGAAGAAAATAAGGACCTCCAACCTCTTGTCTCATGACAAAATGATCTGGATGTGACGATTAGTTGAGATATGTGTATCTCGTGTTATAATAAGACTAGGAGTTGAGGAGTGGGAAATACTTAAATTGTTTGTTGGAGATTATATTGCTAATTCAGTGCTGTTTACACTGAAGAAGGAAAATGATGGAAGAAGCTGCCCCCTTTCCTGGGGTAAATGAAAGAGGTGAGCACACTGAGAAGTTAAAATGAAGAAAGAATTGGGTAAACAAACTTTTTTAAAAACCAATTGTAAACAATGTGGTATGATGGAAGATGGGAAGAGATAAAAAAATAATCAGCATTAACTTAAATGGGATAATTAGAGGAGACAAAATAAGAGGGGAATGTTGCAAAGGATCTACCTACCTGTAGAGACTAGAAGCTCCTTCAAACATTTCTTTTCAGGTAACTGTGGGGCTTTAAATCTTTCAGGATTTTAATGAGATGCTCAGACTGTATGTCTTACACACACACAAACACATATGCATTGAGAAGGAACCACCTGGCTTTTTCCTGCTCTCGTAAAGTTTACAGGTTGCTGGGGGAAAACTATTAAACAGATAATTAGACAAACAGTTTTTTTTTTTTTTTTTTTAACACATCCATAAATACAACAGTGAAAAGTACAGTGCTCTTCCCTCTGAAGGGAGGTGTGGTCTTGGCTGTCGTTTAGAGAGTAGCTCCTAGTACATTTAATTTTCCCTTAGAAGCTCTGGAGAACAGTTGGCAAATAGAAATCATCCACAGAAATAACATGGCTTCCTGGAACTTAGGAGGAAGGAAATGGGTGGTTTCTTTAATTACTATAGTGTGTGTGTGTGTGTGTGTGTGTGTGTCCGTGTGATAACTAAAGATAGCATTCTGGCTTACATCCTCAGGAGGGAAGGTGAATCTGGAAAGTAATGGATTCGAAAGTATATATGGTTGTGTTGAATTTGATAGGTTGAGTAAGATAATAATGCTGTGTTTTCAATATCCTGGCTAGATCAGAAAGGGTGGACTGAAATTTTTCTCGGATATTTAATCATTTTAAATTCGAGGACATTATTATTTACATGAGAAGAGCTAATGACTCTAATGAAGACACAAAAAGCTTATTTACAGCAAAAGTGTGAGTGGGGTGACAAGAGAAGTGTCGATAAGGCCTTAATTAATTGATTTTGCTAATTATTCTTTTCTGCCAAGTGTTACAGTCCTTTTAGTAAAAAGCAGTAGAAATAAGAATTTTGCCACAAGCTATTTTAACTCAGTAGTAGTAGCAAAACTTCTTGGCCGTTTTAAGATATTTTGGGATCCTTTTTTTGTCCTCTTTTATGCTGAAATTGTGGACTTTGTAAAACTGAAGAACTAAACATATTCCTATATGGACACTTATTTATGAGCTGTGTGATTTAGCCAAGGTCTAGGCTTAAAAGACATTTTAGTGAAACTGGAAATAAATTAGATGACAGATTTGAATTGAAATAAAAATTAAAAATGTGTCCCATAGCAGTGACATGTATTAATATTTATTTCTTCAGGCTTCTTAAAGACCTTGACTAGTCATAAATATATCCTTGCTCCTGGGCACAGGAAGTTTAACTTCTCCGATGGCTTACACTGTTTTGCGTTTCTTTGAAAGTCATGACACTGAAGAAATCCAAAAATCCCCAGGAGATTCTGTGTAAATGCAAACTGCAAAAGATTTTCATCTTTTCTCCATCCCACTATTGTCCTATATTGTCACTGATTTGGAGGAAATTGTGATGGAGGGCATGGCTACCATTATTAAGCATGTATCAGCTGCCAGCACTGTGTTGGATATTCACATGTATAATGTAATAAAGCCCCCATTTTACAGAAGGGACAGCTTACAAATAATAAATAGCATAAAGCCAGAATATGAACCTAGGTCTTTTTGTGTGTGTGTCATTTTTTGACTTAATCCTTGAATGACTTAAATTGCTGAGGCCTTATTTCCCTGATGAGACTGTCATTTGCTAGGAGGCAAAGATCTTATATTTTAGTCTGCATAGATTAGGCTGGCAATAGTTATACCCTTCTGTTGAAGTGAAAAATCAAATGTCAAAGAATTTTATAAAAAGGTTAAAAAAGGTGTAAAGAAAGAAACAAATCCCAAGAGATTAGTTTCTCAGATCAGGACATGAGTGCCATACAACACTGGTTCATGAACTAGTGCCGCCCCCACAGTGTCAAGTAAAGCATGGGGGTTTTTTAGGTTGTCAGGATACTGGGTGTCTCCGTGCGTTGAGCGGGTGGTGGCTGGGGTGCCAAAAGTCCTGTAGAATGTGGGACAGTCCCACAAGATTGCTAGGCCCCAAATGCCACCAGTGCCTCTGCTGACTAGCAGCCCATGGCCTAGCAGCCTAGTGATGGAAAATGTGGGCCCAGAAGGCAGACTGAGTTCCTACCGAGCTCCATCCCTTGCTGGCTGTGTCACTCACATCACTAACTCGGCGCTCTCTGCTCCTGGCACACAGTTAGTGCAGGATAACGTCAGCTCTTACTCACTCGCCTCCAGAAGAACATCCCTGAACAAGACACAGTCTTTGAGAAGTGACTGAATTTACTAGACTAACATTAACAGTGTTAAGAATCAAGATGTATTCACAATGGTGCTTCTCAGATCTTAGTTTACTTACTAATGTCCTAGTGAAGTGAAAGTGTTAGCCGCTCAGTTGTGTCCAACTCTTCGTGATCCCCTGGACTGTAGTTTGCCAGTCTCCTAGAAATCTTGTAAAATGCAGATTCTGATTTAGGAGGTCTAGGGTAGGGCCTGAGAGTCTGCATTTCTGGCAAGCTGTGATGCTGGTGGTGGTGTCAGTGGCCCGCAGGTTGAATAGTAAGAGTCTAAAGTAACCTGGGGGAGAAGCTCACTTAATAAATCCAATGAGCAAGCATTTATTGCATGTCTATTGATACCTTAATTTACAGAGATGGAGGTAGTGGAGTTGGGCTATAAAGAGTATAGAATTTGATTTCTTCACATAGGGCACTTCTATCTGTTTGCCATTTTTATTATTACCCACCCCCCTATTTCCCCCTACACACAGACAGAGAATAATTTCCATGGAAAACAGAAACATTTTCTTAGGGGAGAAAAGCAGAAAAATAGTTCCTATCTGTAAATCCTCATGAAGAATAAAAGGCCACTTTTTGTCCCCAAATAATTTTAGATATTGTAACTAAATAAAGGGAAAATTTGGCTGCCATTCTTAGATGCAGGGTGTAAGCCTTGCATATCTCAGAACTAGTGTGAGCTGTGTGTGTTTTGAGTGTTTGTGTTGTGTGTGTGCTGCTGTGCATGTGAATGTGTGAGCTGGGAAGTATATGAGGTCTTTGCTAGACAAGTGCTTTTAAAAATATTGCTGGAGAAGGGAGATCTAATTACCCACCCCCTACTTCCTCGTGAAGATTAAAGCTCTAAGTTAAGGGGCAGGGGTTCCAAAGGCAGCTTTGACTGGGAACTTCGCATATTTTAGGCAGTGGAAGTTATTTGAATATAGTCATTGAGAGAAGAGACTACTTATTATCCACTTAAAATACTTCCCGACTGCAGCATGGTGTTGTACGGAAGCCAAAGTAATTGGCTCTGCATTTGGCCAGCTGATTTAGCAAGAAATTTTGCAAATTATGCAGTCCTTACAGATGGTGCTGTTGGGTTTGTTAGAATGTTTTAAAACAGTGACATACTTGACCAAGAACTGAATTTCCACCCTCTCAAGAGGTACCTACAGCCAATCCTAGACTATTTCCACCGGAGGGGCTGAAGACCAGAAATAGACCTTTCCTGCAACCTTATGATAAATGATTTCCTTTAAAAACCACTTGTATAATAAAATAACTCAGTGGTAAACTTGGCCAAGTGAAACTCCTGGAACTTTTCTGTATCTCTGGTTATCTCTGAGTTGCTTGAATCACACTTTAAAATGGTTCCTAATTGACTTTCTGGTGCTCTGCCTGAGGTCAGGGAGGAGCCAGTGTTTCTAGGCGGGAGAAGAGTGTGCTCTGCCAGGGTGAGGTGTAACTCTCCGAGAGCCTACTAGGAAAGTCTATGCCTGATGTGTAGAGTAAGAACAGCTGGAGCTTCTGGCTTTCTCTGGGAAGAGATTTCTAAATTTGCCTCTTAGAAGCTGTTAGAAAGTTCAAAGTACTGTATCATCTTCATAGGCCCGATTCTTGCTCAGATCTTTGCAACAAGGACTCGTCCTGATCTTTGCTTGTTTTCTTGGTTTCTGTTTGAATCGTCACCTTTTATCCATCCCTCTCAGTGCCCTTTTGGTGGTGCTCATTTTGGCTTTACGTAAGCAGCATCTCTGGACGCATGAAAGAGGCAGATAAAATTCCCCTGGGTTACTGAATTGCCCTTTATCTATTTTTAGCCATGCAAGGAATTTACGTGGCCCACAGCATAACTCAATCACTCTAAGCCAGTGAGCAAATTCTGAGTGTTTTTAAACCTCTCCCTGAGGCATTTGGCATAGGCTAAGCTTAAAGGCACATGATTCAGTCATTGATTATTCAAGATATACCACATTTAGGTTTCTGTAATCACCGAACTGTCACTGTCAGCCGGACACTCAGCTCTGGCTCCTAATTTTGTGTTGGAAGCTGCACAAAGCCTGTTGGGTCCTGTATGCATGTGTGGCTCTAGCAATGCAGAAATGGCAACAGGAAAGTATCGGTGCCCACTAAGGGACTGACGACAGATAATTTGCTCTCTTTCAGTCAAGTGACCTTTCTTAAGACAGCCCTTGGCCTGTAGCCTGGGCTCTTTGACCCTTGTATATCTGCCATCTCTTCTGTTCCTAGGGACCTTCCATGAGAGTCGACAATGTTTCACATAGGGCCTTAAGTTTTTTTTAATAGATGAGTTTGAAGGAGGCATTCATTCACTTGTTGATTGATTGACTTATTCATTCAACAGACATTCACTGATGAATTCCTATACTCCAACTTGGAAACCTGGAATGGGGGATCCTCAACTTTTCATAGGAATACATGCCTATGACCTGCCATTCTGGCTACAAGAGCTCCCTTGTACCGCCTTCACTTCTTGGGAACATGCCCTTCTAGGATGGTAAGCTCGGCACTCCTATCCAGATGCGCTCATTTTCTTTACCTCTGCACTACTTCTGCTAGCAAAGGAATCCCTCCCCTTTCTGAATATCACTAGCTTCTGTTACTCCTTGTTTTCATTCAGGGTCAAACTGAAGGTTAAGAAGATAGTTGTCCTACTATATGACGCATGAAGTGCCCACTTGGATAGGCTGAATTACATCCTCCAGAATTCCCTTCCAGTATGTTTCTGGTGATGGTGGGCTCTAAGGGAGAGTCTTTTGCAAAAAATGGAGGATGAAAGGGAGGTGGGCAGCTATTTTGTAGCACACATATACCTTCTCTCAATTGTTCAACAAAGCACCAATCTAGATGCTATGGTGAAGGGATTTTGAGATATAATTAAAGATCAGAATCAGTTGACTTTAATCATAAGGGAGATTGCTCTAGGTAACTCAATCAGAGGGAAGCTTTTTTCTTACAGTTTTACTGAGATATAATTGACACACAGCACTGTATAAGTTTAAGGTGTATAGCATAATGATTTGACATACATACATTGTGAAAGATTACCACAATAAGTTAACATCCATTATTCCATATAGATACACTGTTTTTGTTTTTTCCTTGTGATGAGAACTCTCAAGAGCTACTATCTTAACTTTCAAATACACCATACAGCAGTGTTAACTGTGGTCAACATATTGTATGTCACACTCCCAGTACAGAAGTTTGGACCTTTTGACCAGCTTTTTCCAGTTGAGAGAAAGCATTTAAAAAGAGGGGTTAGACTCTTCTTGAAATCTGAGAGTCCATGTAGCAGAGCTGAAGAAAAGTTCTAGAATCTTCTTCTATGTTCTAGGTAAACACTCATGCTGTTGCTGATCTGTTCATTTGCCTCAATGGTGTGGAGCTTATAGCTGGGCCTGTAATTGCTTGTCTTTTCTAGCTGGTTCTTTCCTCAGTTCCACTCACGCTTGGGCCAAGTATATGCATGCAGCTCCAGGACCAAGGGCTCTGGCTTCCACAGGATACCGTCATCACCAAATTCATCCCTGGGGGGTCCCAGCCTACTTGTGATGTTCCTTCTCCACGCCCTGTCCTGTGGATGTCAGACTTACTGAGTCAGCTCCTATAACTGTGTAAGACAATTCTTTGTAATAAATAAATGGAAAGATTAAGAAAATAAAAACTTCTCACTGGTTATGCTTCTCTTGTTAAACTCTGACAGAAATAAGAACTAGAGAAGCCATTGCTTTCTTGTCATGATGTCAGTGATTGAAACCTAGATGGCCACGAGTATTCATTCATTTATTCACAACTGTGCTAAGGTTGGCAGTATAGCAATCAGCAAGGCAGACATGGACCCTGCCCTTGGAGGGCAGATCTAGCAGGAAAGTAGGTGTTCAACAGTATTAACCAGGATAATAATAAGGTGAGCATGGAACTGTCTCGTGTGAGACTCTGCCTAGTCTAACCTGTCAGAGAAGGGAAGTAAGGGCCTGAGAGAAAGAGGTAGAGAGGATGAGAGCAAATAAAAGGAGTTCAGGCATTTCTTTAGAGTTGTTCATGGTGGCAGAAGAGATGTGGCTGGAAAGGTAAGCCATAGAGGGCTGGAAAGGTAAACCAAGATAATGATGCCGATACCCTGAGGGACAAATATTTTTGTTTAAAAATCTTCACATTTAAAATTGTATTTTTTTTAAATTATATCACAATATAGTTTCATTTGGAGCCTTTAAAATTCCTGTGGTGTTAGTATGTTTGCTCCTGTCACTGGCTCTGACTTCTTTTCTGCTTTTTTCTATAGCCTTCTTATATAATATAGGATGTTCTTTTCATAAGACAAGCATCAGTTGGCTATTGGTATTTTTAACCCATTCTCCTGCCTGGGGCTTTAAATTCTCACTGCACACTTCTTGAGGGAAAAAGAAAATGGAGTCTGAACCCTTCATATTAATTTACCTGACCATTACCTTGCCTTAACATTTATTTTTGGTTCTCTCAAGACTCATGGCAAAGGCTTCTGGAGGGTGGGCAGTTCACCTGGCCTCATAGTTCCAGGGCCTTCTGTTACCACCTGAGGTGGGTGGAGCTCAGACCTTCCTTGGGCTGTTAAGCCTTTCTGCCTGCTAAGCACCATGATGCTTTAAGGACTTTGTTAAGTAACTGAGCCACATGTTATCCTTGAAAAGTGGGGCAGTAAATACTATCAATTCCATGGGCTAGAGAGATAAGAAAGATTGAAGTGGAGATGCTAGAAGGTATGTGATAAAACCAGTCACAAGTCTGAGGTAGGCTGAGCAATGAGAGCTTGGATTCAATTTCTGTCTTTCTTTGCTCTCCTTCATTATTCAACCCCCCTTCCCAATTCAGGTCTCCCCTCTGGCTGTGTTTGGGAAAGCAGTTAGGTAGAGAAGGTGAACCAAATTTTTGAGGCAGACTGACTTGAGTTGAAAATCTGGTCTCACTGTAGCCTATTTCTTTATTTGTAAAATGGGTATAATATCGACCACTTGTCAAATGGCAAGTGCAAAGCAACTAGCTCAGTGCAAGGCACACAGGTGGGGCTCAGTACATTTGGGGTATTAAGCATTACAATCTTGAACAAGCGGACTTTGCAAGAGGTGGAGGGAACAGACAACTACATAGACTTTTACTGAACAGATAATTTTTACCCTTTGTACTCAGTTAAAATTTTTTTAATTTAATTTTTACTTTTGGCTGTGCTGGGTCTTTGTTGCTGTATGAGTGCTTTCTTTAGTTTCAGAGAGCAGGGGGCTGGTGCTCTCTAGTTGCTGCATGCAGGCTTCTCACTGCAGTGGCTTCTCTTACTGCAGAGAATGGGCTCTAGGGCACGTGGGCTTCAGTAGATGAGGTTCTCCAGCTCTGGAGTGCAGGCTCAGTAGTTGTGGTGGTGGAGCTTAGTTGCCCCACAATATGTGGGATCTTCCTGGACCAAGGATTGAACCCGTGTCCCCTGCATTTCGAGGTGGAATCTTAACCACTGGACCACCAAGGAAGCCTCCTTTGTACTCATTTTTATACAAGGTGTAAGAAGCATCATTTACTTTGAGAGCAGTGCCTGGTCTCTCAAGGTCCAAATCAGGAGTCATGACAGACAATCAAGTTCATGGCTTGTAAAGACACTTGTAGAACTTGCCCAGCCTCGTTTAAAAGTGAACTGGAGATAACAAAACTTATTGTGATAATCATTTCATAGTATATGCATATATCAAATCATGATGTTGTATACCTTTAATACAATGTTGTATGTCAATCATATTGTAATCAAACTGGGGAAAAAAGAGAAACTATACTCACCATACAAATAACAGTCAATTGGGGTGAAAAAATTTTGGAAATAGATAGTGGTGATGGCTGTACACCAATGAATGTAATCAACACCACTAAATTTTATACTTGAAAGTGGCTAAAATGTTAAATTTTATGTTAGGTATATTTTACCACAATAAAAAAAAAATATGAATTGGAGAAAGGCTCCTGGCTTGTGTCTGAAGAGATCTTCCTTTTACTCCCGAATGTAGGCTAGCTTGCTACTAATGTGACCCACTTCTGAACTGAACTGTGTGGGGACTATTTGCTAAATTATTCCAGAATGTGAATTAGGAGCGTCCACAGCTAAACTCCTCATTTTCCAGATGAGGAGTTGGAGACCCTGAACACACTCAAACAGGCTACTTTTCTCTGACAGGGCCTTTGCATATGTTCATCCCTCTGCCATGGATGCCCTTCCCCACTTTGATAAATCCTATTTCTCTTTCTGGTTCCACACGAAATATCACTTTATCCAGAAAGCTTATCCCATCCTCCTAGTATGTTAGCTCAGCCTGTTGTGTGATTTCTTCGTAACCAACACTTTTTTGAAATGCTCACTCCACTTGTAATTACTTTGTAGTATGTCTGAGTTTCAGGCATGAAGGCAGGGCTTTGGTCTGTTCTGCCCACTGTTGTTTCTCAAGAACGCAGCATAGTGCCTGGTATATTTGTGTTCATTAAAGAAAAAAAAAGGCACTAAAAATAAAGATAAAGCACTAAATAAAAGCACTAAAAATAAAAGCAACCTTGTCTTCCCTCATAGGAAGACATGCAGCAATGCAAAATTGTTCCAGGTCAGTCAATATCTGCTGACCCTGAGTTTATCACAAACTGGATGATGTTAATGATATACCTTTATGTGTATTAACAGGCAAGAGTGGCTGGGGGAAGTAGGGCAGACATTGCCTTTAATCCATTGAGACTGATCTAGGCACTAGTTGATGTCCCAAGGAAATGTACAAAGAAGCGAGGTGCTGGGATGGGGGCTGAACTTGACTGCCCACACCTGCACTGCCTACACAGGATCAGCACTAAATCAGGAGCAGCAGGGTTATAGGTTTGACACAAGGGAACGCTTTCTGGTGTGATATTAAGGATTGTTAAAAATGGGTTGGAATATAGAGGAAGCCTTCCCCAGAGGCTTCAGAAAACAGGCCAGAGTTCCATTTCAGCTGGTTATTTTGGGCCTACCACAGGCAGCAGGTTAGACTAGACAGCTGCTTATAAAGTCCCATTGTTCCATCCCTCTGACCCATAATAAAGCTATAGACACCGCTGTTGCTGATAAACATGCCAGGACACACATAATCAGGCCAGTTCTGGGGCTATATCTGTTGCTAGTTCCTTATCTACTGAACATTCTGAATTCACCTTTTGTTTGGAAAAATTACCTCAGTCTTTGAGCACGGTGAAGCTCTTTCTATAAAAGACTAGGTCTGTATTTGAAAGCAAGAACTGCAATGCTTACCAATTTAACTCTTGGGTTGATACTCACCTAAGTAGAGGATTTAAAAAATAACCTGCCACTCGGAGTAATTCCCAGCATACAAAGAAAGCGATCTGGACACTGCTGTGTGTCCTGTTCAGGAAGCAGGGGACACATCTTCTCTTTCTCTGGTTTTAAAGTGAGGGAAGGGAATGGTCTTGAATATGCAAATGAAACTTATTGAATTAACTTTTATGACCACCGCTCCTTTGAGATAACCATGGGAGCCAATTAGATTCCATTAAAATTCAGCCATTTCCTCCAAGCTTCAATGAGACACCCTTGCCTCCTCTAAGGAAAAACAACAACCAAAAAAAAGTGAAAAGATCTAATCAGAAATAACAAAAGAGAGTAAGTTGTCCGTAGCAGCTCTGCAATTTGGTCTTTCCAGAAGCTGCTTACACAGTCATTTGCTCCAGTTCATTGCCCCAAGCCTGGCGCCGCATGCAGCAATGCGAAATCATTTCAGGTCAGTCATGTAACTGCTGACCCTGAGTTTATCATAAACTGAAGCAGTGAAAGGTAAAGGAATGATATTTCATACTTCAGGGTGGAAACTCAAGTTTCTTGAGGGTGAGGGGAGAATTGCTTTGACCCTATCAGGTCAGAGACATAGAGGAACTTAGGCCACTTAATCCTTTGCTGCCCTGTTTTGTAATATTCTGTCCTTTTTCTTTCCCTGATCACAAATGTGATATATATTTATAGTAAAAAAAATATGGAAAATACAAGCCTAAATGATGCTGTACATATCTAGAAAGAACTTGGAAGGCTCTCTTCTGTAATTTTGCTCACTTCTTTCCCCCTTACTAAGCAAATTTTAGAGGACTTAGTGTGTTTGGGAAGGACTGGGAGGGTGTAATAAGGGCTTGAAATGGGGGGTATCATATTCCAATTCCTTCCTTTCTCTTTCAATCTGTATCCCACGCCACTTACCTCTCTGGTCTCTAACACTATGTAATTATACAGCTGCCAATGGTTTTTGAATCCTGGCCTCTAAACCACTTTCTATGGTTAGAAAAATGTATGGTGGGTCCACCAGTTGTTTGATCTGTGCTGAAAGTGCCTTGAGATGGGTTCAGCAAAATGTGGCATTGGGTTCCTGGTAGTTGTGTTGCCTGCTATCAGTTCTAGAAACATTTCATGTCGTATGACTACAGTATTGCAATTAATTTTAGCAGGAACAGAGGAGATATTTTTATTTCTTCAAAGAAAGCTATCCACTGGCAAGCTGTCTCTAAAACAAATATATGCAAAGAGCAGGTCATAGTGCCCAGCATTATATGATTATATAATTGTGCAGGCTATTAATTAGGAAGCAAAGTTTCTGTAACAGGTTTTTTAATCAAGTAGATTTAAGAACATGAATTTTATATTTCCCTTAGATTTTAAAAACAATAAAGTACTTAAGTTCTAACAAAAACACACTATTATAAAATAACTATAAAGAAAAGAGATGATGATGTGGAAAATAGACACACACGTCAGTGGTTCTAAGAGAAAGAAGAAATAAAGGCAATAAAGAACAAAGCCAAATCTTTTATTTTTCACTAATAGTTTCACCTGTCTTTGTTTTCAAGAATTTCAGCTTAACTGGGTGTCAGAATAATTCCCTCTGCCATGTCCTAGGGCAAGGTTGAATCATTTTGTGCCTGGACTATTGTAATTTCAGTAGCTACCATCTGTTGTGCTCTTACTATTAATACATGCCAGGCACTATATTCTAAAGCATGCCTCAGTTTATTGTAACCCTTATATCAATAATCTGAAGTTGACTGTACCATTTAGGGCAACTGAATATCTAATATTCATTATCCCCTCTTCTTGTTTGCTAACAGAACAAAATTTTGCATGGGTTATTAGTGTATCCAACTGAATACTCACTTTACCAGCCTCCATCACTGCTAAGTGGCTTTGTGATCCAATTCTCATCCAATAATGAGATGTAAGCAGAAGTTTGTGGCGGGGGTGGGGTGGGGTGCTTCTTGGAAGTTTTATTCTTCCCTGATGAAATGGGACACAGACTAGAGTAATGCTCTTAGCCTATCCCCACTGTTTTGTGCCTTAGGTATAAACGTGATGGCTGGAGCTGCCTTTGGTATAAATGTGATGGACCAGCAGTAGCCATCTTGGAAACAAAGCAAGGAGCCAACATGCTAAGAAAGGTAGAGTTAAAAGGCAGAAAAATCTGGGATCCTGATGATATTATTAAACAGACAAACTGTGTCCAGCAACCGCTTACCACTGTGCTTCCAGTTATGAAAGGAAAAGAAATAATTTTTGAAGCCCTTGTTAGTGCTCATTCAATTATTTGCAGCCAAATGCATTCCAAGTCCCATTTTTCAGATAAGGAAACCAAAGACTATTTGTAATAAGTAACCTGAAAAATTTATATAAAACTTCTATAGGGGCTCTAACTCACATAGTCTCATTCTAGAGTTAACTCTCTTAGACATAATACAGTATCACATCCCCACTATGTTAGGTTGCAAGATTTATTCATAAGCTTCTCAGGAAACTTGAACCTCCTTCTGACTCTGCCTTTTCAGAGATGCCAGCGTTAAGTGTTAACCTTGTCTGAACAACACACATCCATCTTTTATCATCAGTTTTACTGTGATGAAAACCAGATCTAACCATCTCATTTTCTTGCTTAGAATCCTCAACAATACTTCTTCCTCTACAGCCCGGATGTAACCGCAACTGTCTTTAGTGTAATGTAAGCAACATAATTGGTACAGGCAAGTAGATTGTAAGAAACTCAGTTGTGTTGGTGTATTAATTATCTACTGCTGTGTAACAAATTGCTCCAAAACTTAGCAGCTGAAAACAACAAACCCTATTTCTTGCACAGTGTTTGAATGTAGGGAGTCTGGGAGCATCTTAGCTGAGTGGTTCTCACTCAGATCTTTTATGAGGTTTCAGTCAAAATGTCTATGGGGACTTCAGTCATCTGAATACTTGACTGAAGCTTGAGTATAGGCTTATTCACATGGCTGTTGCACTTGCTCACCATGTGTGCCTCTCCTCACAACATGCCAGCAGATTTCCTCCAGAGCAAGTGACACAAGAGAGACAGAGTCACAGTGTGTTTTATGACATAGACATGGAAGTGGCATGGTACCACTTCTGTACTGTTCTGCTGGTTATATCTACCAGACTGGATACAGTGTGGGAGGGGACTACATGGGGTGTGGATGCTAAGAAGCAAGGATCACTGGGGGCCATCTTGCTGGCTGATGAACTCAGGTAGCTTTGGGACAAAATGGTGGTATTATCATCCAGCTTCAGCCAGTAGTCACTATGGTGGGACCCAGATTTTCTCATTTCTCAAATATAGCCAGAAAAATAGATTTCTAAGTTAAATCTCATGATAGTAAATGCTGGCTTTGGGATTTTAGAAAATCTAGTGTGGGCCAAACAAAATACAAATGCCATCCATATATAGTCTGTGAGCTGCCAGTTTGTACCCTATCTGGCCCATACTGTGGAAGGAATATGTAAATCCAGTTACAATCTATGTCTGGAATGATAACTTCTAAGAAGGTTCAGAATACAAGTGTGGGCTTCCCCAGGAATATATACCATGATAATTTAGTAATGTCTGCCATGGGTGAAGGTAGAGAGAGTGATGACATATATGCCTCAGTCTGATACCCATGACCATACAATTTATTGCCCAAACCAAGATACTTTTGAGAGTAAAAGGGAGTGCTGTCATAATTACACTGAAATAGTATTTAATACAATAGTATAATAAATGAAATCGTGCCGTAAATTGGAACTAACTCGGAGAAACCAGGATATACAGTGACTATCCACATAGCCCTTCGTGAAATCACCCCAGTGTCATCTGTCTCCTGTGTTCATTAGGGCCATATCAGAGACTCATTGTTCTCAGAGCACACGCGTACTTCTAAACCCTACTGCCTACAATCCTCTGTCCCTGTTCATCCTCTTTTCTCCTCATCTTTTCTCCCTTGTTTCCTCTTAGACTTCAACATCTCCAAGCCCCATCAGAAGTGTTATTTCTTTATCTGTTGTTTTTACCTCCTACCCTTCTTTCCAGGCTAATTGCTCTTTTACCAGAGTTTTCATAAAACTTTATACATGTCTTTAACGAAGGATTTATTGCACTAATCCACATACAGGGACCATGTATTATTTAATTAGGACTCTCATACCTATCTCAGTGTCTGGCACAAAGAAGGTGCTTAATAATCATTCATTAAAATTTTATTTTGAATCTCACCTCCATTCTTCTTCTTTAACACCATCTACAGGAGGTAATAATGAAGACTAAAATGTCAAGTAGGCAATAAGAGGAGGTAATGTAGGAAGAGAGAAAACCCACAAACCTGATAATTGGTTCTTGAGGTACTGACCATTAACCTAAGTAGTGCTTGTAGTTATCTTAAATTCTTCTTTTGCTTTTCACTTCTAAATGAACAGAAGCTGTTTCCATTGAAGATGAGCTTCTATCTTAATAGTAAGACTGAGTACTATTGCCTGTACCCTAGCATGTGTGTGTGCTTTGTAAAAGCTGTCTCCCTCACAAGTTCGTAACTAAGCAGTGAAAATCAACCCCAGGCCTACACAGGACAGGTTGGAGGATTTATCTTCTCGTGTACACAGCTGACACTTAACTGATTCTCATATGCATTGTCTATAAACCTCTGGGGGCAGGGAGAAGAGAAACTGATGGAGAGCAATGTTCTGCATGAACTCTCATGAATGAAATTAAGTTACAAGATATTAGTCCTGTGGGACTTAGATGTGTTTGTTGGAGGTGGGTAGGTTAAAGGTAGGAAACCATTAAATCTACTAGATTGTTATTAATTTTAATCTTAAAGCTTGAGATAAAGTAGAGCAAATGATATCACATGGCACATTTTCTTTGGTGGGATTTCATTTGGTCTCCTTTTGAATTAGAGGGAAGACCCAGAAAACCTGGACATGGTTCTGGATCTGGTCCTTCTTGGCAGAGTAATTTAAAGTAAGTCATACACAAATAAACCTATCTGTGAAACAGAAGAGCGACATAGAAAATGGACTGGTGGTTACCAAGGAGGAGGTGGGTGGGAGAGGCTTGGATTGGGATTTGGGGGTTAGCAGATGCAGACTGGTATATATAGAATGGATAAATAACAAGGTCCTACTATATAGCACAGGGAACTGTATTCGATATCTTGTGATAAACCATAATAGAAAAAATATGAAAAAGAATATATACATGTATAACTGAATCACTTTGCTGTAACTAACACAACACTGTAATTCAACTATTCTTCAATAAAAAATAAATTAAAAAAATAAAGTTACAACTTCTCTCTGAACCATCTTCCTATTAGAGATGGGGCTACTACAATAATGTAAAGAAAAAAAAAAGAGATGGGGCTACTAATAATACTTATTTCACAGGATTAAATGCAATAAGGTATGTGAAAGGACTCTGTGGATTGGGATGATGTACACCAGTGGTAGTTAGGACTATTTTTAGGCTGATTTGCCGGCAGCAGTGATGGAGAGAGTGGGAGGGAGGACAGAAAGGAGAACCACACTTAAGCCGCCCCGGGGTCTCTGGTGACTGAAACCCTGGTTTATCCTATGATAGCAAGGTTAATAATAACACCCAATAAAGAGTGGGCATTTGAAAATTTGTCTGGGACAGGCTGGGTTTGCCAGGGAGGGTTGGTCCTGACATCATTTGCTTTAAACCTGTGGTTGCTAGTCAGGTTGTGCTCTATTATCGCCCGCTTTTTGGAAAGGGTGAGTCTAAATTGGAACTGTCTTTCCTCTGTTTAAGCCGTTTCTGCTGAGTCCCACAGTGCTGATTATAGTTCTTATATTCTTCAATAGGCTGTTTCAGTCTTGACTCACCTCCAGACTCATAAATATTCTTCAGAGAACACAGAGGTTTTAAAAGGTGCTTATCTATTAACCTTGTGCCTTAACGTGCCCCATGTAATAGCCAGAACCCAGTATCTTTCCAGCTTTATTGTCCCTAACATGTGTAGGAGCGAAAACCTTGACAGGCTTTCTTTTTTAGAAGTCTTTCTTTGCAGTTGTATGACCTTGGGTGATTTCTTCAACTACAGAAAAAGGGATAATAATAACCAGTGTGGAGGCTGTTGTGAGCATGAGCAACAACGTGAGGAAGAGCACCTGGTATGAGGGAAATATCCAGTTACATAATGGCTTTTATTATTATTCACAATAATCACATTAAAGGCATTCAGAACAAAACATCTGTAATGACTCCTGGAAAGATTAATTTATACTTAATAGTCAAGAGACTGTCTGACAATATTTTCCATGTACTGACTCAGAGGAAAGTGCTGCCTAGAGGGAGAGACAAATGTCAGCACACAAAAAATCTAAATCTGAACAATATATTAGATGGAGACATTTCAGTACATTGAAAAACTATTCCACAAGATAATCCAAGATGGACTGAGTGTGTTTACAGTGATTTTTTTTTTCAGTTGAGTAGTTTGCCTGGATGTCACTCTATAATGTGTTGAAAACATGTGGACACAAGAGGGACGGGAAGGGTGGGAGAAATTGGG
This sequence comes from Antilocapra americana, assembly GCA_007570785.1. Lineage (NCBI taxonomy): Eukaryota > Metazoa > Chordata > Mammalia > Artiodactyla > Antilocapridae > Antilocapra > Antilocapra americana. The sequence goes on along the minus strand of ML663563.1, from coordinate 10,392,747 downwards.
AGGGTAAGCATTGACATATGCAGACTACCATGTGTAAAATAGTTAGCTAGTGGGAAGCTGCTGTATAGCACAGGGAGCTCGCCTTGGTGCTCTGTGATGACCTAGAGGGGTGGGGTGGGAGCAAGGCTCAAGAGGGAGGAGATATATGTATACACACAGCTGATTCACTTTGTTGTACAGCAAAAATTAACGTGACATTGTAAAACATTTTACTCCAATAAAAAAGGAAAACAGCATTACTTGATGTTGTATCATGACGGTGGAATGGCACACTGAGGTTTGCATCAGAAGCAACCAGCGTCCTATTTCCAGCTGGTGTTTAGGCAAGATCTTTGCTGCTGCTGCTGCTTAGTTGCGTCAGTTGTGTCCACCTCTGTACAGCCCTATGGACTGCAGCCTGCCAGACTCCTCTGTCCATGGAATTCTCTAGGCGAGAGTAACAGAATGGGTTGCCATCCCTCCTCCAGGGGATCTTCCCAACTGAGAGATCAAACCCAGGTCTCCTGCATTGCAGGCAGATTCTTTACCATCTGAGCTACCAGGGAAGCCTAGGCAAGATCTCTAGGGCTGGCCAAATACATACTACCTCCGTCACTCATCAGTGCTAGACCTTATGCTCAGAGTTTCATTTCTTAACGACCTTGATTCTTATTAAAATGGTAATATTGTCATCAATCACTGACACATTTATATGAGGGAGTTTGAGTCCTGCTTGAAGATTAAACTTTCCTAAGGCTCTTAGGAAAGCTAGGGGTAGGGGGAGGAGCTGTCACTGCCTGGGGAGGAGAGAGGGCGGCCTGGAGGCTGGATAGGGGAGGGGCAGCCAGTCTAGGACTGTTTTCTCAAGAGAAGCCAGGTGGGCTATCTTGTGTGCTTCACGCAGCTTTGTTTTCCACGTCCCTTCTCCAGCATGCGGCCCTGGTTGTATTGATACTTAGAGAGATGGCACACAGATTTCTCCCTTTATTCTTCTATTTGTTCTAGGAACCAGGAACCAGAAAGAACAGGTGTTAATCTTATTAGCAAGGAAAGGAGGCCTCATGAGTGGTGAGAAACTGTACTTCTAACTTATTTGTAAGGCCTGGCATTTTGATGTTGTAAATTATCTCCAAGATTTTTAAAATATTGAATAAAACGATAAAAAGTAATGAAGAATTTTTAATAGCCTAAGGTGGATAATGTAGTTCCTCTGGTAGGAAAACTGTGATGTAATCTTAAATCTTTCTTCCCGAAGGCTTTTTTTTAATGAAGCAGGAAGTAACAAAGACTGAGTTGAGAAAAAAAAAAATTGTTGTTGAATAATATATGATGTTGAGGTTTCATAGGCTGTTATGAATGGTTCAAAGAGCTATAGATAAAATGATATGAAACCTAAAGGTAGATTTATATTAATTTTTATTTATCACAGTCTGAAATTATTTTTGCATATTTATTTACTCGCCTATGTCAGGCTTCCCACTAGATTCGATACCACTGGGGGAGGGCAAGCATCGTTTCTCTGTCCACCACTATTTCTCTGTCCTCCTACCATCTAGCACTGTGATCGGACTATATTTGTGGAATGATGAATTTATAATTCAGAATCATCCACTGGCTCAAAATTACTCATTTTCTAAATCTACCTTATTATAAATGCTAAAATAAGGTATCTGAAGATTGTCCAAACAGCAAAACAAATTTCTATCCTGACCTGAAATCATACATGATAATCACAAAAATATTCTTCAATAGACAGAGATTAGTATGGCCATATATTTTCAACAACTCCCATTTTGAAATAAATTATTCAACATTATTAGATTACTTATAAATGACGTCAATCAATTAGCACTGCAGGGCTGAGATTTGAAGGAATTTTTAGAGGCTAGATTGGTAAAACTTTAACTCTTTATATTCTTCAGATAGGATTAAAGAAATTTAGGCTCTCACCAGGCTTGGTTTCTTCTCTTCAGCTGCTGCTGCTGCTGCTAAATTGCTTCAGTCGTGTCCGACTCTGTGCGACCCCACAGACGGCAGCCCATCAGGCTCCCCCGTCCCTGGGATTCTCCAGGCAAGAACACTGGAGTGGGTTGCCATTTCCTTCTCCTATGCATGAAAGTGAAAAATGAAAGTGAAGTCACTCAGTCGTGTCCAACTCTTAGTGACCCCATGGACTGCAGCCCACCAGGCTTCTCTGTCCATGGGGTTTTCCAGGCAAGAGTACTGGAGTGGCTTCAGCCGCCATTGAAGGTTTAATTAATGTGCAAGTCATCTGGGCTGACCATTCTAACACTGCTGGATGTAAGCAGAGGTAAGAGTTTGGACAAAGAGCTTGGGACTGAAGCACCCCTGCCCCTCACCACTGGAAGAGCGAAATCTGGCACATTTTGATTCATAACAATGAATCAAATACCACAGAGCTGACTGCTAAAGACTCCCTTTTATGTAGATGTCCCTGCCAGGCCTTTACATATTGAAGTGAATCATTGTCACCTGTGGCAGTTTTGCTCTTCATTTGCCTGATGTATTTCATCTGCATTTGGAAGTGTTAAGAATCACTGTTTGATCTATTGTGTTTATTGTCATACATTTATACTTTGGGATTTCTGCATCCCTATAAAAATATGATGTTTAAAGAAAGACATGAAAGGACAATTATCATCCATCCTGCATTGCTGGTTGGTTCTACAGACAGTAAGACAAAGATTTACCCTTCAAAATAATCTCTATATTAGCGTGGCTAGTTTGTTCTGGTTTGAAAGGAAATTTCCTGATTTTAGAATGGAATGACCCAAATCCCTAAGACTCTTTCAGTCCTGGGCAAGCCGAGAAGGTTGCTCATCCTCTCTCCAGTTGTATTGTTCAGAGGACTTTATCAGGGTTTCTTGAAACCAGAGCATGCAATAGATTTTGAGTTCAGAATTGCATTTGAAAGGGTAATAAATCCCCACCATGGCAAAGAACCATAAGTCAATAGGCAGTAAAAATATACACGTTTTAAGAAATTGCCTTGTGCAGAGTTCTTTGAGGTACTACTCTTTGGAGCCACTCCAGGATTTAAACATTGGATGCGTCACTTCTTTTTGGTCCCAAGAACATAGGTTCAAGTTATCCAGAAGCATTTGAAGTTGTTTAGAGAACTGTGAAGAACTTCACCAGGCTAACCAAATTATACATGGGTTCAAGATTGACTCCAAAGGAACTGATAATGATAGTGTCCATATCAAAGGCAGCAGTGATGCCTTTGATAGAATAAATTACTGCTGCAAAAAAAAAAAAATCTTATGTGAGAACCAGCTTTCCCCTCCCCTCAAATGGAATTGATCTGTTCTTTGGAAAATGCTCTTGTCCTTTCGTCTTCTGTTATGGAGGCATGAATGCTGAAGGAGGGAAGTGATAAAAGTCGTGACTGTCTGGTATGGAGGACATTGTATTCATGGGTGAGCACCCCACTTCTGTACATGTTAATTCCTTGGACCTCTGAACCTGTCAGTCTGATTTTCCAATACCTTCTTTTTTTTTTTTCTAAAAATTTATTTATTTGGCTGACTTGGGTTTTAGTTACAGGATCTTTTCTTGTGGAACACAGACTTTTTAGACGTGGCACACAGCCTTCAGGGCGTGTGGACTTAATTGCTCCATGGCATGTAGGATCTTAGTTCTCCCATCAAGGATCAAACCCGTGTCCCCTGCAATGCAAGGCAGATTCTTTTTTTTTTTTTTTTCTTCTTCAAACTGTTGTGTTTTATTTTCATATTTTTCCTTTTCCCTCTTTAACTGTCTTTTTAACTACAAAAAAAAATTATTTTGTAGGAGAGACCTTACATGAGTGGGGACAGAAAGATGACCCAGAGATGTATGAGCTTCTTTTCCCTGGGTGAGGGTTCTCGGATGTCTTTCTGAGCTATTCTTCCTAAAGGGTTTTCTTCAGAGCCACCACGGGGGCCTGCAGCCAGAATCATAGCCTTGCTGGCCAGCGGTGCCTCCCACCTGACGTAGGAGGTAGGAAGCATGTTAACAGCTATGGGACTCGGTTTTCATACCTTCAGTCCCTGTTATTCCTCAGAGGGAAGCTGACGTCGCCTCACGGTTTTGCCCTTTGGTTCATCAGCTCTGGAAGTTTCCACTTCTAGTCTGTTTCCAAAGAGGGTCGGGAAGGTCGGAGAGGGCTGTTACAGGTCGAAGGTGACGCCAGCCCCACCCGTCTTTGGGCCTGCATGGACAGGCCGGGCTCTCCCTCCCGACTCCTGGTGGGTTGAGGTCCTGATTTGCTGACCTGTCCGGGGTGTGGGGCGGGGAGCGGGAGGGCTGCAGGCTGGGTACCAGGGATGCTGTCTGCCCTAAACCGTGAGGGTCAGCCACAGGATGCAAGGCAGATTCTTAACCATTGGACCACCAGGGAAGTCCCCTCCAGTTTCTTATTTTTGATTGACAACTAACTGATTTCGGAAGAGTGGAGGCACCATGGCAGAGCAGAATCAGCAAAGGTTTAGAGTCAGATAGACAAGGTTTAATGGGGTTGCCAGGTGGTGCAGTAGTAAAAATCCACCTGCCAACGCAGGAGATGCAAGAGACACTGGTTCAATTCCTGGGTCAGGAAGATCCCCTGGAGTAGGGAAAAGCAGCCCACTCCAGTATTCTTACCTGGAAAGTCCCCATGGACAGAGGAACCTGGTGGGCTACAGTCCATGGGGTCACTAACAGTGGGACAAAACTGAGTGCACATGTGCACTAGCAGACTGGGTTTAAATCCTGGGCCTACCCAGTACTAACTGTATAAACTGTAAGAAAGTCTCTTGACTTCTTTGAGTCTCAGTTTATCATCTGCAAAATAGGCTTAAGGATTCTTCTCCTAACTGTTATGAGGTCAAAATAAGATAATATATGTGAAAATGCTTAAGTTGGTACTGAAATTATACTAAAAGAATAAATAAACTCACAAAATGCTGTGTAGACTATCTTTGGGTACCTACATGTCAGAGGTGGTCCTTAGGGGCTGCTGGTTTGGTAAATGTTGGCCGTGAGACAGGAAGCACTTTAGGAGTCAAAGACTATAGGATCTACCCGGGGCTGTACCCCTAACACTCGTGGGCTTTGGTTTCCAATGAACACAAGTACCCACTTCCCTGATGGCTTGGCAGGTAAAAAATCACCTGCAATGCAGGAGACACAGGAGATGCAGGTTTGATCCCTGGGTCGGGAAGATCCCCTGGAGGAGAAAACAGCAACCCCCTCCAGTATTCTTGCCTCAAACATCCCATGGATAGAAGAGCTTGACAGGCTATAATCCATGGGGTTGCAAAGAGTCAGACACAACTGAATGACTAAGCACGCATGAGCACAAATATGAAGGTGTGTCAAGCGATTCCTACAATCCTGACTCTTCTCTAATTCCAGGAATCTATGAAGTCTACAGAATGTGAATCTGAGGTGCATCTGTATTCTAGAACAACTATTGTACCATGTATCACATTATATTCTACAGAAGATGTCATTCCACAGGTTTGGGTTTTCCTTCAGGAAGAGTGGTCCCCTTTAGCTCTACGTGCCATTTGACATGACCTGTGCATCCTTTCCCCATTCCCCAGCTATAGCTGTTTGGAAGGCTATCACATAGTGGGCCTGATGGATTCTCTTGCTGGACATTTGAGATTGAATATGGAAAGGCTAGGGAATAGACAGTGACGTTGTTCCTGGAAGTCTACCATGGAGGTATTTGGAGGCTGAGAACAGCATTTTGTAAAAGCCATGATGGATCATGTGAAGACAGAATGGAAGGAGGCAATCTGGGGGTAGGTTTGATGAAGAGGGAGGGGGAGGGGGGCAGAAAGATGGAGAATAACTTTTTAGGTCCTTCTTTATTCCAGTCACCCACGGGCCTTGATGTTCCTTTTATACTGCTCTTCTGTGAGATTTCCTATATTCTTCTTTCACGTAAAGCAGATTTGAATGACTGTTCTGTTCTTTATGTCTAACTATGCTCTAAGACATATGGCAACATAGACTGGGAGTTGGTAGTACAGACTGGGAAATCTCTGACTCGGATTTTGTCTTATTTCCTCTTGGAACAAGAATTTGGCACAGCATTCTACACAAAGTAGGACAAAGTAGGTACTCAATGAATTTATACTGAAATAACACGAAAATCATGTATTTGTATATGAATAGTGTCACTGATGGCATTTATGCCAAAGGGTTAATTGGAACAGATGATTATGTTTCAGGAAGCATTTTTCCTGGATCCTCCCAACTCGGCAAAAAAGGTTATTAAACACTGTCTTCACTGTGTTTCTAGGACCTCTTCAGGAACTGGATTGCTGTAGGCTTTATTTTAAAATGTCTGTTGAGCTGAATGGCCCAGAATTGCTTTACATATTGTGAAGATATAAAAAGATATATAATTTATAGCTGCTCTACATAAGCAGCTTGCAGTGCATTTGGGAAGATACAAGAAAAACAAACAGAAAACACGGCGATTTGCAATGGATTTCAAATAGCTCAGAGGATGGAAGGTCAGCGAGGTCTAATATGCTTAGAGAAGGTTTGTGGAAGAACGGGAGGTTGAGTTACTTGAGAGCTGGGTGGGACTTGGCAAGGCAGAGCTAGGTGGGGAGGCGGAGAAGAGGCTAAGCCAAGGCGTGGGGGTGGTAATGAGAGTCCTGCAGTACTCACACTGACAATTTAACAACTCGCATTAAGAAATCTGAGACAGAATGTCCAAATACGGGAGGCAATACAGGGTTTGGCTAAGAGTGCTGACTCTGGAGTTGGACTTTCTAGATTCAAATCCCAGCTCCACACCCACTTCTTCCCATTTCTGCATCTGTGAGGTAAGGCAGTTTGCTTACTGTTTCTGTTTCTCAGTTTCCTCATCGATAAAATTGGGGATGATGATAGTGATATCCATCTCATCGGGTGTTCAGAGGTATTGTAGGCATTAAAGGGGAATGCTGTTTGTAAAGTTCCTAGATTAGTACCTGGCACTTAGTAAACACAATGTCAGCCATTATCATCTGTTGCTGTAATTACACCTAAAAGTAGTTTTCAATGAAAAGAACTACTCTTATTTTTGAACTGCATGCTGAATAACAAATCTCTTGGTTATTTAGGAAGCCAGGGAATTTCTGAGCTGCTACTAAACTTGTGGTACACTGGTTGGGGTTGGTTTACGGTAGGGAGAACACTGAATGTATAGGAGCCAGTGAAAGCTCTTGAGAGCCGCAGGAGGAGTTTGGATTTGGTGCCTAACTGCTAGGGTACAACTGCTCTCTCTGAGCTGGGAAGCGATATGATGAAAGAGAGAGGGGGAGAAACGGGTAGGAGATCCAGTGAGGGCAGGAAGGAGCTATTGCAATAATTAGGTGTTAGGTGATGCAGGCCAGGGCCGGAGCTGTGGCTGTGAGACAGAAATGCAGTGGGAAATCCAAGAGACTTCAAAGGGAAGGTTTTCATTTCTCACAACTGCGGCTGCCTTTGCCTTGGCCCAGGCCACCATCATCTCTTGCTTGGATTATTGCACCTCCTCTAACCTCTCTCTGCTTCTGGCCTCACCTCCTGCAGCCTTCTCTCAAGACAGTCATGCCTTTGCACACACTGTCCAACAGCTCCAGCCTTGCTCAGAGAACAAGATGAACTCCTCACCAGAATCTACAAGGGCTGCACCAAATGGGCTCCCGTTACCTCTGACTTCATCCTCTGCTTGGTGCCTGCCTGTCCCTCCACTCCATGAAGCTATTTTCCCTATTGGTCCTCAAACACATGGGACCTGATCCTGCCCAGACACAGGGAACTTTCCTGTGTCTATTCTTCCCCTAAACTGCCACAGAGGTAATTCCCTCAGTTCCTTTCAGTCTCTGCTCAAATGTTATTTTATTAATGACATCTTCGACCACTCTTTTGAAAATAGCAACCTTTCTCCATTCACTTTGACACTTTCTATCCACCTTACTCTGCTTGGCTTTTCCTTCCCTATCACCACCTGACAGGAGTTCTTTGTTTGTTGTCTAATTTCTCCATTAGGATGCTAGCTCTATAAGGACAGATATCTTTGACTGGCTTGCTCATGGATGCATCTGCAGAACCTAGAACAGTGCCTGGCATATAGGAGGTGCTTAGTAAATGTGGGTTGAATCGAATGTGCATCTAAGAAGTCATCAGATTTGCTGTGTCAGCACAGTGGCAGGTGCTCCCTTAGAAACAGCCTTCTTTACTCCTTGCAAGGACCCTGTCAGAAAGAAAATGACAATATCATACCAAGGCACAGAGACAGCACAGAGCTGGTGAGTGACACAGGAGATGTGTCCATTCCTCTGACCTTGGGGCTGTGCATGGTAAAGTTGGGATGGGGAGGGAGGGGTCAGCCAGGCACCAAGGCTTCCAGCCTCTGAGCTGTGGAAGAGCAACAGAACTTCCAACAGAAATGGGAATGCGGGGAAAGAAGACAAGCATTCCAGAAAAAGAAGAGTGGAGTAATGAAATGTTGGATCAAGTAAAGTCGGGGAGAAATCCTTACTCTTGAGTAGGAAGACTAAATAATACATAGTTTGACACCTTTCTGAGAGTCAAAGTGGCACTATTAATTAAGCTGGGATGACAGACATAAATGGGACTGGCCCAGCAAAGGGGTCAAGTGATCACCATGGATTAAAGGAACCGGAGAGTTGATGAGAGATCCTGTCTAGAGGTTTGGGTGTTTCTCTTCAAGAGGGACACAGGAGAAGCCATGAGGATGGGTATCAGCAGGTTGAGGGAAGAAGAGGGGAAAGTCAAGACCAGCTTCTGGACCCTCCCACAGACAAAAGTAAGAGGAGAAGGAGGAGTCTGTGAAAAACTCAGCAGAAGCAGTAGGGAGATGAGGCACAGAGGTCAGAAGAGCCGTGGACAGGAAGGAGGGGCAGTGGGTGGAGGCCACATTTTGCAGGGCAACTTAAAAGTAGGTCAGCTAGACCTTGGCAACAAAACAAGATTAGAGAATCACTTGCTTTTTGATTTTGATTTTGTAATTGTCATCTGTCTCTACAAAGTGCTAAAAGGCATTTAATTAAAGTAGATTAAAATTAATTTTGATTTGAGGGCTTTTTTTTTTCTGCTGCTGCCCTCATTATATTTTGAGACGCTTTGGGGTGCTTTCAAAGACTGGATGAGGGTCTGGTGCCCCAGCCTAAAGTTTTCTTATGCCTCTGCGTGGCCTGAGTCACTAAAAGATCCTATATTTAGAGTGTCATTGACACAGATAAAATCTGGGTCCCAGGTGGAAGATACAAAAGCAAAAGGGGATACTTTCATGATTTCTTTGGGATCAGGAAGATTGAAAATTGAGTTTCTGAAATCAGGTATTTCTTGGTAAACTAGAAATTTACCTTGATAGCTTAATTATCAGGTCAAGTAGATGTGTTCCTAATCTAGCCCCTTCAATGAAGGAAGGGCATGAATGTGTCTTTGTGTATGTGTGCGGGGGAGGGGCAGCCTGTCAACAAACAAAATGTTAGTTCAAATCATTGAAATGATAGCAATGACAAAAATGCTGGTAAAGTATACCTAACAATAGAGTTGTTTATCAACTGGTTGTTTGAAATGTAATGGTTAAGAAGCTAGGTCACTAACTACAACAATTTTGTCTACCCAATCATAGTTAGTTCACCTGACTCAAGCCACAAGGGGTCTTCTCGAGGTAGAAAGTATATGTGAATAGCACATGGTTTATTTTTAATATTTTTAATTATAATTTTTATTATTTTTTTTGTTCTTAGGTATAATTTCATTTACCTATCAAAATTAATTTTTATTGGAGTATAGTCGCTTTACTGACACATGGTTTAGAGTTCTCAGTTTATCTGACACTAAAGGCACATGACCAGGACACTGGAAACAGAATTTACCCCGTGCATTCTCTGAAAGGAAGTCTTAATAACCGTGTCTGGTAGCAGCATCAGGCAGAGGATACAGAGCAAGCTTTCCTCATAGTTTCTTTTTATCATAGCAAAAGTGTGACTGGGCTGAAATCACAGTGGCATGTAACTCCTGGAAACCAAAAGGAATAAAATCTCACAGGAATTCAAAGGGAACAAAATCATTAACATTGAGCCAAAGCCTGCTGGCATGCATCACAGAAATCAAATAGATATAGAGGGCTCCTCTGAGAGGAGAAAATGCATGACTTCAGGCTACTTCTGCACAAGATGCTAACATCAATACCTCGAACTGGTTTCACAGAAGCAGTCTATCTGAAGCTGGCTGTCAGGCCACATCTGATGAATGTTTGCAGCCAAGACTGACCTTGAGCAGAATGAAGGAGTAGGGCTTGGTTTTAGCACACCCATCCAGCCTTGGCCCTTCTCAACCCTACCTTAAAGAATAAGTCCCCTTAAAGAGCTTCGTGGAAGGCTTTATATCTAAAATGATAACTTCTCAGAGGCATATAGTATAGCATTTCTGTGTTCAATACTCCCTTCCTTTTCCCTTTCATCACCTTCCTCCTTCCTCTTCTCCTGTTGTTCCCATCTGTTTTATTTTCATGGTTTTTCTTTTTTGTTCTGTTTTACCATTCTTTTCCCTTCCTGAGATAAGAAACTGGAAGAGAGAAAGGGAAGGAGAGAAGACAGGCAAGGTTGTAAACCTGTAGTGTTTGTGATCCCGGGGGTTTCTTGTATTGCTGGAGTTTGTTTATTTCTCAGAGTGTTTGTTGTTGGCAGGATTAAATGTGAAGTACTTAGCCCAGTGCCTGTAGTGCAGTTAAGGTCTTAATAAACACTAGTTGTTACTTAACAGTTTGCCCTTGGAATAATATCTTTATATCTAGGGCATTCCATTTGAGTGGGGATTTCTTCAGCTCTCTTAGAAAGTTCCATTTTCTGAAACTCAGAGTAATTGATGTATGTGTGTTCATGCATGCGTGTGCACACACATACACATAGACACACACACGTTTTCCCTCTTTTGAAGAAGGGTCACAATGCAGAGGAAAGTCTTCACCTTGGTCTAGTAAAAAGATTTTTGAAAGTTTTTGATTGCCGTGACTGTCAACTCCACATACATACATCTACGTAAAAGAAAAAACAAATTTTCAATAAGCAATACTTGTCTTCACTATTTGCACTACTGTGTTCTGCTCTGGTCCATTCTCTTTCATCAGAAAAATATGGATTATTACAAACTAAATTAATTTCATAATGGGTCTATAATGGGTATCACCTGGAGTTAGGGAAATCGAGGTCTAAAGATATACAGTACTTTGTTGCATCCCACCAGCTTTGTCCTCACTCTGAGCCCACCACCCTTACCCTGATTCCTCAGACTCGTCAGTCTCAATTCTTCCATTTCCTCCTTTTTGTCTTCCAAGTTAAGAAACACCAAATCAGAAATGCCTTTTCTTTGTTTTTCTAGTCTTTCCTTCCTATATCTCCCTTTCTTTTTCTTTCCCTCTCACACCTCTTCTACACCCTAGCAAAAAATGGTCATTTTTAGCTGCTGTTTTCTGAATAATAATGATAAAAAATAACAACAATGAAAATGCTGGCAGCAGTCATAATACAATAACAGCTAACAATCAGTTCATGGCTGCTTTGTGTTAGACATTCGTCTAAGCGAATTACAAGTTTTAGCTGATTTAATACTCATAACCACTCTCTCTGTAGCTGACTATCCGATAATTACTCTGAAGGAAGCATTGCATGCTCTTTTCTTTCAATATCTAGTCAGAAAAAAGAGAGTCTAGGCTAAATACTTAATCAAATAGAAATGCTGATAATATTTTTTTTGTATTTATTTATTTAAACATTTTTTTTTATTAGTTTTGCCAAACAATGACATGATATCACCATGGGTTTACATATTCTCCCCCTCCAGAACCCCCCTCCCTCCTCCCTCCCCCCGGGAAATCTCGTTGCACCAGTCCCAAGCATCAATCCTGGGCCGGCTATTGCTTAGACATATGATAATTAACATGTTTCAATGCCATTCTCCCATATCATCCCACCCTTTCCCTCATCCACAGAGTCCATGAGTCTATTCTATACATCTGCGTTCCTTTTGCTGTCTCGCATGCTGGGTTCTCGTTACCGTCTTTCTAAATTCCATATATATGCGTTAATATACTGTATTGTTGTTTTTGCTTCTGGCTTACTTCACTCTGGATAATGGGCTCCAGTTTCGTCCATCTGAGTAGAATTGCTTCAAATGAATTCTTTTTAATGCTGAGTAATATTCCATTGTGTATATGTACCACAGCTTTCTTATCCATTCGTCAGTTGATGGGCATCTAGGTTGCTTCCATGTCTTGGCTATTGTAAACAATGCAGCGATGAACATTGGGGTACACGTGGCTCTTTCAATTCTGGTTTCCTCGGTGTATATGCCCAACAGTGGGATTGCTGGGTCATATGGCAGGACTATTTGCAGTTTTTAAAGGAACCTCCACACTGTTTTCCATAGAGGCTGTACTAGTTTGCAATCCCACCAACAGTGTAAGAGAGTTCCCTTTTCTCCACATCCTCTCCAAATGCTGATAATATTATGGAACAAAACATTTGTTTTCATAAACCCTGATCAGGAAACAGTAGCTAAAGACATGACCACAAACTGAGAATCAGGAAGCCTGAGGCTTAGTGTGTTGCTATGCTTAGGCTGAAATTCTTCTTGATATATTGCAAACTTTTGAAGGAAAGCATATTATAAAACTTTAGTCTCACGTAAACATCCATCCAGAGCAAGTTCCTGTACCATTTGTTGTTTGATGGTTGTTTTAACGCCATTTAGTAAATTTTAGTAATTATTTACTAAATAAATAGTGAGCACAGGAGGGCCAAGAGGAGCTATGCCACATTCAAGGTCAGGAGGGGGCGGCCAGGAGGAGATACCCCTTGTCCAAGGTAAGGAGCAGTGGCTATGCTTTGCTGGAGCAGCCGTGAAGAGATACCCCATGTGTAAGGTAAGAGAAACCCAAGTAAGACGGTAGGTGTTGCGAGAGGGCATCAGAGGGCAGATACACTGAAACCATAAAAACAGAAAACTAGCCAATCTGATCACATGGGCCATAGCCTTGTCTAATTCAATGAAACTAAGCCATGCTATGTGGGGCCACCCAAGACAGACGGGTCGTGGTGGAGAGGTCTGACAGAATGTGGTCCACTGGAGGAGGGAATGGCAAACCACTTCAGTATTCTTGCCTTGAGAACCCCAAGAACAGTATGAAAAGGCAAAATGATAGGACACGGAAAGATGAACTCCCCAGGTCAGTAGGTGCCTGATATGCTACTGGAGATCAGTGGAGAAATAACTTCAGAAAGAATGAAGGGATGGAGCCAAAGCAAAAACAATACCCAGCTGTGGATGTGACTGGTGACAGAAGCAAGGTCCGATGCTAAAAAGAGCAATATTGCATAGGAACCTGGAATATTAGGTCCATGAATCAAGGCAAATTGGAAGTGGTCAAATAGGAGATGGCAAGAGTGAACATCAACATTCTAGGGATTAGCAAACTAAGATGGACTGGAATGGGTGAATTTAACTCAGATGACCATTATATCTACTACTATGGGCAGGAATCTCTTAGAAGAAATGGAGTAGCCATCATGGTCAACAAAAGAGTTTGAAATGCAGTACTTGGATGCAATCTCAAAAATGACAGAATGATCTCTGTTTATTTCCAAGGCAAACCATTCAATATCACAGTAATCCAAGCCTATGCCCCAACCAGTAATGCTGATGAAGCTGAAGTTGAATGGTTCTATGAAGACCTATAAGACCTTTTAGAGCTAACACCCAAAAGAGATGTCCTTTTCATTATAGGGGACTGGAATGCTAAAGTAGGAAGTCAGGAAACACCTGGAGTAACAGGCAAATTTGGCCTTGGAGTACAGAATGAAGCAGGGCAAAGGCTAATAGAGTTTTGCCAAGAGAACCCACTGGTCATAGCAAACACCCTCTTCCAACAACACAAGAGAAGACTCTGCACATGGACATCACCAGATGGTCAACACTGAAATCAGACTGATTTTATTCTTTGCAGCCAAAGATGGAGAAGCTCTATATAGTTAGCAAAAACAAGACTGGGAGCTGACTGGGGCTCAAATTATGAACTCCTTATTGCCAAATTCAGACTTAAGTTGAAGAAAGTAGGGAAAACCACTAGGCCATTCTGGTATGATGTAAATCAAATCCCTTATGATTATACAGTGGAAGTGAGAAGTAGATTTAATGGACTAGATCTGATAGACAGAGTGCCTGAAGAACTATGGATGGAGGGTCGTGACATTGTACAGAAGACAGGGATTAAGACCATCACCATGGAAAAGAAATGCAAAAAGGCTGTGTGAGGAGGCCTTACAAATAGCTGTGAAAACAAGAGAAGCAAAAAGCACAGGAGAAAAAGAAAGATAGTCCCATCTAAATATAGAGTTCCAAAAGAATAGCAAGGAGAGATAAGAAAGCCTTCCTCAGTGATCAATGCAAACAAATAGAGGAAAACAACAGAATGGGAAAAACTAGAGATCTCTTCAGGAAAATTAGAGATACCAAGGGAATATTTAATGCGAAGATGGGCTCCATAAAGGACAAAGCAGAAGATATTAAGAAGAGGTGGCAAGAATACAGAGAACTGTACAAAAAATATCTTCATGACCCAGATAATCATGATGGTTTGGTCACTCACCTAGAGCCAGACATCCTGGAATGGGAAGTCAAGTGGGCCTTAGAAAGCATCACTATGAACAAAGCTAGTGGAGGTGATGGAATTCCACTTGAGCTTTTTCAAACCCTGAAAGATGATGCTGTGAAAGTGCTGCACTCAGTATGCCAGCAAATTTGGAAAACTCAGCAATGGCCACAGGACTGGAAAAGGTCCATGTTCATTCCAATCCCAAAGAAAGGCAATGCCAAAGAATGCCCCAACTACTGCACAATTGCACTCATCTCACATGCTAGTAAAGTAATGTTCAAAATTCTCCAAGCCAGGCTTCAGCAATATATGAACCGTGAACTTCCAGATGTTCAAGCTGGTTTTAGAAAAGGCAGAGGAACCAGAGATCAAATTGCCAACATCCGCTGGATCATCAAAAAAGCAAGAGAATTTCAGAAGAACATCTCTTTCTGCTTTATTGGCTATACCAAAGCCTTTGACTGTGTGCATAACTATAAACTGTGGAAAATTCTTAAAGAGACTGGAATACCAGACCACCTGACCTGCCTCTTGAGAAATCTGTGTGCAGGTCAGGAAGCAACAGTTAGAACTGGACATGGAACAACAGATTGGTTCCAAATAGGAAAAGTATTACGTCAAGGCTGTATATTGGCTTAAATAAGGTGACCTCTGCTTATTTAACTTATATGCAGGGTACATCATGAGAAACGCTGGGCTGGAGGAAGCACAAGCTGGAATCAAGATTGCCGGGAGAAATATCAATAACCTCAGATATGCAGATGACACAACCCTTATGGCAGAAAGTGAAGAGGAGCTAAAAAGCCTCTTGAGGAAAGTGAAAGAGGAGAGTAAAAA
>ML663563.1:10191184-10377268 GCA_007570785.1 Antilocapra americana | reverse complement strand
GTTTTTGCTTCTGGCTTACTTCACTCTGGATAATGGGCTCCAGTTTCATCCATCTGAGTAGAATTGCTTCAAATGAATTCTTTTTAATGCTGAGTAATATTCCATTGTGTATATGTACCACAGCTTTCTTATCCATTCGTCAGTTGATGGGCATCTAGGTTGCTTCCATGTCTTGGCTATTGTAAACAATGCAGCGATGAACATTGGGGTACACGTGGCTCTTTCAATTCTGGTTTCCTCGGTGTATATGCCCAGCAGTGGGATTGCTGGGTCATATGGCAGGTCTATTTGCAGCTTTTTAAGGAACCTCCACACTGTTTTCCATAGTGGCTGTACTAGTTTGCATTCCCACCAACAGTGTAAGAGGGTTCCCTTTTCTCCACATCCTCTCCAGCATTTATTGCTTGTAGACTTCTGGATGGCAGCCTTCAATGGCCCTTTTAAATTGATAACTTGTTCTGGATCTGCTCACTTGGACTTGACTACCACAAATGCATGACTTTTAGACTACACCCTTTATCTTGGGCTTTCAGTCCCAGGTCTGCCTCATCCAGCTCCCTCAGGACCTATCCTGGGCTGGCATGATCTTGTGGTGGTTCTCTTTTGAAAGGAATGGGAAATTTGATAGGAAATGAGAGTTCTGGTCACACTGTGCAACAGAACTGAGCACCATCACTGATAAAGAGAGATCTTGTCTAGACCCCTCTCAGCCCAGATATCTACATATTGACTCGCACTCCCTTCAGTCTGTGCAAATGTCATCTCCTTAGAGAGACATCTCCTGTGGCATCTCAAATTGAATTCTGGTCATTCTCTGTTTCCCCCACCTTGCTTTAACTTTTCTTTTTAGTTTTCATTGAGGGTCTGACTATACCTTGTTTGGAAACATTGACTATAAATACAGGAAGAGATTGACAGGCCAGATCTGATTCAACCCCCCAATTTTACAGGGAGAAGATACAAGCTCAGAGAGGTAAGTAAATATTCCATGGTAACCTAGCTTATTTATTCAAAATTGAACTAGAAGCCAGATTCTTGTTAGTTCCTTACTGGTTTATGGTAAGGAATGTCCTAATCCATGCTGTGGTCTTTATGATGAGGTTGGGGGGGGCATGATTTTTGTTTCATAATAAACTCTTGGATGCATTGTGTTAGACAGCATTAGACTCAGTAGTAAATAGGTAGTGTGAAAATGTTTTGATGTTTCTCACTGGAAGCATAAATAACTTAGTCCAGTGGTCTTTATTCTCCTCAATTTTTTTTTTTCATTATTCTCCACAAATTTTAAGCATCCGCTTCCTTACTCCTGGGTCATCTACTGCCCTGATCTCTTTTTAGGTTTCATTTTACAAAGAAGGAAACTGAGGCATAGAGAGGTAAGTAACATAACTACTACCCCAGTTAATCTAACCTATGACCTCAAAGGAAGCACAACCTCAATTAACCTAGCCTGCAGTATCAAAGGAAAAATGTTAAGTACAGAAATCCAGAGGACTAACTAGGTTGGTAGCCAGAAATTTCATATGGCCTAAGGCTTGGGTTTAAGGCTCCAACAAGGCACAGGCTTTAATGGCAAATGGAATCAGTAGAAGATGAGGGCTTGTGTCATGGGATTTGATAAAGGAAAGAGATTTTCCAGGCAATAATAATGGAGTGGGCTGCCATGACCTTCTCCAAACTACATTCATATTGTGTAACTATTGCCACCACCCATCTCCACGGTTTGTTTCATCTTACAAAACTGAGACTCTGAACCTATTAAATAATAACTTCTCATTCCTTCCACCTCCCATTCCCCAGCTCCTGAAACCACCATTTTACTTTCTGTCTCTATGGTTTTAACTACTTTAAGTACCTCACATAATCAGAATCATACAGTAGTTGTCTTTTT
Source organism: Antilocapra americana (assembly GCA_007570785.1). Classification (NCBI taxonomy): domain Eukaryota; kingdom Metazoa; phylum Chordata; class Mammalia; order Artiodactyla; family Antilocapridae; genus Antilocapra; species Antilocapra americana. The sequence goes on along the minus strand of ML663563.1, from coordinate 10,375,377 downwards.
GTGACTGGTTTATTTAGCATAATATTCTCAAGTTTCATCCACGTTGTAATGTGTCATAATTTCCTTCCTTTTTAAGGCTGAATAAAATTGCATTATATGTGTATACCACATTTTGCTATCCATCCATCCATAGACATTTGTGTTGCTTCCGTGTTTTAGCTATTATATGTAATGCTTCTATGAACATGGGTGTACACACATCTGAGACCCTATTTTCAATTCTTTTGAATATATACCCAGAATGGAACTGCTAGGTCATAGGCTAATTCTATTCTTAATTTTTTGAAGAACTGCCATATTATTTTCCACAACACTGTACCATTTTACATTCCCATCAACAGGGCACAGGAGTTTCAGGATTGGAACAGTAGCACCAATACTTCCTGTTTGCTGTGTTTATGATAGTAGCCATTTTAATGGCTGTGAGGTAGTGGCTGTTAATTAAGCTTAATGCAAATATTGGGGGTAAGAAATTGCCCAAGGTCATATAGCTTTTAAGTAGCAGAGCTGGGATTCAAACCCATGTCCAGATAGCTTTCAGTATGTTTGTCTGTCCTTACCCTTGTCCTCAGCTGTAATACTACTGTTAGACATCTAAAGGTACTCGATAGAGCTAAATTTGTTCTTTTAAAAACTATCAGCTATTAGGAAGACAGACAAAAAAGATTACTTTCAGTCAATATCATAGAAAGCATATGCCTAACCTATCTAAAGGTTAGTTTCAAGCACGTACCAGAACTATCTAAAGGCATGTACCTGAGCTAACTAAACTCTCAAAAGGTTTATGGAGGTAAAGTGCTTCATGGCCATGGACTTTAATCAGTTCAGGTTTCCCATCTTATAGACAAGAAAACGGAGGCAAGTGGATTTCTTTGTTGTCAAGTATTACTGAAATTACTATTTGTCAATAATGAGGTTAAGAGCCAAACCAATCGAGTTTAGTCACAAGACAGGTGGGACTGTGTAAATTTATATAACTCAATTAAAATCAAAGAGCTGAAAGGGACCTCCAAGTCTCTTACAATAATGTATCCATCTGCCTCTATAACAGAGAGTTTAAAGCAGGTGTTTTTTTTCTTCACAGCCGACTATGAAGGCAATTCAATCACTTCCTTTATGAGCCATCAGAGTATTTTTCACACCTCTCAATCTAATGACATTTTTACATGTAAATGTGGAACATTCTATATGTCTATTTAAAAACTAATAATTTCTCCTTAAAGGTGTTTAAGATTGTTGTCTGAAAATTAGAAGCAGCCTTAAAAGTAAATTGAAGCATTACCAGGCAACTGAAAGGATCGTAATAAGTAGTCTTTAGTGTATTTTCACAATTAGAAATAGCCTAAGCCCTAGGTTTCAAAAGTAAATAACTAGGGTGAAAGATGGTCATGCAACTGTTTTCTACAACCTGGGAAGAAAATACAGTGCTAATTTGTTAGACTCATTTGGGGATGCTCCAGAGCTCAATGTAACAAATGTTTATTAAAAGCCTCTTACATGTCAGCTACCCACTAAGGACCTTTGAGAATATCAGTTCAGTTCAGTTGCTCAGTCGTGTCTGACTCTCTGCAACCCTATGGACTGCAGCACACCAGGCCTCCCTGTCCATCACCAACTCCCGGAGTTTACTCAAACTCATGTCCATTGAGTCAGTGATGCCATCCAACCATCTCATCCTCTGTCATCCCCTTCTCCTCCCGCCTTCAATCTTTCCCAGTATCAGGGACTTTTCAGATGAGTCAATTCTTTTCATCACAAGGCCAAAGTGTTGGAGTTTCAGCTTTAACATTAGTCCTTCCAATCAATACTCAGGACTGATTTCCTTTAGGATGGACTTGTTGGATCTCCTTGCAGTCCAAGGGCTCTCGAGTCTTCTCCAACACCACTGTTCAAAAGCATCAATTCTTTGGCACTCAGCTTTCTTTATAGTCCAACTCTCATATCCATACATGACTACTGGGCCATACATGGACCTTTGTTGGCAAAGCAATGTCTCTGCTTTTTAATATGCTGTCTAGGTTGGTCTCCTCTTTCACTTTCATCAAGAGGCTCTTTAGTTCTTATTCACTTTCTGCCACAAGGGTGGTGGTATGTGCATATCTGAGGTTATTGATATTTCTCCCAGCAATCTTGATTCCAGCTTGTGCTTCATCCAACCCAGCATTTCTCATGATGTACTCTGCATATAAGTTAAATAAGCTGGGTGACAAAATACAGCCTTGACGTACTCCTTTCCCTATTTGGAACCAGTCTATTGTTCCCATGTCCAGTTCTATCAGTTGCTTCCTGACCTGCATACAGATTTCTCAATAGACAGGTCAGGTGGTCTGGTATTCCCATCTTTCTAAGAATTTTCCACAGTTTGTTGTGGTCCACATAGTCGAAGGCTTTGGCATAGTCAATAAGGAAGAAGTAGATATTTTTCTGGAACTCTTGCTTTTTTGATGATCCAGCAGATATCTGCAATTTGGTCTCTGGTTCCTCTGCCTTTTCTAAATCCAGCTTGAACATCTGGAAATTCACGGTTCACATACTGTTGAAGTCTGGCTTGGAGAATTTTGAGTATTACTTTACTAGCATGTGAGATGAGTGCAATTGTGTGGTAGTTTGAGCATTCTTTGGCATTGCCTTTCTTTGGGATTGTAATGAAAACTGACCTTTTCCAGTCCTGTGGCCATTGCTGAGTTTTCCAAATTTGCTGGCATATTAAGTACAGCACTTTCACAGCATCATCTTTTAGGATTTGAAATAGCTCAACTGGAATTCCATCACCTCTGCTAGCTTTGTTTGTAGTGATGCTTTCTAAGGCCCACTTGACTTCACACTCCAGGATGTCTGGCTCTTTGTGAGTGATCATACAATAGTGATTATCTGGGTCAAGAAAATCTTTTTGTATACTTCTGTGCATTCTTACCACCTCTTCTCAATATCTTCTGCTTCTGTTAGGTCCATGCCATTTCTGTCCTTTATTGTGCCCATCTTTGTCCCCAAGGGTCGGACATGAGTGAGTGACTTCACTTTCCTTTGCATGAAATGTTCCTTTTGTATCTCTAATTTTCTTGAAGAGATCTCTAGTCTTTCCCATTCTATTGTTTTCCTGTATTTCTTTGCACTGATCACTGAGGAAGGCTTTGTTATCTCTCCTTGCTATTCTTTGGAACTCTGCATTCAAAGAATATAATGACAACCAAATATAACCCCTAACCCCTGACTTCAAGGAGCTTGACAACCAGTTAGGAAGATAACACAGCTACACAAGTACCTCTAAAAGATAAAGGGAAAAGTGGTATCAGTTTCATAGAAATGCATTGTCGATAGAATAAGGCTTGTCAGGGAATCAGAGAACTGCTTTTGGAGGATGAACAGGATTTCGACAGGCAGAAATAGGGGAAAGTTTATGTACCCAGGAAATACAGTGTGAACAGAGACCTACAGATGAACAATGTCTCATACAAACCTGTTTCAAGTACCGCACATACTTTAGGACCTGCACTTTCCTCTTTGGAATCTCCCCATCATCTCTCTCTATTCAAATCCTAACAACTGAGGACTTACATAAAAATATTTAAAATGGTTGTGTTAAGCTGGTGAAAATATTGATAAATTTATTCTCTTTCTTTTCTTATTTTTTAGTTTTGCTTTTCTTTGGAAATGATATTATCTTAGAGCTGCTGGTACTGCTGTTTAGTTACTATGTCATGTCCGACTCTTTGCAACGCCATGGACTGTAGCCTGTCAGCCTCCTCCATCCACTGGATTTCCCAGGTGAGAATATTGGAGTGGATTGTCATTTCTCCTCCAGGGGATCTTGCTGACCCAAGGACCGAACCAAGGTCTCCGGTTGGCAGGCCAGATTCTTTACCACTGAGCCACCTGGGAAGCCATATTATAGAAAAATTGTTTGTTTTTTTTAAAGATATTGTATGTATCTCCCAAGGTCAGCTCAAATCCTTGCTCCCCCTAACCATTCTTGACTACACTGTAATGTTAAATTTGAATTGGAAATGTTAATATGAACTCCTGATTTAAGGTATATGTGTATGTGATGGTGGTGGTTTAGTTGCTAAGTCGAGTCTGACTCTTTGCCATCCCATGTACTATGGCCCACCAGGTTCCTCTGTCCATGGGATTTTCCAGGCAAGAATACTGGAATGGGTTGCCATTTCCTTCTCTCCAGGGTATCTTCTTGTCCCAGGGATCGAACCTGCATCCCCTGCATTGCAAGTGGTGTCCTGCATATCAGGTGGATTCTTTACCTCTGAGCCATCAGGGTAACCCTATACGTGTATGTATGTGTGTATACGTATGGGCTCCATCTACTGTAAAAGCCTAGAGGGAATAAAACCTCAGAAGCAATGAGCATACCTAGTGCACAGATGTTATACTAAATATCACTTTCCACTAAACTGAGCCAAGACTCTTTGGGGATCTGGGGCAGAGAAACATAACTTAGTTTGGGTAAGCCTGGGATATCCCCTAGTTCCAGAAAGGAAGAAAATTCTCCAAGACTAACAGGGGCCTATTAAGGAGTCAGTTTGAAGGGGCTCCTGTTTACTAAATATGGGACAATTTGGGCATTGAAAAGAAAAAATGAGAGAGAGAAGAGGAGGAGGAAGATGAGGAAGAGCAATTGGAATAGCAGCAGCTCATAATTCATTTAGTGGTGGTGGTGGTTGAGCTGCTAAGTCATGTCTGACTCTTGCAATCCCATGGACTATAAATAGCCTGCCAGGCTCCTCTGCCCATGGGATTCACCAGGAAGAATATTGGAGTGGGTTGCCATTTCCTTCTCCAGGGGATCTTCCCAGCCCAGGAATCGAACCTGGGTATCCTCTATTGCAGGCAGATTCTTTACCGACTGAGCTACAGGGAAGTCCCATTCGTTCAGTGGTGGCTCTTATTTTGACAATTGTATATAAAGGAAAAGAAATAAACATTTACCTTGTCTATTTAGGAGGAACTGTAGTTTTTTCCTGGTTGAGGAGAGAAAGACTTCTTCCCTAAAAAATCCTGGGTAAGAAATATTTTAATTTGAACCCAATAAAATTATTGATATTAATCCATTTTTAATCTATAAAACTTCACCTGGTTCAACCAAATATGCAATAAAGGATTTAGAAAAATCAACACTTTGCAACCCCAATGAAATAACTGATTCAGATCAGAATCATCAAGGCATGTTGAAATGATTCTTTGAAAAGTTGTTGGGGCAAAAGCACATTCCCCTGGTGCCAAAGGCTCTCTGCTTAGATTACTCACTTGCTGATAAAGTGAAAACACACCTTTATGTCTGAGTGGTGAGATCTGGCTGTCATCACTTTAACTGGTGAAGTTTAGCTTTGCTAATGGTGAAACACGATAGCACCGTGCTTCTCCTCTTCTGATATAATCTGAAATTCACAGCATGACCTATGAAGCATTCTAGCCAAAAAGGTCTAAGTTCTGTGTTGATCATTCCCTATTTGCCCTTATAAATCCAAATTTGGTACCTCTCCATCCTGCGCTGTGCCCCCAGTGATGCCCTTCTGCACAATGAATCACTCAGGCTCAGGGTTCCTCACATTTTGGCTTCTAATTAGATGTGGCCAGGGGAGGCTCTGGCCCAAATCTGAAAAATAAGGGGGAGAGATTTGGGGTGTTTATTCCTCATCACCTCACTCTTCACCTGGGTGCACACTTTGTGTTGGCTGTGTTCCTCTTACATCTCCACCTCGGTTGGGGCCCCTCTTCTAAAGCCCTAGTTCCTGCCGTGCTTCAGTGACACTGCTCCACCTCCAGGGGGGTAGTGCCCGCATGCTTCCCTAGCACCGTGTTCTCTAGCCTGTCCACACGTCTGCGAACAGTCCCTTCTCTCAACTCCCTTCAGTTAAACTCTTCATGCCACCTGCTTCCAGTCAGGACTTGGACTGATTTGGCCAAGATCTGATCAGGCTTTCACTTCAACAAGACAGCAAGACTAGAAACACAAGTTAAACAACAATTTGAAATGATAATCAGACAAATCCAGAATTTGGGATAGTTTATAAGAGAGTTGGTTTGGTGTCTTCAAAGGTCAATATTATTTTTAAAATGACGAAGATGCTTCTAGATTAAAATAAGCTAAGGAGACATAACTACCAAATATGAAATATGAACCTCGTTTGTAAAAACGGCTTTTGGTATTTGGGGAAAAAATTGGGAAATTTTTAATGTCAACTGGATTTTAGATGATAATAAAGAACTATTATTAGTAATCTTAGATACGATAAAGCTATTGTGGGTTTTAGGCAAATATCCTTTTTAAGAGGAGTATGCTGAAGTAATTAGGCTAAAGTATATCAAAATATTGAGGTAGAAAATAATATGGCAGAATATTAACAGTTGTTAAATCTAACTGATGGGGATATGGTGTTTCTTGTTATTTCAACTTTTCTGTATATTTGAAAATTTCATACAAAGTAGTGGAAAACATTATAACAAAAACAAAATTTCTGCCATCTCCTCAAAAATGATTTCTCCCTTTCTCAAATGTCTGCTTCTTTTTTTCTTTTTATAGTGCTCTTTCGCTGTTTGTATGTAACTTGTAACAAGACTATCAGTTCTTTGAAGATGAAGACTGAGTTCTGTACTTGTTTTTATACCATACAGAGGCTTGTATAAAAGTTTAATATATTTAAGCCTGACTCTTTATGACAAACATAGACATATGTGGTCAGAAGATTTCTGTTTCTGTTTTCATTAATGGGAGGGAAAAGACACAAGAAGTTGGATAGGATACAGAGGAGGGCAATTTAGACACTTTATTGAAATTTTCAGAGAGCAGGCTTGAGATACCTTTCTGTGGGCAAGGAAAGTCACCTGAAGACAGACAGCATGGAGCCTGTCTGTGAGAAGTTTTGCAACCTTGGAAAAACCTTTGGAGGGACCGACTCAAAAAAAAAAAAGATTCAGGTGAGCAAACTTAAGAGTGTACTCAAGATGGAGAGAAATCAGTATTAAGCTTGAACTGAGAAAAGTTAATTTTGAGTGATCTGCTTAACTGAATCTAGTTTTGTATTTAATTCAATTTAAATTGCATGTCAACACATAAAAACTAATATCATTTTCTTACTGGCTAACATTTAATTCTTTTGGGATGTGAATTTCTTTTATAGAAAAAGCATTACTGCGTGGAAACACAGGACAATTTTTATTCATTTAATAGTGCTTAAAAGAAGCCAGGTGCTTGCTGAGAACCTAAGGAAAAATTGCCCCTCATTGATTTCTGTTGTCTTTTACTATTCTACCTAGGTAGGCTTGCAGACATTTCAGCTTTCATAGCCCATATGCCCCTTAAACCTACTGGAAACTCCACAGTGGGCCAGGGCAGAGATATAAGCTCTTAGTCAGCTGAGTAGATGGGCTGTGTGTATGTGTGTGTCTGTGACAAACCCTTCTATTTGCTCACCTAACAGCCATCTCCCACCTGATTTCTAGCTAAGAGAACCCTGATTTTCAGCTATCAGGTACTCAGTTTATGTCATCACAATCCTATTGATTTGCCAATCTTTGGTTGAAAAATGGGCACATGACACCATCAGTCCCAGGAGATAGGAGTTGGGAAATGTTCTGTAAGGTTTCTAGATGTTTCTTTACTTTTCCAAAAAGATGTTTGAGAAGTAGACCCCTTCTATCTCTAGATATTATTGTGTGATGATGTCATGCAGCAATAACCCACTCTCCAAAAACAAAGAGCCCTGATTTGTGGCATTTGCTTATTTCCATTTCCATGGTATGAATTCTCTCATAATGACTGATTTCAAGCTCCCAACAGCTCAACAACTGACTGGCAGATTTACTAACTGGCTCCTGGGGGCCTGAGGTGACTGACTCCAGCCCACCACTGATTGTTCAGAGCTGCTGTGCCCATTGTGGGAAAGGGATAGACAACATGGTAGCAATGCCAGAGCAGAAAGCTGAGAAACTACAGTTCCTTAGCGACAACTTGAGTCATGGAATTAGCCAAGCCTGGAATCTTCCCATTTCTGGGCTTCTTGTTACATGAGTGAATAAACATGCTTAAATAAAGTGGGTTAGCTGGTCTTTGTGTGTAGTGAACCTGGGCTTGACCTGGCTGGTACAGATGTCCATGGGGTCCCATCTAGTGGAGGGAGGGGAGCACAGCAGGGGCAAAACTGAGCATTGGATCATGGAAAAATGTTTCAGTTGGTGGTCAGGAAGGGGCGTGGCAGAGGGTCATGGGGGAGGGCTATTCAGGTTGAAACAGGATGGTGGCCGGTCACTGAGAGGAACAGGATGATGGCTGAGGGCCAGCGAGGCTGTCAGTGTCCTTGCCAAAGAGGCTGAAGTTCAGGGCAATGCTCCAGCAAGTACAGGCACCGGAATGGGAGTCAGGAAGCCAGGCGGATGCCCAGGCCTTGGAAGGGCTTCCCTGCCTGATGCTGCACAGCGTTGTGCTTTAGGGTGGCAAGAAAGGCGAAGCCTAGAGGAAGGAGAAAGCAGAGAGAGATGGCAGTACAACTCCAGAGTTCTAGATGACATACTCATCAAGGAGTGGGGAAATCTCCAGCAAGGCAGAGTCAGAATTCACTCAGACACTGACCAGCTAAGATGTAAGATTGGGGGTGTTCAGTGACTGCCATAGATCAGGCTGAGAAAGCAGAAGGAACCAGAATCTTCTCCAAAGCCTGTCTCAGCACAGCTGCTTGGTGACATTAAAGAAATGCTGCTTACATTCCTTCCTAGACCTTGAAAAGGGGCATTGCTCATCCCCCTTCCCCACTTTCTACTGTCAGGGGGTCAGTATCTCTGGGGGTCCCAAAATATTCGCGGCTGAGACTGATGTTTGGCCTTCTGTGAAGAATTCCATCCTCCACTGTGTGGGGAAATCTGATTGCCTGCCTGTGGCAGACCCACTTTCATTCCTCTTATGAAATGCCTCTCACTTCACTGTAATGTTTTCTGTTGCTCCTTTACTCCATTTCTTTATTTTCTTTCACTGTCCATCTGATAACCTATTCACAGACTCATTCTTCTTCAGCCCAATCCCATTCATTGAATAACAACCCAAGTTGTTGTTGCATAATTGAATTGTATTGAGGAAGTAAGTTCAGAAAGATTGAAAACTGATGTGTCAACAACATTCTCTGGGGATTTTTAGAACATTACTTTCCTCTCTGGTTTAGCTCAGACACCAAAGGGCAGGAAATTGACTTCCTTTGCACACTGTTACTGTTGGAAGTCATGGTCAATAACCTTAATTTTCCTCAGTGGGGTGAGTTCTGTGACAACATCATCATTAGGGAATAATTAAGGATGGAATCAAACATGAGAGGAAACCTTCAACAGTGAAGTTCTCTCATGTTCATACTCCTCTCCTATCTGTGTAGTGAAGTTCAGTTTGTTTCAGGAGTTGCTCCTCTGAGTTAAATGAGATGCTTCAGAGTGAATAAAAGAAATGTTTCTCTGAAATGCAAACCCATCATAAAGCAAAGTCAAAAGACAATTATAAAGGGGGAAATATTTGGAGCTCATTTCACACACAATGGCTAATTTTCTTTATATGTAAAAAGTTCCTACAAATCAATAAGAAAAAGACCAATAGCCAACCCCTTCCATAATGTGAAAACAGATAGTCCTGTAGAAAAGGGGACACAAATCTTTAAAAAATGTATTTAGAAAACCAGCTTCATAATAAGAGAAATAGAAATTAAATTTATACAAACACTCATTTTTTTCATGAATTAGATTGGTAATGATAAAAAAAAATTACAAGCTATGTTGGTAAGAGTATGAGAGGACAGGTGCTCTCATACCTAATTGGTGGGAGAATAAATTGCTACAAACTTATGAAGGGTTATTTGGATATATCCTTTAAAATTATGAGTATCTATATGCTTTGATGGGCTTCCCAGGTGGCTCAGTAGTAAAGAATCTGCCTGCAGTGGAAGTGCCTCAGGAGACATGGGTTCAAACCCTGGATATGGAAGATCCCCTGGAGGAGGAAATGGCAACCCATTCCAGTATTCTTGCCAGGATCATCTCATGGACAGAGGAGCCTGGTGGGCTATAGTCCATGGGATCACAAAGAGGCAGACAGGATTGAGTGACTAGGCACTTAGGCATATACTTTGATGAATTAAAGCCAGCTCTAGAAATTTGTCCTACAGATTTTTTCATAGATATAAATAATGATGAGTTTCTAAGGATTACATTACAGCATTATTTGTTAAATAGAAAAAGACAATCCAAACATCTATCAGTAGGAGATTAAATAAGTCACGGCATATCCATATAATGGAATATGATGCAGCCAGAAACAATGTGGGTACTCTTTATGTACACACATTGAAATATCTCCAAGATATTTTAAGTGACAGAAAATTAAGGTGCAGAAAACTGGGTAACAGAAGAGGAGAAAAAAGAATACTTATACTAGATTTGCTTGTATGTACATAAAGCATGATCAGGAGGATATCCAAGAAATAGATAATAATCAGTCCCTTAGTGGAGAGGAATTGGGTGCCTGAGGCATAGGGTGGAAGAGAGTTATTTTTTTTTACTTTGTATTTCTTTTGTTCTTTTAAAGAATGTGCTGCCAATCCAAATTAGAAAATAATACTTTTTAATAAGAGCAAAGCTCTGACACAGACTAAATCTGTAATGACCTAAATTTACTCAGTCTGTACTAGATCCTCAATTTTTCCATTTGGTCTGTTTTTAAACTGACTTTAGTGGCCATCCATCCTCCATGTACGCATTTCCCCTGTTCTTGTACATGTCATACCTTTTCTGTCTCTGCTTCAGACCTCAGTCTGTCTCTTGATTTCTCCTGAAGCTCTCAAGTAACAACCATTACAGGTAAGTATAACTATGTAGACTCTCTTTTTCTGTGTGCCAGACCTGGGGCAATTGCCTCAATCCTTCCTTCAACACCTCTTCCCCTAGAGAATGGGAAAGAACATACTGGTTGGGAGTTAAGGAGGAAGAAGCAACCTTTACAGGGAACCAGGCAACTGACAGAGCTCTGGTTAGTAACCTATACCTATATATATGTTGCTGATGGTGGGCGATGTTATTAAATAATAATAATAATAATAATAATAATAGTGGGAGACTTTAATACACCACTCACACCAATGGATAGATCAACTAAACAAAAGTAACAAGGAAATTCAAACTTTAAATGATACAATAGACCAACTAGACCTAATTGATATCTATAGGTCATTCCACCCCAAAACAAGGAATTTTACCTTTTTCTCAAGCACACACGGGACCTTCTCCAGGATAGATCACATCCTGGGCCATAAATCTAGCCTTGGTAAATTCAAAAATATTGAAATCATTCCAAGCATCTTCTCTGACCACAATGCAGTGAGATTAGATATCAATTACAGGAGAAAACCATTCAAAACTTCCAACATATGGAGGCTCAACAACACACTGCTGAATAACCAACAAATCACAGAAGAAATCAAAAATGAAATTCAGTTATGCATAGAAATGAATGAAAATGAAAACACAACAGCCCCAAACCTATGGGACACCGTAAAAGCAGTGCTAAGGGGAAAGTTCACAGCAATACAAGCTCACCTCAGGAAACAAGAAAAAAGTCAAATAAATAACCTTACTTTACACCTAAAGCAACTAGAAAGGGAAGAAATGCAGAAGCCCAGGTCTAGTAGAAGGAAAGAAATCTTAAAGATCAGGGCAGAAATAAATGCAAAGGAAACAAAAGAGACCATAGCAAAAATCAACCAAGCCAAAAGCTGGTTCTTTGAGAAGATAAATAAAATTGACAAACCATTAGCCAGACTCATCAAGAAACAAAGGGAGAAGAACCAAATCAACAGAATTAGAAATGAAAACGGAGAGATCACAACAGAAAACACAGAAATACAAAGGATCATAAGAGACTATTATCAGCAACTATATGCAAATAAACTGGACAACCTGGATGAAATGGACAAATTCCTAGAAAAGTACAACTTTCCAAGACTAAACCAGGAAGAGATAGATAATATTAATAGACCCATCACAAGCACGGAAATTGAAACCGTAATCAGAAATCTTCCAAAAAACAAAAGCCCAGGACCAGATGGCTTCACAGCTGAATTCTACCAAAAATTTAGAGAAGAGCTAACACCTATTCTACTCAAACTCTTCCAGAAAATTGCAGAGGAAGGTAAACTTCCAAACTCATTCTACGAGGCCACCATCACCCTAATTCCAAAACCCGACAAAGATGCCACAAAAAAAGAAAACTACAGGCCAATATCACTGATGAACATAGATGCAAAAATCCTTAACAAAATTCTAGCAAATAGAATCCAACAACACATTAAAAAAATCATACATCATGATCAAGTAGGTTTTATCCCAGGGATGCAAGGATTCTTCAATATTCGCAAATCAATCAATGTAATACACCACATCAACAAACTGAAAAATAAAAATCACATGATAATCTCAATAGATGTAGAGAAAGCCTTTGACAAAATTCAACATCCATTTATGATAAAAACTCTCCAAAAAGCAGGAATAGAAGGAACATACCTCAACATAATAAAAGCTATATATGACAAACCCACAGCAAACATTATCCTCAGTGGTGAAAAACTGAAAGCATTCCCCCGAAGTCAGGAATAAGACAAGGGTGTCCACTCTCACCACTACTTTTCAACATAGTTTTGGAAGTCTTGGCATCTATGGACACCTTATCTTTGACAAAGGAGGCAACAATATACAATGGAGAAAAGACAACCTCTTTAACAAGTGGTGCTGGGAAAACTGGACAGCCACTTGTAAAAGAATGAAACTAGATCACTTTCTAACACCATACACAATGATAAACTCAAAATGGATCAAAGATCTAAGCATAAGACCAGAAACTATAAAACTCCTAGAGGATAACATAGGCAAAACACTCTCTGCCATAACCCAAAGCGGGGTCCTTCATGACCCACCTCCCAGAATATTGGAAATAAAAGCACGAATAAACAAATGGGACCTAATTAAAATTAAAAGCTTCTGCACAACAAAGGAAACTATAAGCAAGGTGAAAAGACAGCCTTCAGAATGGGAGAAAATAATAGCCAATGAAGCAACAGACAAACAATTAATCTCAAAAATATACAAGCAACTCCTGCAGCTCCATTCTAAAAAAATAAACGACCCAATCAAAAAGTGGGCCAAAGAACTTAACAGACATTTCTCCAAAGAAGACATAAAAATGGCTAACAAACACATGAAAAGATGCTCAACATCACTCATTATCAGAGAAATGCAAATCAAAACCACAATGAGGTACCACTTTACACCAGTCAGAATGGCTGCAATCCAAAAATCTACAAGCAATAAATGCTGGAGAGGATGTGGAGAAAAGGGAACCCTCTTACACTGTTGGTGGGAATGCAAACTTGTACAGCCACTATGGAAAACAGTGTGGAGGTTCCTTAAAAAACTGCAGATAGACCTGCCATATGACCCAGCAATCCCACTGCTGGGCATATACACCGAGGAAACCAGAATTGAAAGAGCCACATGTATCCCAATGTTCATCGCTGCATTGTTTACAATAGCCAGGACATGGAAACAACCTAGATGCCCATCAACTGACGAATGGATAAGAAAGCAGTGGTACATATACACAATGGAATATTACTCAGCATTAAGGAAAAATTCATTTGAATCAGTTCTACTCAGGTGGACGGAACTGGAGCCTATTATCCAGAGTGAAGTAAGCCAGAAGGGAAAACAACAATACAGTATACTAACGCATATATATGGAATTTAGAAAGACGGTAACGAGAACCCAGCATGCGAGACAGCAAAAGGAACGCAGATGTATAGAACAGACTCGTGGACTCTGTGGATGAGGGCAAGGGTGGGATGATATGGGAGAATGGCATTGAAACATGTTAATTATCATATGTGAAATCAATCGCCAGCCCAGGGTTGATGCTTGGGGCTGGTGCACCAAGATTTCCCGGGGGGAGGGAGGAGGGGAGGAGGGAGGGGGGTTCTGGAGGGGGAGCACATGTAAACCCATGGCGATATCATGTCATTGTATGGGAAAAACAAAAAAAAAAAAAAAAAGAACTGGAATTGTAGAGAGGGATAGCTATATACATGGAAGAGCAAGAAGAGTCTACCTTATGGAAAGTGCAGTAGTGAGAGTTGGAGATTTGGGTTCAAATTCTGGCTCTGCCACTTACTGGTTATGTGACTAGGCAAGTTTTCTCAGCCTTACTTTTCTCCTCTATAAAAGGGGTTCTATAATGGTTAATGTGGCTAAGACTGTAGCAGTTCATCAAAATCCATTCTTATTTTCTTTTGTGATAATAGACATGTAGCTAGGCACATGGCTACTAACATATTTCTTAGCCTGCCTTGCTGTCAGGTGTGGCCAAGGGATGAATCCCCTGCAAGAGCAATGTGAGCAGAAGTGCTGTGTGACACTCTTGGCTCTGAAACATAAGATTCCTCCATGCTCTTTCCCCATTCTACAAGATTGAAACCACGGCACCCTAACCTTGACCACGGAGCTGAGGACAAGACCATAGGTAAGAAAGCAATGACTTGGAAAATCTTGGATTTCTAAATGAATACATGGAGCAGACCTGTGGCCCACCTGGAATCCATGTCCACTGTTACAAGAAAGAGAAATGGTCTCTGACTTCTTTAAGCCATTTCATTATTGCTGAGTGTCCTTGTTATGACAGCCTAGCCTTACTCTTCCTGATACAGTTAAGACTATGTTGTAAGTAACAGAATGCCCAACTCAAACTAGGTAAACTGATAAATGATGTAACTTGACTCCCATATAACAGAGAATTTAAGAAGTGGGGGAAACTTTATATAGTTGAGTCAGTGTGCAATGACATCATCAGAGAATAGATTTCTTCTATCCCTTTGCTCTGCCTTTTGTGGAGTCAGCATCACCCTGTGGCTGCTTCTGAATGACTGTGGCGATTCCAGCCTTCATAGTAACTTAGCATACTTTCTAGAAAGAGAGAGAAGAGGAAAGGAAAGGAGGAGAGGGACAACTGAGCTTCTTTCCAATACTCCCAGCAAACTTCTTATTCACCCAATATCGGCCACATGTCTTCCCTGAATTGTAACCAGAGGATGTGCTTATATTGATTAGCTTAAGCCCATCCACTTGTCCCACCTCCTAGGAGAAGGGCAGGCCAGCTTCTCTAGAACATATGGACTATGCAGAGGAGGTGTGGGCACTCCAGCAGAATTGGAAAGGTTACCAAGAAAACAGGGACTGGAGGTTGGGAAGGTACTACCTTGTCCACTACAGGGAGATAGCAATTGTTTTGAACATTAAACTGAATGTGATATTATGTATCAAGGACCTAGCACAGTGCTGGGCTCATAGTAGGTGGTCAACGATTGTGAATTTACTTCTTCCTGGGTCTATCTGGCTGTGCTACAAGGTGGTAAGGGGTTAGAAAAATCCCCTTTGGGTAGCTTGGGGCTCTGTATTTGGAGGACCAGTAAAACAGGATTCTGATGTGCAAACACACAAACACACAAATATCTCTCCAAGATTTTTGTCACCGGAGCAATTATTGGAGGGACTGGCCCATGCCTGTCACCATCTCCTGACACTAAGGGAAAGAATGAAAGGAGGCTTGGCACCACCCTTTCAAAGGCTCCCTTCCACTGTGGGTTATAGATGTTTACTGGTAGGTCAATTTATAAAGACCCAGGTTTGAGATTCCAGAAGGGGCTGCCTGCCCAGTATCTTATGTTACTTGTGCTGCTTCAGGCAGAATATTGACTGGCAAATGTATCTGGGCTCTACTATTGAATTTCTGACTCAATTCACTTGCTAGAGACTATATGGCTTAATGAAAAGGTTCTGGGCTTGAGGCTAAGACTCCACTTTCCCATCGTGTGATCTTGTGTAAGTAATTTAATTCTTTATGCCTCAGTGTCCTCATCTGTAAAACAAGGCCTCAGATCTTGTTCTACTAATGGGTTAGGTTGTGAGCTCAAAGAAGAATGTATTCAACTGCACTTTGTAGATAGAAAAATTTTAAATAAAAGAAGTTAGCAGACACAATGATGGAGATATTAGGCTGGCGCATAAATTTCTCCATACTAAGGGCCAACCTTTCCCCGCAGGTTTGAGAAATAAAACTAACTGAGAAAGAACAGGTCAAGTGGGATATTTTTGATCACAGAGACAGAGGACAAAGCTAGGTTTAATGAACAATTATGTACTGATTGCCTAGATGTGTTTGTTGTAGGTATTATGTTTTCATGTTAGCTAATTTAATCTTTTCAATAATCCTGTGAGGTAAATATTATTATGCAAGCTTTACAGATGGGGAGACCGAGCCTGCGAGTGGCAGTATCAGGACCAATATACGTGTTTAAGGAGTTGCAGGTCAGGATTTTGAAAGTCTTATTTAACTACTTGGACGAGCGAGGCCATCAGTTGATTCAGGCAAGAAAGAAGTGACCGCCCAGACGCTGCAGCCAGGTGGACTAGCTTATACAAGGAGACAGTCATTCAGGGGCTTATCATACTGTTTGCATTTGCCTATTCATCTATCTAATCCACAAACATTTTCTGAGCACCACTCATGTAACAGGAACTGTGCCAGATCTGGATAAAACAATGAACAACATACAGTTCCTGAAGGCTTTAAGAAACATCGGTGCAGTTGAATAGCTTGTCAGACATCATTTATCCTTAGTTCAATCCTGTTAGGAAAATTGCTCCTATGGCTGGGCCGATATTAAAGTTTTAAACATTATTGTTCTGTAGAAATGGTCTGCTTATGCTGCTTCCTGCTGGAGAATGGCTAGGTTCATAATAACTGAAGATCATGTAACTCAATGATTTCGTTTCAGAGGCCACTGCACAATGGGTTTGAAATGGTAATAATTCCCTACTGCTCAGGGGATTATCTTATTGTCTGGCAATGGTTATGAAGACAGTGGGGTTTTAAGAGGCCATTCAATAAGAGTGACAGAAGGAACTATTTTTTATTTTTCCCTGAATGCCTCTCAAAGTGAGAATCTAATTCAGAGCCTGTAGAGGTCTGAAAGAACTTCTCTGATGAATTCAAAGTCCTTAATGCTGAAAGGAAACTGAGTTATAGAACAACATAGAAAACTGAAGGTGTGGCTCACATTTTAGTGCAGTGCTGTTTGCTTTCAGAGATCCTGAAGAATGGAGACAAGTTGGGTAATATCCACAATTAAAACAGCCACTGAACTAATAATGCTTTGTATCTTGGTTTAAATGAGCTGTCCCATCTTCTTTGCCAAGAATTATGTAAATAAGCATCCCAGTCTGAAAAAAATACTACAATTTTTCTGTCTGTACTAATGTCATTTGATGAAAGTTTCTTTTGGAGGGAGAACCTTACTTTGTTAATCACCTACTAAGAACCAGAGGTGTTACATATTTTGCTTATTGAACACTCACCACAACTTTGTGAGTTGTATTTTCACCATTTTACGAAGCTCTTTCCCTTACTCAGGTTCATTGGTTCACCCAATGCGTTTTTATTGAGTGTTTACTATGTTCTAGGCATGTTTTAGGTGCTGGGAATATAACAGTGAAAAAAGCCTACCAATATCCCTGTCTCATGAGCTTTTATTTTAGTGGGTAGAGACAGAACTAAACAAACTGATATTGTGCAAGGTTTTGAGAGCTCAGGGTTATGTAGAAAGTTCTGAGGGTAAGAGGAATAATGTTAATTGTATATTGCCAAGTAAGAAATTATCCCAAACCTTGTGGCTTAACACACACATACAGATAAACTTATTAACTTACAGTGTCTGTGTATTAGGAACTGGGAAAGGCTTAGCTGGTGTCTCTGCTTCAAGTCTCTCAAGAGATTCCATTCAGTGTGTCAGCTGGAAGAGTTGGCAGGATTCAGTTCATTTCAGGCTGTTGGATTGAGGGTCTCTGTTCTTTGCAGGCTATTGGCTGGAAGCCTCCCTCAGTCCCTGCCACCTGGGCCTGTCTATATGGTGGTTGGCCGCCCACAGAGTAGCTGGCAAAGGAGAGATGAGCGTGCCCAAGATGCAGACCACAGTCTGTAACATACTCCTAGAGATGGCATCCATCGCCACTGTCTAGTTCTATTTGCTAGAGGCATGACACTAAATTCAGCCCACATACAAGTGTTGGGGATTGTATAAGGGTATGAATACTAGGAGGTGGAGGTCATCTTAGACACTGCCTACCACATTTAGGTAACCTTTCTAAAGAGAGGACATTTGAACAAAAACCCAAAGGAGATGAGTGAGCAAGTGTGGGTACCTGGGAGAAGAGCCTTTTAGGCAAAGGAATAGCTAGTGCAAAGGCTGAGGCAGGAATGGTACAAGATGAGGTTGGGGAGGTAGCACTGGATTAGACAAGTAGTTTCATGTGGATCATTGTGGCGAACTTGGACTTTACTTTGAGACAAGAAGGCTTTGGAGGGTTTTGAGCAGAGGAGTGACATGACATGACCTGACTTGTTTGAAGAGGATCACACTCTGGTTGCCGAGTGTAGGGGGAGCAGGCGCTGGGACTAGTTAGGAGGCTACTGTAGTAACCCAGTAGTGATCATGGCTTAGACCAGGTTGAGAGTACTGGAAATGGCAAGAAGTGGTTGGATTTGGATGTTTTTCCTAGTAGAGCTGACAGGATTTGCTGATGGTTTAGATGTGGAATATGAAGAACCTGAGGAGTTGATGGTGACTGAAGGCTTTTGGATTTAGCAACTGAAAGAAAAGAGTTACCCATTACTAAGCTGAAAAACATTGATGAACAAGCAGGTTTTGAGAGAGAAAGGATCAGTCAGGGTGTTCGTACATGTTATCATGTTCTGCTTAGACATCCAACTGGAGATGCTGAGTTGGCAAAAGGATCTATAACTCTGCTCAGGAGAGCAAAATGGACTGTAAGCACATGTTTGGAAATTCCCAGCATTAATAGAGCATTTAAACCAATGCACTGGATGAAAATACTGAAGAAATGAATGTAGGTTGAGAAGGGGAACGTTCTATAGGTTGAAACTCTGGGGCACTCTAAAATTTAGAAATTAGAAAGATAAGGTCAGCAAAGGAAACTGAGAAGGAGTAAAGAGAAAGGGAAAGGAATACCAAGAGAGAGGAGTACCCTTTGAGCCAAGTGGAGAACATGTTTCAAAGGAGAGAGAGTGCTCTGCTGGGTCAACTATTGTCTTTAGGTCATGCAAGAGGGGATGAGAACTGACCACAGACTTGGGAATATGAGAGTTATGGTGGCCTTGATAAGAGCTGTTTTAGGGGATCAGGAGAAGGAAAGGAGAGCAAGTGGAGAAGACGGGAACTGAGGCTCCTGGGACAAATTGATGTCTTTTAACAATTTGTTCACTGAACCACCTGCAACAAGCTCCAGTGGTTCTTATGAAACAAATAGATTTGGGGTCCCCACTTCAGAATCTAAGTGGATGGCCCCCTCGGATCTTCACTTTTAGCAAATCCCGCCAGTGATTCTGAGGCACATTGAAATTTGAGAGCCCATGTCCTATTCTGTGCACTTTTTCCTACATCTGATTAAGTTGCTATCATATCTAAGATACTGGAAGTATGTTCCATTTGTATAACCCAAATGGTTGTTTGTCCTGGAGGCATTCCTATGGATGGTCATTTGTCTGGGAGGCTTTCCTATATTTCCCTTTAGTGTTTTTATTTTTCTGAAGTTTTTTTTTTTTTTTTTTAAACCTGGGCACAGAAATTCTACAACCCCAAAGAATAGCAGTAGATGAATAAATCTCCCTTCCATATTGGTTCCTAGGAAACTCATGAATTTTGAAATCCTCCAAATCAACACGTTAGTTTCCCAAGGACTCTAGAAATAGAAAGACAAAATTCATGCAGATTCAGGAAGATTCAATATTTTGTGGATCACTGAAGTGTTTAATTTACTGAGCCTCTCCACTGAGAAGGATGGAAGAATTGTTGTAGTCAGGTCTTTGGGGAGGGCTGGGGGCCTCTGGACTGCCTTATCACTAGAGCAAAGGCTGCACCGTTCAGCAGTATCTGGAGGTTGTTCTTTTCTGTCCTGATGACACTTTGGTCCTAGGATCAGATATGTTTCAAAAAGAACCATGCAGTATAAGAGGAAAAGAGGCAGTGACAATTTAAACTGAAGTTTTCTCCCTGTGTACTACACAGAAGAAGGGGCTCAAAGGATTTAGGTTTGAGGAAGAGGGTGTTCTAAATGGTCAGTCCTTCTCTCTTCAATCCCTCTTTTTCTTACAACTCCCTTCCAAGGCCTACAGACTTGTGCCCATGTCCCCTCCCTCTGGAATCTCCACTCTTCTCATAAGACATGTTACTACCCTTTGGTTCTTTCTCATACCTTGTAAACCCAAGATACTTGATGCCAATTGAGTTGGCATTTTGGCTTCAGAGGGAATGGAATGTGGTGAACTCTAATCCTGCTGATGGCTCCAATTCCGTCTCCCCTTTTGTGAGAGCTGCTGCTGCTCTCCTACCTAGTTTACTTAAGCAAGAGACAGTTGACAACATTTTTTTTTAGAGGTAGACCAACATAGCTACTAGTAGAGGTATAGAGAAATTATATTCCAGTTACTTCTATGTGTATTTATGTGGCCAAGGCAGTTTAAAAGATGGAAGAGACGAAGGAAAAACATCTTGAAAGTGGTACTCATAACTCTAGTCATGGGTCTGTATTTAAATATAAGTTCCCCAAATGACTGAAGTGGGTCAAAGTCATGATGTAAAAAGACAAAAAACAAACATGTAAATAAACATAACACAGAAGGTCCCAACAAAACTGTGTTAACCCAGCAGCTCCTAGGCAAACAATAATAGTTTCCCACCAAGCTAAAATATAATCTGTGAAAAAAGTGGAGGGAGAGGAAGTCTAGAGAGGATTGCAAGTGAGCTTGCAAATGCTCCAGAAAGACAAAAGGACAAGCACCATTAAAATTCCAAGACCAGAAATATAAGAATATGGACAAAAACTGGCTTTCCCCAAGGATGTCTCCACAAAAAAAGAAAGCTGCCAGTTGAGCAGAACACCTAACTTTAGCCCCATGTATAGAAAAATCGGTGGCCCTGGCGTGCAGGCGATGAGTAGTAGCTTCTGGAGTGGTAGTTACAAGTGAACATGGGTGCATCACTCATCAGAAGGAGTACACAGATATATTTGGTGTCAATGTTCCTCAATTTGGGGACAATTCTTTTTGCCATAACACTTGTGGTTCTCCTGTTGAGGCAACATCTCCAGGAAGACCTCTGATCTTTGAGATCCATCTTATTAATGTATGATGTCACCGTGGATAATGCTAGTGGGTAGTCTGCAATATTAACTGCATTTTTCCTTTACATATTTGTACCAAGTGCTTTTTTAACTCAAAATACAAAACAGTGCACAAGTTAATATCATTTGAGTACTTAAAACTATTAGACAGGACTAGAACATTGGTTGTAGTCAATGGAAAACTTTGATGTTTAGGCTGATTTCTTTGCCCACTAGTCACTCACTGCATTTTTATCAAATGGGGTCAAGTTGGTTTCTCTTAATAATATATGTAGCTAAAAAATATACAGAATTCTAACCTTTTCTTTCTTTGGTGAGTAGATTTGTCAAGTGTTCCCCAAACGTACTTCTTTTTCTTAAAACATGCAGTAGTGACACTAAATAGACAGTAATTGTTGCATAATTAATGTGTAGCAGGTGGACCCAGCAATTTCAGTTTGGAAGCTCTGCTCCTTCATCCTTAACTGCCTTGCCCTGTCATACTCCCACCACCTCTCCCATCATGCCCCAGACCTCCCTCAATGCTTATAAATAGCACAGTGGACACAATTTAATTTGCCTTTGAGGGCAGCTCTTAAATTAACTGCAAAGGGGGGAAGACAGGCACTCTCAGCTAAATGTATATGTGTGCACATGTGCAAGCACACACATTTGTTTTCCTCAAGCCCCATTCTTGAGGCTGTTTATTACTTGTTCGGTTCAATACACCGTCTCTAATGCCCTGCACCCCCATCTAACACCTGCTTGTTAATTTCATTCAATTTTCAGTTAGTCTTTTAGCAAGTGAAGGCAATCCACTCAAGAATTATAAAAGGACTATTATTTTTTTCCTTTGATCCTTTTACTAACACTAATGCCATACCTACCATATGCTTTCCAAGATACTGGTTCCCACCCTTTTGTTAACTTCTCCTGTGGATCACCCAAGGTTGAGTTTCCTTTGTTCAGTACAGACTGTGCCATCAACTAAGGGAGGGCTGATATGGGATGAATATCTGGAAGCAATACTTCCTGTTGGCTGGGAAGCATCACTTCACCTGTGCACGCTGCCAGTGGGGAGAGGCTTGGCCAGAGCATCATCAGTGGTCAAGGTTTTCTCAGGTGTGGCAGGTCTTTTCCTGTGCCTTATGTTCTGGATTGAAGGACTACATGAAGCTGTCACAATTTCAGTTCTTAAGTTTTCTTCTTTTCTACCTCCTCCTAACAGCTTTGAAAAAATTTAAATTGCAAATTAAAGATTTGACTTTGCTCTAAACCTTGTGCAACATATGTGACTACTCTGACCCTCAATTTTCTCATCTGTTGAAATCCTTGGACTGTAAGGAGATCAAATTAGTCAATCCTAAAGGAAATTAACTCTGAATATTCATTGGAAGGACTGATGATCAAGCTGAAGCTCCAATACTTTGGGCACCTGATGCAAAGCGCTGACTGTTTGGAAAAGACCCAGATGCTGGGAAAGATAGAAGACAGGAGAAGGAGACGAAAGAGGATGAGATGATTGGAAGGCATCACCGACTCAATGGACATGAGTTTGAGCAAGCTCCAGGAGATGGTGAAGGACAGGTAAGCCTGGTGTGCTGCAGTCCATGGGGTTGCAAAGAGTCAGACACGACTAAACAATAACAACAATCTAATGTGCCTTTCAGCACTGATATTCTGAGCCAGAATATATGCCCAGTGCATATAAAAGTTATGTTTATGCCGTCTTGTAGTCTATTAAATGTAAGGAGGTAAAATGGCTTAGGGGAAAGATCCGGGCTGCCTCAGAGCTTGTCATCACTCAGCAGGATAAGAGGAACAGCTGCTCAAACAGCTCCCACTTATTGAGAACCTACTGTATGTTGGGCAATCAGATTTTTTTTTT
Source organism: Antilocapra americana (assembly GCA_007570785.1). Lineage (NCBI taxonomy): Eukaryota > Metazoa > Chordata > Mammalia > Artiodactyla > Antilocapridae > Antilocapra > Antilocapra americana. The sequence goes on along the minus strand of ML663563.1, from coordinate 10,352,233 downwards.
CACTGCCACCAACAGCACTGTGCAGTTTTATTAACCATTCAAGTACAGTAGCGTCTGTAAGATTGGGACAGAATCGGGATTTAAAAGTGAACAGATACTCAGCATCTAACAATTTGAAAGAAGCCACTACATACTCTTTTCACAGACATGTTTTCACGGAGCCAATACAGTACTAGCCATTAACCCAGCACACCAGGTGTACTGAAGTAGAAAAGATGCAACAAGAAAAATAGCTACGTTAGAAAGACTTCAACACTTTAGAAAAAGAGTACAACACTTTTCGTTTCTCCCCTTTAGCCCCTAAAACAACATCATACTGTCTGGATCTACCTATACAGTCCTCCATCAGCTTCTAGAATATTTGTCAGGAGGGCAAAAGTAAAATGACACTGGCCAGCACAGCCTTTGGATATTTAGGAAGGGGAGGGGGAGAAAGTCAGCTCTCAGAACAAATTAGTCGGCTTCAGTCTCGTCAGCAGGATCTTTGGATTCTTTATTCTTCCGCACTTCTTCAATGTGCTTGTCCTCCTCTCGCAAACGCTCCAGCTTGGCAGCCATTTGCACCTCTCGGTTCTCTTTGTTGGCTTCCATCTTGTGGGTCAGCTTCTCTTCCGCCATTTTACTGAAGTTGTTGTTCTCCTCTATCGCTTTCAGGGAAGCACTTCTTTCTCGTGCTCCCATTTCTCAGCAAGCTGCTTCAAGACCTCAGCTTCATGGGACTTGCGTCTTTCTTCTGCAGCTTCTAATTTCTTCTGAATTTCCTCCAGGGAAAGATCCTTCTTCTTAGGAGGGGAGAGGGGAAATTCTGGGACAGATTCTTTTGATCTAGGGCTGAGAATCAGCTCAAAAGCCTGGCCTGAGGCACGCTTCTCCAGTTCCTTCACCTGGATATCAGAAGAAGCCATGGTGAAGAGAAGACAAGAGACTGGCAGTGTACTCTACACAGTTCTCTGGCAAGGAAAACCCTGCTTGGTCCGATCCGCCTGGCCACACTCTCGGGCAATCAGATTTTTACACACACACTTTTTCATAGAATTCCCAGAGCAACTCCAAGAGGCAGACATTGTTATTACTATTACTACACCTATTTTATAGGAAAGGTTAGTAGCTCTTTCAAGATCATAAGGTGTTTGGCATAGCTGGAGTCTGGCCACCAAGCACTTTGTTTAACCATTCTGCTACCCCACTGCCCAGTTCACTTACTATTTGACTCTGCCAGTCCATTTCTAAAAGCCAGTTCACAGCTTCCATCTTGGAATCAGGAGTTCTGAGATCCATTCTTAACTCTGTTGTTTACTGAATCTTCAGGCAAACTGTGTACCTTCTTTGAGCCTCAGATTCCCCAACTGTAAAAGAAGAAAGCAAGATGTGTCTGCGGTTGCCTGCTTCCCTGTCTGGCTTCCTTCTAGAAAGGCCATCACTTAACTACTACCTGCAGTCTCGGCCCCAGCCCAGGCTCTGGGACCAACCCTTCCTCTATAGGAAAGGCTTTAAAGATTTCTTGTTCAATGCTGAAGGGGGTTCAATACCAACCATGGTTCCTGTGGGCCTGGTTAATCAGTTGTAGTAAGTGGGCCTCTACCCTAAACGCAACATGGTAGGGTTGTCAGTGAAGGTCCTGGGACCATATTGCTTGTGTTTTAATGTCAGCTCTGCCCTTACTAATGAGCTTGGTCAAGTTTCCTCATCTTTTTGTGACTCAATTTTCTATCTGTAAAATGGGGAGGATGATAGTAGCGATTTCAGAGGTTGTGAAGATTTAGTAAATTAAAAACTATAAAGTACATATAGCAGTAACTGACAACTAGTGTTTGCTATTGTCATTATTATTAGAGCTTATGTGATTTGTAGCTCATACTATTATACATAAATGACATCAATTATATATTTATGTTATTATTAGCTAATTAAATCCCTGCTGGATTGCCTCAGGTCCTTCCTGGATAACTTGCCCAGTCTCTCCAGGGCTGTTGCCCTCATCACAATCAAGTGCTGGGGCAAGATTCTGCCACTGGACCCCTTCTCTGAGGTGGGCTGTTGCAACCTGCTGAGGGTATCCTTAATGTTGGTTGTTCTCTCACATCTCTGAATATCACTTGCTCTAGTGTTCCCCAAGATGGTGCCCTGGTGGCATGTGTGGTCCCTTGGTGACACAGACCACTTGCCAAGACCACTTGTTGCCCCCTCCCCTGTTCCCTGGAGCCCATGTTCTGCCCTGTGCCACACCTTTCTGCAGCGCTGGTGCTGTGGGCATTTCAACTAGGCCCCGAGCTAATACAATATGTGTGTTCAGAAGTTACCATCTCAGCTTGCTGCAGCCTCATAAAATAACGATAAAGCATGGTGTTTGTAAAAGGGGCATGAAATTAGACTTCTATACTTTTTCTTTTAGTAACAGCTTTATTGAGATGTAACTCATATACTATGTAATTCACCCTTTTTAAGTATAAAATTCAATTCTTGGGTATAGGCACAGAATTGTACATCTATCATCACAATTGATTTTATGACATTTTCATCACCCCTCTCCTCTCCAAAAAAAAAAAAATCACCTGTTCTTCAGGATTTGGGCTTCATAGATGGTGGTAGTGGTAAAGAGCTCACCTGCCAATGCAGGAGATATAAGAGACTCTGGTTCGATTGCTGGGTGAGGAAGATCCCTTGGAGGATGGCAGCTCACTCCAGTGTTCTTGCCTGGAGAATCCCATGGACAGAGGAGCCTGGCAGGCTATGGTCCATAGGGTTGCAAAAAGTTGGACACGACTGAAGCTACTTGCACGCACACACTCTTCAGTATAGCCCCAGGTAACCACTAACCAACTTTCTGTCTGTCGAGTTGCCTATTCTGGACCTTTCATGTAAGTGGGATTGCCAAATATGTGACCTTTTGTGACTGACTTCATTCAGCATCATGCTTTTAAGGTTCATCCTTGTTGTAGCATGTGTCACTGTGTCATTCCTTTTTATTGCCAAATAATATTCATACTTCTCTACTTTTAATTCAGTAGTTAACTTTGACCCTCTCCCCACATTCCAAAGGGCCAGTGAGGAATTCAACTCCTTGTTCTTGGGGTTTCCCTTGGAGGCGGTGTCAAGATTCCAGGCTCTCAAGCAGAGTCGACATATCTTAGGGCCCAGAAAGGAAACAGCCATCTGGCCTCACAGGTTACTGGCAAGATGCCACTGTCTCTCCCTTTGCAGCCTTTAAGGGCCTCCCTTCTGACATCTTTGTGCCATCTTTAGTGCATGGAGGTCGTTGTTGTGGTTGGAGAAGCCTGGGCCAGTGGTCTGCCTCTTGGTACACTGATGTCTCTCTGAGGTCCTTCTGGGTCCTTGGGGCATTGGCAGGAAGTAAGGCAGGACACAGACGACCCTAGACTCTGAATCCCCCAACAAGCCAGAGAGACTCTTATTTTAGACAGGGGATATTCCTTCCCAGATTTAACTATATTCTCCTTAATGGCTCTTAAAACAAAATTTAGATATTGCAACCTCAAACTTCCCCTGAGGCAAGGGAGCAGAGAACCTGTACTCACATAAATGAGGGCCTCAAAGGGGAAAAACAGAAGGGAAAAACACAAATTTATCTAAAAAACTTAATATTGTATCAGAGTACATTTCTCATTGTTCAGATCTCCTCACTAGAAAGGCCCATAAAGCAGTGGAGCATTTTATCCCATCATACCTTTTTTTATTCCCCAATCCAGTCATTGCTGGTTCTTTCCTGTGCCACCAGCCCATCTGCTACTGCATACAACAGCTTTTTAACCCTCACAAGCCACTGGTTACTGTGAGGACAAGGTAGGTGGCAACTTGATTCTGCTGTGTGGATTTTTACTTCAATTGTTTTAAAAAACTACCTCTTTTTTGCAGTAGAATGAAAATGATCTATGCTATTATAAATGTAGGCTTTCTGCTATATATTTCTATTACACGCTTTTCTATTTCTATAACATAGTTCTATTATATATTACTAGCATAAATTTCTATTTTAACTGTATAATATATGGAGTTTTGGTCTCAGGATTCCTTTATATTCTTAAAAATTGAGGATTCCAAAGAGTTTTTGTTTTTTGGGATTATGAATAGCTATAAATATTAATTATACTAGAAATCAAAACTAAGACATTAAAAAACATATTATTAATTCATTTGAAAACATTAAACCCATTATAGGTAAATTAACATATTTTGTAAAATATGTATTTATTTTCCAAAACAAAAAATCAATGAGTAGCACAGCATTGTTTTATATTTTTTGCAAATATTTTTATTGTCTGACTTGATATAAGACAAACTGGATTTTTATATTGGTGTCTGCATTCAATCTGGATGTTTCTATTGAAGTATATGAAGAAAATCTGGTGTCATGGAGGTACGCATTTGGAAAAAGGAGGAATATCTTAGTAGCTTTTTTGGATAATTACAGCTACAACCCCAAATCTCAGCAAGAGGTAGTTTCTTAAATGTTACTTGTCAACAAATATTGCCAGATGTTTTCTTTGAAATAACAGGCTCATTTTGTTCATTTTCAAGAAAATATCTGCCAAATTCCTAACTCTGAATAAGTTGCTTTTTCAAGTAAAAATGATGTTTCATGAAAAAAAAGGTTAGTTCAGCTTGTAACTCAAACAATAACACAAGCATTTATCTTGGCGATACCTGTTCCACCTCAGTACGGAGCAGATGTGCCTCTGTGTCTGTCCCAGTTTGTCAGAGTATTACTAAGACCCATCCTGAAGTGTTGAGGTTTAATGAAATTAGTGACTTTTAATGTTTCATCATGGACATTCTTGAGTAAAACTAGCTTTCGATTTGTGAGTTTGTGCTGGTGAAGAAAATGGTGTCTTTTGGGTACAGTTTGGTGCTCCTGCTTCAACATGTATTAAGGGACTGTCAGTTTGAGCCAGTATTATTTTTGCATCATCAATATAAATGTCCACATAGTGTAAAAGGCAAATCATTCTTCAAACATTATTATGAAAGTAGCTTAGATCTCTTGGATTCCCCTGCAGAGTTCCCCAGGACTTCACGGATCACACTTTGAGACACAAAGGAAATGAAAGAAGCCAAGGGAAGAGAGTGTTCTTGCTTTGTGGGTGTTCCTTATTGCCGCCTAGGACCTGGTGTTCTGTATGCGCCCTGAGCTGTCCCAGCACCTGCTCCCCTCCTCTTCTGCTCTGGGTTGTCCATGCTGTAACAGGACAACATCTTTGGGAGCTCCAGGCATTGAGCCTTTTAACTTGCTCCGTTACCAGCCTCTGTAGTGTTGCCAGGAAGTGTGGTGGTGCAAAACGCTTTTATTTTCCCTTTCCCTCCAACACTAAGAATCTACTAATGAAAATACTGGTAAAATCCCCTAAAATTTCAAAATTATTGAAAAAAAAATCTAGAAATAAAACTGATCAGAAATGTATATCCTACTCCTCGTGGTTTTGAAAGCATTTGTCCCTTACAGAGGCCTTATTGATTAACCTTGAACATTTTTCCTACATGCTTTATTTTCACTGGATTGAAACCGAAGAGTTTGGGAAAAAAATCCCTGGCTTTCTATGCTGTCCATAGGAATAGTCTGAAGGACAGCCTTTCCCTCGTGCTACCACATGTAAATGAGTCTGGAAGCTTTGAACTGTGAGTCTGTTGGGCCCCTTCCAAACTCCTAAGGGCTTGTTTTATATAAAAACATGACACTTGGCAGCTTGTATGAGGGATCTAATCCCATATTATGTTACTACAACTAGGTTCAAGACTATATGTGGTAAGCAAAAATATTTAAACATGATAGAGGATAGTTAATAGGATTAAGTACATTCAGTTATTTCTAACTCATATGCTAGAATAAACTTTTATTTAAATATAAAATTCTCTTTTGCTATTCAAGTGTTTAAACAAGAAAATCCATGTTTCAAAACCATAAGAGTCCAAGACTGTATGTTAGTTTTTTAAAAAATTCATCCGTTTATTAAAAACAGTATTTATCAAGTACCTACTGTGTGCCAAACATTGTTCTAGCTGTGGGGATGAAGCACAGAATAAGAGACATAGTTTCTGCACTCATGAAGACTATAATCTAGAAGGAGACAAAAAATGACAAACAACTAAATAAGCAAGATAATTTAAGAAAATGATGAGCATATGAAGGAAATAACACATGGTGTATGGATAATGAATCACAGGGGAAATGAGGTGATCAGAGAAGGCCTCCCTAGGGAGGTAACATTTGAGCTGAGACCTGAATGATGAGAAGCCAATCATGGTTAAGAGCCAGGGTGAAAAGTATTTGAAGCAGAGGGAACATCAGGTACAGAGGCCCTAAGGTGGGAATACATTTGATGCTTTTGAGGAATAAAATGAAGGTGGTATAACTTGAATACAGTAAGAAGGGCACGGGTACAAGATGAGGTCAGGCATGCAGAGCCCTGTAAGCCATGGGCAGGCATGTGGATATTATAAGCAAAATAGGAAGCAAGTGGAAGGTTTTACAATAGGGAGTGACGTAACCTATGTGTTTTCAAAAGACCACTCTGGGTGTGGTGTGGAAGATGGATTGTAGCAGGGAGTGCAGTGGGGAGCTATGGCGAAAGGTTGGCTATATGGCAGAAATGGAGAGAAGATGAATTTGAAGATATATAGTTTAGAGGTAGAACCAGATGGAGCATCAAGGATACCTAGATTTTTTTTTTTATTTGGCTTGAGTTACTAGATGGATGGTGACATTAGAAATTGAGATGTGTATGACAGGGAAAGGTCTGAAAGCCCTTCTTTATCATGTCTTTCATTTCTACTGATGTAACAGGTGTGCTGCAGCTCAAGCATAGCTTAAGTACTCTTGGTTGGGAGAAGGAGGAAGCTGAAAGTAGGAAGAGGGTGGTGTCTATGTCAGGAAAGAAAAAAAATCTTGCAGAGACCCTCAGTAGACCCCTACTTTTATCTCATTGATCAAAGTTATGTCAGGTGACCACCTCTAGCTGCAAGGGAGGCTGAGGTCTTTAGCTGGACACATTGTTTCTCTAAATTAAAACAAGGTATTCTAACAAGGAGTAAGGGGTGAATGGATGTTATGGAAGCAGACAACTAGCAGTGTCACCAGGGATAAATTATATTTAAGGTCCTTGTTGAATGTTCAGATGGGAAAGTCAAATAAGACTGGAAAGTCAAGTCTGATTTTCAAGGGAGGGCAGAGCTGATAACAGTTTGGGAGTCATTAGCATGTAGACCATATTGAAAGTTTACAAGGTAGATGAGATCAACTAGGGAGAGAGTAGAGTTGGAACTTTGTTATATTTTGTATCTGTTACTGTGACCTGCTCTAATTAATTTTATTCAACAAAATTTTAATGTACATTTTCTGTGTGTCAACAACTGTTTCAGACTCTCAGGGCACAAAAGTGAAGCTTTCACAGAGCTTAGGGTTAAAACAGGAAGAAAATAAATCAGTTTTAATAAATGATACATGACAACATACATGAAAAATAAATTCATTTATATAGGTTGGTAACACCAATCTGAATTATGATAGTAGTTCTACTGCAGATCCATGTTTTAAGTGAGAATTTAATTCATCTTGAGTTATTTGAGATTTATCTGTCTATATATGTCCATCTGCATATTTTAATTTAGAAATGCCTTAAGAAAACCCTGATTTAATATGACCAAATGCTAGTCTTACTAAATTATGCTAAGTAAATATGCTGATGTTAAAATTAATATAATGCATTATGGAATCTGAAATTAATTTTGAAATTTAGACTAGGATGATCAGGAAATTATTTTTCAGATGACCCTGATTTAGATTGAGGCTAAACAATCATTTGTTGACTTAATTGCTACCTATAATTTCATTTGGAAATGTCATGGGTGTTTCAAACTTATCATGTCCCAAACTGAGTTCTTTATCTTACCTATCTCTCATTCATTCCTCTGTGTCATGTTTTTCTATAGGTCTTCTGAAGCGAGTGGCACTATTATTCTTTTGGCTTGAGCCAGAAATCTAGGTATCATTCTAAATAGCCATTTCCCTCACTCTACTCAATCAGTAAAACTTCTCATAGTTTTACCTTTAAATATGTCTTGAATCTTTACATCTCTTTCACCTTGGATCATCATCTCACTCACACTCTACAGTCATACTCCTTGGAAATCCATCTCTGTAGCTAGAGTGATTTTACTTAGCTATAGTGTCTAATTCACTATTCTGATTAAAACCCAGAAAAAGTTCAGCATTCTGTAAAAATGATGACTTGCAGTAAAATCAATTTAAAATATCAGGCTAACCTGAGATAATGAGGCCCTTTTATTGCAGGACTTTTCAGAGCCTTCAGTATGCTGATATATATGTAAGCCTTCATATATGCATTATGAATCATTCAGCAGAGGTAACATTGAGGATACTTCCAGACACAAATTTCAGTAAAGCTATTATTCTGAGGAACACCTCATGAAATAACTCTGTGAACACCAGTACTTTATATAACTTGGCTTAGGAAATTTTGTCTACAGAAAGAAATCTAGTTGTCTTAAGGTGGTGTGTAAGACTTCCCATAATTTGGTTCTCACCTTCCTTATGAAGCTCATTTTTGACCACTCCCCATCTTGAACTTCCTGTCTAGTAATAGAAAACCACATCCAGTTCTTGTGTACAATATGCTCCTTGTGACTTTGCTCAAGCTCTTTCCTCTGGAACACCTTTCTCCTTCATCTGGCTAACTCTACTCATCTTTCAGCTCTTGGTTCAGAGACATTCCTCGAAGTACCTGTCCTCTGAGATCAGCACAACATAAAAAGAAAACTGTTTATGTGTCTTTTCCCCCAAGTGGGGAAATAAAGTTTAAGAGATCACACTGTGATAATGATGATGGTGGTGATGATAGCAAAGTTCATTTCACTCAGTAGATACCAGGCTCCGTATATGAATTATCTTATTTAATATTCATAAAACTCCCATGAAGTAGGTATTATTAGTATTCTTATTTTGCAGATAAATAAGTTAGGGCTTAGAAAGACTGAGGAACTTACCTGAAGATACATAGTTAGCAAATGATGACCTCAAGTGAGAATTAAGACAGCCAGAGGCTGCCCCTTTTGGCACTGTGTCTACAATGCCAGCTTGGCACCCAGCAGTAGATACTTGATAAGTGCTTGTTGATCTAGTGTGTGTGTGTCCCACACATAAGGATGTTGGACACAATGTAGAACACAGAAGCATTTTCTGTTAACTTTCATTTCTGTCAAAAGTGGCAGTGGAAAAGGAGGCATGGAATGAACAACAGCTCATGTATCAAATTACCATCAACTTGCTTATTGTCTTATCATCGGATGTACATTTCAGGAATGGCCAATGCCTATTTTACATCTGTGTTAGTTTTTGCAGGATAAAAAGCAAATTCGTATTTAATGGGGACTGATAATGTTATCACCTAATTGAGTAATATCTAATAAACCTTTTCAATCAATACCCAGTGGGTATTTCTGGTTAGTGTGGGAAATATTTTATCTCAAAATATTTTCACATGTGAAAAATATATATGAGTTTGTGAGAGATGTTGACTATTTAAAGTAATTTTGAGAGTATGAGTCACTTATCCTGAGCCTAGAACTTGACAATTGTTTTGGTGAGTTACAAGTTTATAATAGTTTCTGCGCTTTAGAATTTGCTATGTGCTTAGGAGTATCAGAAGTATCTTAGAGTCTGTCTTGTTTTTTATAATAAGGAAAAGTTCAAATGATTATTTGTTGTACTCTATGAGGATCAAGAGTCATCATAATATGATTGTAATTTGAAATATGAGTAATAAATATATGGAATAGTGATTGCTATTAGCTGATTCTTTGCTTCTTAACCAAAATTTGCAGATGATAAAAACATTGAAAACAAAGTAATAGCTTATAAATTATAAAAAGGATTGGTAACTCCCATAATATATGTTATATGATTTTGTTTGAGGTATGTATTTTGTGTTAGATCAAGTTGGTCACTGTTTAGAATAAAGACCTGCATGACTTTCTATTCCAAATTAGACTATAAATGGAAATGCTTGTAAATGCTTGGGCTTTGTTTCCATTTCATATGTGGCATATCCTTTTGGAGAAATGATTTAATTTATTTATGTTAGAATTCTTTCATTATGGAAGGGAAGGTTTCTTATTCCCCATTCCTTTTTTTTTTGGAATTAACCACTCACTATTCCCCTAACCTCACTGGGAGTTAATGCCAGGGGTTACTGGCATTCTCACTGTGGGCATGTTCTTTCTTCATGTTTAGCTCTTGTCCATACATACATGGATTTTCATGAGTATCTGCTTGCTAGTTTACCTGGAAAAGACCTCTCGACACTATGAGAGTCGGTAAATCTGGTTGTCTCATTCTTCAGTCTTAGCTACTATTGGGGTCATAGGTTAATGCTTATATGTATCCAGAAAATATCTGTGTAGTGTGGTTGCTTTATTCTTGTGTGAGACCATAGCACATAGCACAAGACGATAGACTTAGGGAGCTCTATGCTTGTGAGGAGGAAAGAGGAGGGTTTTAATTTTTTTTTCTTTAGTTAAATGATATAAAATCTTTAAAGCTTAAATTCAAATACTTGTTGGGTTAAATAAAATCCATCAACTCAGAGTATTTTTCCTGTTTTTATTCACTAGTGGCAACAGAAGCCTAAAAAAAGAAGCTCCATAAAGTAAGATATAAGATTTGGGTTAGGGTTATCATGTAATTGTTCCTTTTTGCCCTGCTCCCAAATTATCTTCAGCCCTGGGCCTCTGAACCCAAGGTAATCTGTGAGGCAGCTTTAACATTTTGTCAGAAGTTAGTAGTCTCCCCTCTTTTTTGTCCTCTCTATCTCGTTGGCAAATATTTCTGTGATGACCCAATTCTGCTTCCTGTTCAACTGTACAAATGATTCATTTAATTCAACATTTAGCTTTGGATCCTATTTGGAAATATATAGTTGAAAGCAAGTCCATTCATTAGCTGATGCACTTTCCCTCTGCTAACCATTTTCAAGTCATTTCACTGTTAATTTTGGCTGAGGGAAGAGAAACAGCTCTTTGAAACTCTTCCTAGTCATGATTTTATGGGTCTGATATGGAGGGCAAAAGCATGGCTTGGCTGATTTTCAGATCTCTCCACCCTTGCCTACCTCTACAGTAGAGAATGGAGAAGCTGAATAGTCACTGTTCTTACCTCCCCTGAAGCAAGGGCTGGCCTTCGAACAGAGTTCCAGCCAGGGCAGCATAAGTGGAATTCTGCTGAGGAGGGTTTTGGGAAGGGTCTTTTATTTCCTGAAAAAAGGAGCTAGAAGCTGATTTTTTTTTTTTTTTTACTTCTTCCACTTTATTTTTTGGTCTTAAACATGGTTATGATGTTTGGATCTGTAACAGTCATCTTGTGACTTTGAGACAATGAAGCAATGTTCTGAAAATGGTAGAGCAGAATTGCAGGAAAAAAAGTTGATTTTTATTACATCATGGAGCCCCACACTATAGAGAACTGCTTCCCCATAGACATTATAGAGGGAAAACAAGTTCCTTCATGGTGATTTTAAGACATAGCTACAAATTCCTTGACACTCCTATCAAAGATGTAGCCTAATTCCTCTTCTCTTGAATATAGGGCAGCAGTAATGACTTGCTTCCAATAAATAGAATGCAGTAGGAGTGATAATGATGAATGACTCCACAAGTCATAAAAGGTGATACAGTTTCTGCTTTGTTATCAGTTCCTCTTTCTTTTGTGCAGTTGAGAACCTCGGGCTGACAAGTCAGAAGTCAGTCTAGGGACTTCGCTGGTGGTCCTGTGGCTGAGACTCCACACTTCCAATGCAGGGGCCTAAGTTCAACTCCTGGCCATGGAACTAGATCCTACACAGCACAACTAAAACCTGGTACAACCCCCCAAAAAAGAAGTAGTCTACACTGAAGCTGCTATGCTGGAGAAACCATTTCAGAAGACCACACAGAGATTGAGATACCCAAAGAGCTCCAGCTGTCCCAGCCTGAGCTGTTCCATCAAGAACTGACAAATACATGAGTGAATCAGCCTTCAAAGGATTCTAGCCCCTAGTCCTCAAGTTTCCCCAGCTGATGCCAAGGAGAGCAAACAAGCACTCCCTCAACCCCCACACAACCAAAGCTCTTCTCAAATTGCAGATTCATGAGCAAATAGACGTTAAGCCACTAAATGGGGCAGGGTCAAACACCTGAACACTCTATATTTTTTTAACCACTGTTATTTGGATGTTCTGTTACCTGCAGCCAAAAGCATACACATCTGAAACAGTTGTTATAGAAGATGAAAACAAACAGCTAAAATGACCCTTTTAAATGACTAGATATTCCAATTATCCATTCTAGTCCTCTCTTAGCCTGGCCATGGGTATCAACTTAATTATAGTACTGATGTCTATAGCTTTCCATCGAAACAGATGCTAATTTAGTTATATAAAGGTTTTATTTGCAATAGGATTGGGGTAGTAGAAATATAGAAAAGGAAAAATTTCAATTCAGGTTAGCATATTGCTGTTTTATGCTCTTCTGGTATTTTGCTTACAACAACAAAAAAAATGAATAGCTGTCTCACTGGCAGATAAAGCTTGTCTGAGTCTCCAACTTCATCAAAATCCCATCAGTGTTTCTTAATGAAACACTCCTAGCATTTGACAGCTTTGTTCTTTCATTGACATTTGCAGCTTTTTAAATAGATGAATATTTAATGTCATGTTTAATAGACCAGATTCTTTGAAGCAAAATCCCATTAGTTAGTGCTCACTTTTTAGAGTGGATGGTCCCTAATTATTATTAGAATTTATTTTAAAGTTTTAATATACAATTTTTATCAAACTCATGTATAAATCCACCATATAGACCAGTAAGATTGTTCTAGATTAATATTCATACAAGGAAGTTGCAGTATAAATTAAAAAGTCTTTCATTCCAAAATAACATAATGCTATTTCTAATGACGGAAATTTTTAATCAGCTTTGCAATATAGTTTGAGCAATTTTCTCATCCCATTGCACTGAAATTTTAAACCTAAAGGAACAAAATGTAACTCCCGAAAGCTGGTTGCACAAAAGTCAGTTTCACTGTTGTGTGTTTATTTACTCAATGTCCACATCCTTGGCCTGTTGGCAAATCCGCAGTGGGGTGGAGCAGCACACGTGTCATTGTGCTGATGCTATGGGGTGGGATGGGTGTGGAAGCTGGGCTGGGGAAGCAGAGGAGTCCTTGCAAAAAGAAGTTACATAAGTGATATCATATGCAGAAGCAGCCTCTGGGGTTTAAAAATAACTGGGCAGGGAGTGTCGGCCTTTCTTGGATCTGACTCCCTGACTTACTATCCTTAGGGGTCAGACCTATATTCCTGGGTGGGCCGAGAATCTGTTTAAATGCTCTCAGTTCCTAATAGCAACCCCACATAATACCTTAAAAAGCCTGGGAATGCTTTTTGTCTCAGGACAGCAAGGTGCTGCCTGCAAAAACCAAACCAATGTCTCAGTGAAAAGCAAAAACAATTTGGACAGATGTTTCATGCTGTGCCTCAAATGTGGTTGTTTCCAGTGTGTTTCCTTCAATGAATGGAAACACAGAAAAACAGAAAAGATGACTGTTTTTGCACGGCAGGTCTAAAGCAGATTTTAAAAAGCACTAATTTCCTATCCTAACCTTCTTCTCCCTATCCATCTTTTTTCAGAAACTGAATTATTGATGTATGAGATGATGTCTTGTATTCACACAATCTGATATTTTTAGTGTTGTGACTTGTGAAAAATAAGTTGCTCCTGCATATATACCCTGGTGTCAGAGATTCTGTGGGGGCCAGTGTCATAATTTAATTTGGCACCGGGCCCCCATCTAGCAGCTGAGAAAATAAATATATAGGGGACAGTTGTGAAAGACACGGGGGGCAGTGGAATAGGGGTGAAATTTTGGAAAGTTCCGAAAATAACCTAAATACATATTAGATCTGCCATTTGCCTTTCATAACTCAGCCCTGAGCATCCTCATCTGTCAGTCACTTGAGATCCTCAAGTCATGTGTGTGTGTGTACTCAGTCGTTCAGTCATGTCTGACTCTTTGCAACCCCGTGGACTGTAGTCCACCAGGCTCCTCTGTCCACGGAATTTCCCAGGCAAGAACCCTGGAGTGGGCTGCCATTCCTCCTTCAGGGAATCTTCCCGACCCAGGGATCAAACCCAGGTATCTTGCGTCTCCTGCATTGGCAGGTGGATTCTTTACCACCGCACCACCTGTCATAGGGAGAGGCAGGTATTTCTGCTCTATGGCACTTCTTTGTTTAGCAGAGAGAGCCCATCAATTCCTCTCTAATTCTCTTGCCTCTTCCTGATGTCCTGTATGCCATCAGAAACTAGGAAACAATCTCTCATTCATATACATGATCACTTTCAGAAGCATGACCTATTCAAGCCGACTCCTTCCAGAGGCCTGAGTTCTTTCATTCACTGAAGCAGTAGTTCTTAAAGTATTAGTCATCTTTTAAAATCAGATTCCCACTGAATGAAGCTCTTTCTGGTGGGGTAAGGAGTCTGCATGGGTAACAAGCTCCTTACTTAGGCAGCCAATTCCATCTCAAGATAAAGGTACAGAGAGATAATTTCATCCCTATACACATCAAGATTATAATTTCTTCTTAAGGATGAGAATGCTTTTTCATGCTCACAGTTTGGAAACCTCAGGAAAAGTCTGCCAATTTCAACAACCGAGACACACCCAACCCTTCAACTTGCAGCAGTCTCAAAACAACTGCGTTGTGCTCCATGGGGAAACTTGAAGCTGAGAACTCTACCTGACCTTTCATCCTTGGCCTTGGCCAGCCTTCCCTCGCATGCACCTTTGAGGAGCTGCCTCCTCACAGTGGCTGTGTTCTGTACTCTGGTCTTCTCACTGCTCTGTGCATCCTCTCCCTAACCACGCTGCCTTACCACACCACACGCTCAGCCCAATTCCCCGTCCCTCTGGACTTCTCAATGGTAAATCCCTTTCCAGCAGTTCCTGCAGCCTCTGGCCTCATCTGAACTCTGGTTCTCCCTAAGGATGTTCTTTCCTCTCTGGTCTTCCTGAATGCTGGCTGCCCTCTTTCCTACTCCCATTATGAGCTGGTGGCAGTGAATGTGCGACAGAGTTGGGAAGGGATTGGCAAACTTCATCTGTAAAGGACCAGATAGCAAATAATTTTGTGGCCCATACAGTCTGTTATAAATACTCAAGTTTACCAGCCATTGTAGCGCCAAAGCAATCACAGGCAGTAAGTAACAGCAGAAACAAATGTTTCAATTAAGCTTTATTTATGGACATTGAAATGTGAATTTCACGTAATTTTCATGTCATAGAATAGTAGTATTATTTTGAAAATTTTTTCAACCATTTAAAAACATAAAAGCCATTCTTAGCTTATGGGCTGCACAGAAACGGGATAGGCTGGGTTTGGCCCATGGACTGTTGTTTGTTGATTCCTGATCTAAACCGGTGCTTCTCAAACTTTAACACACATATGTCTCACTAGAAAGTCCGACTCTTTGCGACCCCGTGGACTATACAGTCCATGGAATTCTGTAGGCCAGAATACTGGAGTGGGTAGCCTTCCTCTTTTCCAGGGGATCTTCCCAACCCAGCAGTCAAACTGGGGTCTCCTGCATTGCAGGCGGATTCTTTACTAACTGAGCAATCAGGGAAGCCCTGATACACCTCTCTAGGGGGTCATGTTAAATACAGACTCTGATTCAGTAGACCTGGGGTGGAACCTGCATTTCTAACGAGTGACCAGGTGAGCACACCACCCTTTGAGTAGCAAGGTACTACAATCATGTGTAGAAACCTGTCCTTTATAAAGACATTAAGTACAGTTTAAAGATATAGGAAAATGCTCATACTATAATTTGTATTGGAAGGGCTGTGTGGAAAGTGTGGTAGCTGAGAAAGCAGGCTTTCAAACCAAACAGACTCCCACTTACCAGCTATGTGAATCTGGACACACTTCTTAATTTTTCTCAGTTTCCGTTTCTATAAAACAAGGTAATGATAATCTCTACTTCAGATGGTTGCTTTGAATTTTAAAATGTGCTAGCAAGTGTTTGATAGATATTAGCCATTATTATTTTTAACTTTAAAAAGCAAGACATGATTTAGATAACAAAATAATAAGAACTTTAATCTTAGTGCTTTGGGGGATATCCTTGCTTCCTGTTTTTGGAGAACATTTGCAAGGGTCATGCCCATTCTTTCATTCAAGAAACATTTGCTGATGGGTTCCTTCTCCTGCCAGGCATTGTGCTTTGCTGGATCTGCTAAAGATGAGTGAAATGTAAGCTCACAGAAATGGGGGAGATGGAAACAGAGAGCAATTTCAGCCTAAAATAAGTGCTGCAGGAGAATGGATACAGAGGGCTTGGTGAAGGGAGAGGAAAAAATGTTCTCCCTGCTATAAGGAGAGGTCAGAGGTACTCCACACAGGAGGTGACCCTTCAGCTGGACTTCAAGGGATGAATATGGGTCTGCCTGAGGGAAGAGGATAAACAAAGGCAATGAAGCATTCAAAGGGAGTTTAGGGAAACTGGCCCCTAGGGATGTGTGGGGAAGGCCAGGGAAAGAGCCCTGATCAAGCAGAACAGATTATGTCATAGGCACTTGGACTGGCTGGGTTATTAGTTCTGGGTAGGTCATTACCCCTTTGTGGAAAACATCCAAATGATACCATAATACAGGACAGCAGGGATTTGGAGAAAAGACGGTGTCAGAAAATCCTTGACCACTTTTGCTAGAGTCACAGAAAGACTGAGGAGCCCTCATGCTGAGTCAAGGAATCACAGCCTCCGTGGCTCGTCCCTAAAGACTACCATAGACCGGGTAAAAAAATCCCTACTACTCGGGTCCTACCATTTTAGGGCCAAGGAAAATAGCAGTCCCCTGGAATCGTACTTGGCTAATTATCTGCTGTCTGTTACAGAAGGGACTTTGTGTGGTGCTGTGAGGGCTATTGCTATAAAGTTTGGCATCTGTCACAGAGAGTTTAGCCCCTAGTGCTAAACTGTCATAGAAGTCAGTTTGGGAAATAAAAGCATAGAAGTTACTGTACCACAGGGCAAAGGGAGCAAACAGCCTTGTAGAACTTTATAGGAAGAAGAAAATTTATAAGAAATTTGGATATGGAGTGGGAACTCCAGGTGTGCTTCGTGGAGGAGGCAGCACTTGAACTGGCTTTGAGACTAATGTTTCTGTCTCTGGGAGTTTCCTTCAGAATCTCTGGCTTGTTGAAGGTAGGGAGGGGACTGAGGTCTGTCTGTGTAAATAACTAACTTCAGTCAGTGGCATCAGAACTGATGGTGGTAGGGCCCCAAAGCTGCCATCTGAAAGGACTCTGAACCTCTACAAAGCAAAGCTTGCAGTCAAAGAAAATTTGGATGACAGCCCAGAATTAAAATTTAGAGATGCTTCTTGGCAATATCTCTTCTGTCTTCACTTCCTGATTCCCTGAGACCTTCTGTTCTTCATAGCAGGGCTTCTAAACTAGAAGGTCATTTGTGAGAAGTAGCAAGGCAGGTAGGAAGGAAGGAGGGTATTTCCCCTGGGCTGGCCATTTGCATCCTGCTGCTCATTGTCCTAAGGGGCAGACTACTGATCCCAGCCTGTTCTCCTCTCTGTGTATCCCTTCTTTCTCAGTGCTATAGGATGGACTTTCTACCCTAATATTCTCCTAAATCATGTTGATCTTTTTGAATGGGTTTTTCTCCATCTTACCTGTCTTGGATTGAGATTTAGCCACATCTGGGCCTACTCGGTGATCCTGAATGGCCCGAGCTAAGTTGCTTGGCCCAAGTGGGGATTTGTGCATGGGGCTTGCAGCTGATAAGAGGGCATCGAGGAGGCCACCACAGGGCTTCCCAGACCAGCCTGTGGACTAGGTTTGTGCTCAGTGGAGAGGGGTCTACAAGCAGAAGATAAAGGTGTTTTGTTTTTTGTTCTACAAGGAACTCTTTGAGACAAAAGGCGATCAACAATCTCACCTTCCAGGACCAGGTGAGAAAATGCTCCTCAGAGTGCACCCAGCCATTGTTAACCACTTCCTGAGCTCCGGCTTCCAGAGTCCTGAACATTTACCATGGGCCCAGGTTGGGTCTTTTCATTATGTGAAGGGAAAGGGACATTGTTCCTGTTTTTCCTCTTCTGAAGAGGATTTTCCCACCTCAACAGCTGCTGTTTGGGGATCTCTGAAAACTGCTCCCTGGGCAAGGAAGCAAAATTCTTATGAAGGGCTGCAATGAGATACTGCACCAAATGGATGCCTGTGTAGCATACAACCCTGATGAGGCTGGGGTACCAGAATATAAAAAGTCTGTTTCTGACTACACATGAAGTGCCCTTGGATGCCCCCACATAGAAGCATGGAAGAGAAGACCACCGAGATCCCTCCGTGGTGGTCAGGAGAGCACATTAATAAAATGCGTGTTGTACTGTAACCTCATTTGTGCCCATCGTCTGGGAAGACTGGAGGAATGAGCTATGTCTGTCAGTGTACATACATGCATACATATGAAATTGACACTGAAAGCTCTGTTACTCAACTCAGTCACAAAAAAACTACAGCAGCACAGGTCTCTGTGAACAGGTGCCCCATTTGGCATGAGTGTGAATCAGCAAACCTGCAATTATTTCTCAGTTTCCTAAACCATTCTTGCCAATAAGTAGCAGGAGGGCACAAGGCTTATCACATAGGGAACATAGTTAGCTGGATTTGTATTTGTAGGTGATCTGTCCTGCCTACTAGAGTGTATTATAGCCAGGACTTTGTAATTTTGTTCAGTGCCTCAAACCATGCCTGACACATTGTAGGTGCATATGTGAATGAATGAACACTTGGGTTCTGTGTATGAAATGCATGCCATTGCTCTCTTTTCTATGTTGCTATAACTTCTGCCCAAAATACCTTGAGTCCCTGGAAGATGGAATATTCCACCCTCTCTGTGTAGAGATACTGGGTGGTTCCCAGGGCATTGGGTCAGCATGTGGGTGTGGATTCTTGTATGGCCACAGGCTCTGGGCTTAGCAGATAGTCCCAAAGGCTCAGAGGAACTTTCAGGCAGAATACCATAAAGTTCATCTTACTTTGAACATCTTATTTTTCCCATTAATGAAAATAACACATGCTTGTTAAACATTGTTTGAAAATGGCAGAAAAATACAAAAGTGGAAAAATAATTCACAATTCCTCTACCTCAATACAAAACCATCCTTCTTTTTCTCTTAGATTAGGGAAACAGCTTTGAAACCTGCCCCTTGCCCTCCAGCTTTCCCTCCAATCTAGTCATAGGGCCAGGGAGAAATCGTTCTAAAACACAGACCTTAAAACACTTCAAAGGCTTCCTGTCGCCCTCAGTGTCCAAGCTCCTCAGCAGCATTGGCTCTGCTTGTCTCTTCAGCTTCCTATCCTCCGAGCCCTATCACGTTATACTAGTGCCAAATGGAATTTCCTTTAATTCTTTAAACAAGCCACATCTTCTCTTGCTGCCTCTGGTCTTTTTCACAAGCTGTTCACTCTGCTTGGGATCCTCTCCACCTTTCTTGGTTCTTTTCCTCTGTTTACTTGCCTGTATTTATCTTTCTCATCTTTTCTCTCTCTGGTGCAGAATTTAGATACTACCATCCCCCTAAACTATATAAAATATAAAAATACTTCTGCTATATAAAACTATATAAAGTATAAAAATACTTCTGCTATATAAAGCTATGTAAAGTATAAAGAATACTTCTGCTTCATTGACTAGGCTAAAGCCTTTGACGGTGTGGATCACAACAAACTGGAAAATTCTTAAAGAGATGGGAATACAGACCACCTGACCTGCCTCCTGAGAAACCTGTATGCAGGTCAGGAAGCAACAGTTAGAACCAGACACGGAACAATGGACTGGTTCCAAATTGGGAAAGGAGTACATCAAGGCTGTATATTGTCACCCTGCTTATTTAACTTATATGCAGAGCACACCATGCAAAATGCTGGACTGGATGAAGCACAAGCCAGAATCAAGATTCCAGGAAGAATTATCAATAAATTCAGACATGCAGATGACACCACCCTTATGGCAGAAAGTGAAGAGGAACTAAAGAGCCTCTTGATGAAGGTGAAAAAGGAGAGTGAAAAAGCTGGCTTAAAACTCAACATTCAGAAAACTAAGATCATGGCATCTGGTCCCATCACTTCATGGCAAATAGATGGGGAAACACTGGAAACAGTGACAGGCTTTATTCTTTTGGGCTCCAAAATCACTTCAGATGGTGACTGCAGCCATGAAATTCAAAGACGCTTACTCCTTGGAAGAAAGCTATGACAAACCTAGACAGCATATCAAAAAGCTGAGACATTACTTTGCTAAAAAACGTCCATCTAGTCAAAGTTATGGTTTTTCCAGTAGTCATGTATGGATGTGAGAGTTGGACCATAAAGAAAGCTGAGCGCTGAAGAATTGATGCTTTTAAACTGTGGTGTTGAAGACTTTTGAGAGTCCCTTGGCTGCAAGGAGATCCGATCCTAAAGGAAATCAGTCCTGAATATTCATTGGAAAGACTGATGCTGAAGCTGAACCTCCAATACTTTGGCCACGTGATGCGAAGAACTGACTCATTAGAAAAGACCCTGATGCTGGGAAAGATCAAAGGCAGGAGGAAAAGAGGATGACAGAGGACAATATTGTTAGATGGCATCACTGACTCAATGGACATGAGTTTGAGCAAGCTCTGGGAGATGGTGATGGACAGAGAAGCCTGGCGTGCTGCAGTCCATGGGTCGCAAAGAGTTAGACAGCACTGAGTGACTGAACAGCCACAAATATCCTGAAACACCCTCCCCCATTTCCCTACTAAATCTGAGTTTGGGGGTCCTCCCTAGAATCTTTCCCATTCTGAGGCTCCGCATTCTGAGGTATTTAGCCTTTCCCTGTGAGGGCATCTCTTTATTCTCAAGCATAGCCCAGCACCTTGTTCATGTCACATAGCTCAAGAAATATTTGTTGAAGTGAATTTAAATTGAACCATTGTTTACATTCTTAGAAACATTTCCCCTTAACCTTTGCTTTAATTACATTGAACTTTCCATTTTCTGTAATCATGTAAATTTTGTTAGGGGCCATATCATATAAAGATTCTAATCTTACTATTTTACATTTTGCGAATTACATTCAGTTTTACTCAGGCTTCATAAACCTTATTTTTAATGACCACATACTATTTCATCAGGTGCATGTACCTCTGATGAATTTCTGTTCTATATTTGGACATTTGAGATTGTTTTTCCTGCTACAATTTGTTCATAATTTTGCTATCTTTGTATATCTTCGGGCTTAAAGCCTTTTTGTATTTTGAATTATTTCCTTAAAACATCCAATGTAAAATGTTAAGGTCAATAGGCATTTAAAGTTCTTAATACATGTTGCTTAACTGCTTTGGCAAAGTGTTACTTTTCACTTCATATTCCTACCAGCAATTTATGTGAGAAGTCATTTCATTCATCCTCACCAAAGTCACTTCCTTTTTGGCCATTAAAAGCTTTCAAAGAACGTGTACCTCCCAAAGGCAACCCTAAGGACACAGGGACATCTGTCTCTCTTCTCACTCTCTCCCCCAGACAGTTCAATTTTTGGAATGCAGACTTGCTTAATTCTTACCCCACTAGGCTCTATAATCACTCTGGGCATCTGTTTACTCCTCTCAGGGAAGTGATAGAGTTTTACATTTTCTGTTTATTCTGTTACAAATCCTTCAGATGGACTCAAGGCAACCTCTACCCTCCTTTCCCGCGCTTCCACCAACACACACTCTCTCTCACACACGCTCACCCACGAATAACTTTATGGTCCACCTGAGGGTACTATCCACTGAGGCCCCCTTCCACTTTGTCTTTTTCCTGGCTCTCTGATTCCTTTGCTTGTTCCTCTAGTTCCTACTTTCAACCTCATTTCCTCCTTTCCTCCCCTTTCCTTCCTTTCTTTACCCAGTTATTCAACAAATTTATCAAGCACCTACTACACCAACCACAAGTGCTGGGATACATAGAAAATAAGGCAGTAGTAGTTCTTGCCTTGACAGAATTGTATTCTATTGGGGAAGAGATTAAAAACAACAAGCAAACTTTTACATTGAAAGTTACACAGCACGATGAGCATTGTAAACGAAACAAAGAACAAGTCAGAGAATATTAGAAAAAAATCTCGAGGTAGAACAATCACCTTCTTTCTTATTTAGCCTCTATCTGTGCTTTCTTTTCTTCAGTTTCTGGCTTATTTGTTTACTACCGGTCTCATATGTAAGCTCCAGGTGGGTAAGGATTTTGCAGTTCATTGCTGAGCCTGGCCCACTGCAGGTTCTCAATGAGTATTTACTGGACAACTTCTTAGCATATGTTAAACTGGGGCCTGAGGATGCGAAAGAGCTCTTGGTGAAGGCAGGTGGTGTCAGAGGCTCCAGGTGGAGGAAACAGCAGGTGCAGAGGGCTCTGGGGCAGGGTAAAGGGGCAGAGAGCAGCCTAGAGGGGCTGTGTCAGGGTGAGCAAAGGGGCCAGTGACACCAAACAATGACATTTGGCTGGCAGGCAGGGCCCCTATCATGCCAGGCCTTGTAGGCTGTGGTCAGGAGTTTGGATATCATTCCAAGGGAAATGGGAAGCCACTAAAAGCTTTGCTTTGACATGATACTGGGATATGCCTCCCTGCATTAGCACAGTATAACTAAAATATTTGTGTGTGGTGGGGAGGGTGGGATGGGGATAATTCACGTGTTGAGTTCTTGTACAGATCTTTCCTCACTCTGTGACCCATATTCTCCCTATTGGGTGTGGAAGATTAGACTCCTTCCAAGCCTATTGTTTTGGGACCCAGTCATTACCAGGCAACAAACAGAAGACTACACTCCCCTCATTAACATATGTCCTTGTTTGGATGTCCGTATTTCCTCTAGTAAGAGGGGAAACCTCACTCCTGAAGTGGAGTCCAGAGCTGGCTGCCATTTTTAAGATGACAGTAGATCCGATACAGATTTGGTGACCTGAGGGACCATCCTTTCTATTTCTGTGGTCTTAACATGAATGTGGAATCATGGCTTTCCCTTGAACTCTGCCATTTGGTCTGATGGAATGGAATTGTGCCCAGCTTGGTTCATTTCTACTAGACTTGTTTGGGGTCTAGTTGAGTCTTGCTGTGAGGAGTCAAGCCCTGTAAGTGCAGGAGAGACTTCCCACAAGGAGAGTTTCCCAGAGCTCTGCTAATGGAAAGGCCTACTGCCTCTCAGCCCTTGTCATCGAATGACCTTCTTCGGGGGCACTTACCTTCTGGCCTCTGAGTCCTGTGCTCTCTCCCTTCAGCAACCCCTACACCTGACACAGCTCTTGGCTTCTTCCACTGGCAACTCTGCCTGTCACTGATCGTTTCAGGGCAAACTACCTCCTCACCCACTCACTTGCTTGGATCCCGTTTGCCTTACCATTCCCATTAGGGAAGGCCCGCCATTCCCAGTCAGTTCCCCTCAGGGAAGCCACATTGTCAGTTGTCCCTGAGAGACCTATTTCCCTTTGCTCAAACCTGGGAATCCGTGGAGTTGACAGAGCTGGAAGGTGCGTAAGTAGCACAGAATAAAACAGATGGTGCGAGTGGACACTGGGCAACTGGCAGACTCAGGAGACTGTAACACAAGGCACATCAGAGATGCCATTTCCCTCACTTCCTGGAGCGGGCATAGAGATGGAGGGGTTCCTTTTTCTCTTTTGATTGTGAGCAAAGGGCCCTGCATAAATCTGATGATTGTAATTGAGTTAAATATGCAACAGACTCAGTCTGGCACATACTTAATAGGATACCTAATTGTTACTGGGTTGCCTGGCACTTAGGCACACCCTATAAGCAGTTTGCTGCTGTATTATTTCTTTTGTTTGGCTAGACCCCCTTTGTTTTTCTCATCTCATTTTACTTATCTAGCATCTATAATTGGCATTGATGGTATTCCACCATGGTGCTATGTTAATTTCACATGAGCACATCACACTTTATAGCCATTATTATCCTGCAGAGGAAATTAGACACAGAGTCCATACACATAATTAACAAGTGGAAGGGGCCAGTACCGTGTTCTGATCCTGGCGTTCTGACTTCAGCCCACGCTCTTTCAACATTATTGTGTGCTGTTGTATAATCACTCTCTCCCTGAAGGTCTTAGGAGCTCATCTGCCAGCAGCAGGAAGAGTGATCCAGGCAAAGTAAGGACATTCTTGCCCTTAATTGAAACAGAGCTTTGGATTCCAGGAGCTGGTGATATTAGGGTAGGAGGGTGGGAAGGGTGAAATAAGGTTTAAAGGAGGTGGGATTGACAACATAACCCCAGTGTTCTACATTTTCCCTACTCCCACTCCATCCCTGCACCTAAAATAGAACAGGTCTATTACCAGGGTCATTCTTGTGATATACTAGGAAGAAGAAATTCTCTGGCCAGAGAATGGCTCCTCCCCTTACTTGCTTATTGCTCAGTGAGACAGCATTTTATTCCAAAACAAGAGTAAAAAGGTAGAGAGATGGGTACATAAACCTCTGGGTATGTGATTGTAGGGGAATGCCTTAGAAGGGTGGAAGGCAGGTGGAGCAGTTAGTGGGAGGGGTGTGGTGGGGAGGGAGAATGAAGAGAAGGTGAATTTCCTCATTCACCGATGTTGTAACATGGTCCTTAGCATTACAGAAAGATTAATCTCCTTGATAGTCTTCTCTATTTTCAAGTGCCATGCCTAGTCCTTTGGGAATAGGAGTTTTCTCCACTTATTTCCTAACACAGAACTTCCATTTATTGGCTTGCCAAGGACAGGGGTCACATTATCTCTGATGGCAATCAGAATTGCTTCATAGCCAATGGAATAAGCTGCTTACTTCCGATGGATGGAACAGCAGTGGGAATTTGTACTCTCATTTGTGGCGGTCACGTGAATGCTTTATTTTTCTTGGTCACTGAACCTGTGTACAACTGCAGAGAAGGTGACAAGGAAGTGTGAAAAGATACTAAATCCAGTTGAGCAATCTGTTCTTTGCAGGCTTGGGAGTCCTGAATAAAAAGCTAGTACTTCAGAATAGGTCAAATGGATAGCTAGCCAGTCATGGTTGCTATGGTAACCAACAAACATATTTGGCTTCCAGAGGCCCTGACCCTGAAGAGGATGATGGCTTTTGTTATCGTATTTGTGAACTCCGCTTCATCTGTTTCTCCACTATGTATTTTCAAAGTTGTTAATAGTAACGAATTACTCATTACCTGCAGTTCACCTTTGCTCGGGTTTGCTGCTAACCCAGGCCCCCACCTCCCTCGCTGCTGTGGTCAGTGTCTGGTGTGTGGGTCTGACCTCTCTTGTAGCCTGCAGAGGTTTATGGAAACCACAGACAAGCATAAGGAGACTAGAGTTCTGCTGTGTGACTTCAAACCCTGGGGCCCCTCAGTTCTATTTATAAAGGAAACAAAAATACCTACCCTACTGACCTTATGGGGTTCTTTGAAAATATATAAAGCTTTAGACGTAAAGATAATTTGAAAATGTTTAGCGCATTATATTCACTTAAAAGGAGTGCAATATTTTAATGTTTCAATCTTCACGTAGAATGCTAGAATACAGATGCCTGATGTTTGCTCTTAAGTGTCAGTCCTAACTGAGTGATAGAGGGGCTGCCTCAGTGTTGAGGATTTCAAGGCTGCAGCTAAGCTCAGCTGGCAATAGTGGCAATCATTTAGTGACGTCTGCTACGCTTGCAGGAGGGAGGTGTGGCATCACAAGTGCTGGGTACCTGCTACCTTGGCGTAGGACATTCCTCCATTGCTCCGTGGGCTGCATCTGGAAGTTGACATTCATTACTGCTCTGCAGCTTGTTTGGTGCTGGTCTGCCAGACTGATTCAAGAGAGAGAAATACTAGTATTTCAGGCTGAAATCTATAATGATTTTGGTTTTCCAAAACAACATTTTGATTTCTTGCTGGTAAAAGTGAAATGTGTTTATCATTGGAAAATTGACAAATAACAGAGTAGCAGACAGATACAATAAGAACAGCTCATAATCTCATCATTCCTGGGCAACTTAATATTTTGGTTACGTATTTCTTGCCTTTGATCTGATTTATTAATATTTTTAAATAACCATTGGGTGCTGTATGGAAAATGGATTTTAGGCAGGCAGTGTGGATGCAGAGAGACCAGTTGGGAACCTCTTACAAAAGTCTAGGGAATAGATGCTGGTATCCTGGGCTGAGAGCTGAGCATGGAGACAGTGAAAGGTTTTTGGACTGAGCACATATGTTTTGAACACAGAGGCAAGGGGACTTGCTGATAGACTGGATGTAAGGAAGGAAGGCATGAAAAGGATGATGCTCAGATTTCTAGTCCTATTTCTGGTGCAGTGATGATCCAGGTACAGAGGTGGAGAACAATGGAAGAGAAGTGTGTTGGAGGGGGTGGTGTGGTGGTGAAAATCAAGAGTTTAATTTCGGATGTAAGAAGCCTGAATGGAAATTTCATACGCCAGTGGAGATTTCAAGTAGGCAACTGAATATATGGTGAGAGCTCTGGGGAAGAGGGATGGGACTGGAGACTTTAACTTGAGGATCATCAGCCTAGAGAGGATGGAGAAGAGATGACTGGTCTAGGGAAGTTAAATTCAGATGGAGAGGAAGACTGAGCACAGTGACCTGAGGGCGTCCAAAATGTGTCTATTGGAAAGTAGGGAGGATGCGGCATAGGAGAGCAGCCAGTGACCAGTAGGAAGTCTAGGAGAGGGTGCAGTAGGTGGTACCGAGGATAGAAGGCAGTTCAAGAGAAAGTGCTCCCTTTCTCTTTGCACATACAACACTTACATCCATATGTTACACGTATGTATATGTACATATCCATATTTTTCACATACTGTCTCTTTTTACATAAATATAGGTTTTTTTCATTTATCATGAGCATTTCCTCATTCCTTTAAAAAATGGTCTAAAATATTATTTAAAGTATTCTATCCCTATGGTTGTAACTTTAAAAAGAAAAAACTGTGTGTACATCTTGTGTTCCTTTAGATTCAATTCCCTGAAGTGGAATTACTGGTGGATATAAACATCTGTAAGGCTTTTGATCCATGCTGTCAAATTACCATTCAGACAAGTTGTACCAAGGCTGTACATTCCAACCACAAATAACTGAAACCAAGTAATTGGCAACAACTGTTACCATCAGTTAAAAAAGAAAAAAATATACAATGCTATCTAGTTGTTTTTCCCATAGGTGTGACTGAATTGATGGAGGCTGAGCATACTTCAAGGTAAGGCTTCTTGTGTGCAGTCTGTGTGGTGAGCAAGTTGATCCTGTACCCAAACCTTGTTAAATATGAAGAAAAGGAATGTAAACCTCACCCAAGTCAGCCATTCAGGGCAGGAGGGCTGGGGAGGAGGAGGAAAGCTGGTTCCGGGCCAGTTTCTCTGGTGAGGGGTGGAGTAGACGTCGGTCAGCAGCACGGAGATGGTGCGGTTCCCACCGCTCGCTTGCAGGGCCTCCTCCCCTCCCCGCCTGCCTTCCTGTGGCCCAGTCTGGGAAAGGGCGTGGTCACCAGCAGGCAGGGGTAACTCGCAGAAGCCCAGCAGCAGTGAGAGCCCGGTTGTGGTAGGTGGTGGAGTCCCTGTTGCCCCGTGAACAGCTGCCCGAATTGCCCAACTAAGCAACAAACAGAGGGATGCCCCCGGTGCAGCGTCCCTTGCTGACTGGGTGGAGCCGTTTCAGTTCTGACAGGCCTGGCCTCCGTGTAGAGACCTTAAGTATCCTCCGCCCAGCCTTTCTGGGCATCGGTCCAGCTGAAGTGGAAAGACCCTCTGTGTGGTGAAACTGCCGCAGGGCTCGGCATCTTTCTGTTGGTCTGCTGCATTGCAAAGGACAATTCCACCACCCTGTTCGGCCCTCGGTGTGGAAACTACAGATACTGAGGTGATAGGCATCTGAAGAACGCGTGGGACACAAAGATAGGTTGAAAATGGGAATTGTGGCAATCCTGCGTGTACTATCTCACATTTCATAACCGTGCCAATAAAAACAGGAAATATTAAAAAAAAATGCAACCCTAAAGATAAAAAGAAAGTGTCGCTGTCCTTTGCTTTCTGGATGGCAGTGCCGCATGTAACGGCTTCCACAGTAGCCAAGAAAGAGTTCCTGAGACAGAACTACCATGGAAGGTAGCACACACTCCAAGTCCAAAGGAAACATTCTTTGAGAAGTCAAAAATGACAATAGAAAGTTTTCAATGGAAATAAGACTGATATTCAAGTTTCTTCGGTTTGTTTTCCTTTTGAAATTATAAAATAACACATCTCATTATGAATAAACTCATGGAGGAATGTATAATGTAAAACTTGTCTTCCCTTGCTCCCTCAGATGTCATTTCTAGTCTCCAATAGTTTGGTGTGTATTTCTCAGAGGTTTGTTCATGCAATTGCAAACATTTGTATAAGAGTATATTATATGACTGATGTAGATAGGATATGTTTATCAAACTGCCAACATATAGTGCTCCATAATATATACCCAAACATGTAATTTTGAAAATGAGATTAATCTATACAAATTCTGCAACTTGTTTAAAATTTTAAACCCACTTTCTCTTTGCCTCTTCACAGGTGGTTTACTTTGATCCATGCTTTATAAAAGCAAAACCTTTGTGTGCCAAAGACTACCAGATTCACTCATTCAACTACTTGTTGCCTGCCAACTATGTCTCAGGCACCATCAAACTGATAACTTATTCCAGTGGATTCTTAGAGTGTTTATTTTCTTTGGAGAGGTATTCTATACACCGGGAAGAGCAAAATTTTGGATTCAGAAGAGCAGAGCCCTGAAATCACATTTACTGAAATTTTAATGCAGGTGCTGCCTTTATCTATCTGGGTGATTTTAGGCAACTTTCTTCATCTCTAAGTCTGTAAGATGAAGTTAAAAGCAAGGCAGGATGATTAAGTGAAAAGCATATGTGAAGCATTGAACACAATGTATAGGCATTTGATAATGTTAGTTCCCTTTCCCCCATCACCTTTTAATTTGTCACTTTAAACATTCTACCTTTTAAAATTCCACCTTTTGAATTGTTAAATGTTCTATCGCTTGAATTAGACAATAAACTCTTATAGGTTAGAAGCCACATCTTATATTGCTTAACAAACCCAAAAACATCCATCATGGTGCCCTGAACATGAGAGATAATGAATAAATGTTTGCTGATTGATTGATTGATGGTTTCTTGACAAGGTTAAAGCTGAAGGACGTACTGCTCTCTGGAGTCAGGCACATAGTAATGAGCTTCAGAGAAGAAAATAAGCCTCAGTTCTTGGAGGAAGGCCTAGCACCTCAGGGAGACATGGTGCTGATGGAGGAATAGGATGCTGGACCAGCTCTGCTGTATGGGTTGCAGATCCTGTTGGCCATTAAAGAACAGTTATGCAGTCATACGAGGACTTCCTGATCACCCTACCATGACCAAATTCATTTAGCCAAGCATTTCAACAGGCTGTCACTGTGGCACATGGATTGAGGGGATTGCTCAGCTGTTATTATATGCTTACAAGAGAAATTTGGAGTAATTAATGGGCTGGGGATCAATAGCAGTACTATCTTTCAGGGAACAATCTAATTTTCTTTCTGCATTAAGAGGGAAAGACAAAGATTTCACACAGTTAGAATAGATGGATCCGAGTCATAGATATGAGCTGCTGAATCTCTTGGCTTATATAAAAACTTTAACTTTTAGTTTCTATTTACTTTTTGAAAGGGTAATGAACACGTGGTGGTTGTCGTTGAGTTGCCCAGTGTGTCTGACTCTTTGCGACCCCCATGGACTGCAGCACACCAGGCCTTCCTGTCCCTCACCATCTCCCGAAGTCTGCTCAAGTTCATGTCCATTGCTTTGGTGATGCCATCCAGCCATCTCATCCTCTGATGCCCTCTTCTCCATCTGCTCTCAATCTTTCCCAGCATCAGGGACTTTTCCAATGAGTCAGCTGTTCGCATCAGATGATCGAAATACTGGAGTCTCAGCTTCAGCATCAGTCCTTCCAATGAGTATTCAGAATTGATTTCCCTTAAGATTTACTGGTTTGATCTCCTCACTGTCCAAGGGACTCTAAGATGTCTTCTCCAGCACCACAGTTCAAAGGCATCAATTCTTTGATGCTCCACCTTCTTTATGGTCCACCTCTCACAACTGTACATGACCACTGGGAAGACCAAAGCACTTGGTGTGTCAGTATAAAGTGGTACAGAATGGTTGCTCCCTAGAAGCAACCACTATCGCTAGTGTCTTGGGTGTTCTTCCAGAAATGACACCCTTTGTGTGTGTGTGTTTGTGTGTGTGTCTGTATGTATGTGTGTCCATGTGTCTTAGCTAGAAAGAGTTTCAAGAACCCAAGAACTTCCTGGAGGTCTGCTATGTCTTTTTGGTTCATCCCTGTATCTCTGGTGGCTAACACAGAGGCCAGCCGGTATTGTCCAAAATTCATTGTTCATTGACTGACTAGATCTATTTTAATCTATGACTCTTGAGATCTATTTTAATCAGTGACTGACTAGCTCTATTTTAGCAGTTTTTAAAGTGATTTGCATTAGCGTGGTACATCTTTATTGTGAATTAACAAAAGTCATACAATTTGACATGTCCGGAGAACAGCGAGTGAGTGAAAATCATCCAGTCGTGTCTGACTCTTTGCCACCCCATGGACTATACAGTCCATGGAATTCTCCAACTCCAGAATACTGGAGTGGGTAGCCTTTCCCTTATCCAGGAGATCTTCCCAACCCAGGGATCGAACCGGGGTCTCCTGCATTGTGGGCCGATTCTTTACCAGCTGAGCCACAGGGGAAGCCCTGGAACGTAGAGTATCTTAATTAATTTTAATGTATTAGTACAATAGTACTAATGCAGAAATTGCCTGTTTGAATGTTCGCTAATGACTAGGGGAGCTCTTTGGAAAATATGTACCATTTGAGTTTAAATAAGGATTGGCTAATAAGCAAAAAAGAACATTGAAAAATATGTCAGAACACATGTGCAAATTAGCGTGCTTATTGAAAGCTGCTCCTTCGGGAGACTGTACATTTTAATTGTCTCTGGGCTCATATACCACCTGTCACTATGGCTGCTGCTGCATTTATTGTTACTATTGCCACTGCTGCCAATATTATTGTTTATTTAGTAAATAGTATGTATCAGCACCATGGAAGTATTATATGCACATTATCTCATCTCATAGCAACATTATCAAGTAGGTATCATCACCATCTGCTTGTATAGATGAGGAAACTGAGACACAAAGTGATTTCATAACTTGCTTTTATTCACAAAGCTCATGCAATAGTGGAATCGGGCAAGGGGGTTGGGGAGAGGAGATTGGGGCCCAGCTTGATTCCAGAGCACATACATCTGATCAATACTTCAAAGTCACATCTCATTTTTGACTAGAAATGGAGCATTCTTATTGATTAACCTTCCTCTTTGCCAGATTTAGTTCCAAATGATGTTTGATTCGATCAACAAATGAAATCCATCTTCAGAAAGAATGATGTTTTGTCAGCACTGTGGCTTTTCAAAAGATAGTGTCAGTTGCTAAAGTCAGTTCAAAGAGAAGAACTTCCAAAATGGTTTGCATCATTAAAATGAGTGACCAGCTTCCTAAATTTTCCATTTTGAAATGGGTAATACCCATTTATGTGTTTTTTTAAAATCCATCCTTATAGTTATTGTCATGTCTCATGCATTCACTTAAATAACAGGGAACTTGGGGAGTTTCCTGTTAGAGTTTTATAATCAGAAAACACCAAGTTGCTTGTATTTCTTCACATTTCATCACTGGGGCTTTATAATCCAGATAGTCCTAGGCAAATCTGCGAATTATGCAAAATGTATCTTGCCACATCCCTTTCTTTCAGCACTTCCTTTTAATTACTTCTCCATCAACTCTCTCCTCGCCTCCCTCAAAAACGTTCAATCAGCATCAGCAATCATATGTAGAGCAAGTTCAAGGTCCCACTCTGTCCTTTCTGGGTGCTCCTTTCATGTGCTGCAACGTTATCCTTCTTTTTAGCTATTGGACCAAAATTCTATTCTTACAGGATCACCAATAGTAATTTTAGAAGAAAAGACAGAAAAGAAAAACTAATCCACAGCAAGGGGTGAATGACTGATAGCTAAATGTAGAGGTCCTGGCAGGAGTACTGACATTCAGAAAGAGAAATTTATTAGGCCAAAATGATTATAATTCATTTTGGGCTGAATACCATTCTTGTCCTTCCTCAACTATAACAGATCCTACATGGGGACCTTTCTTGTCCTACCTCAACTAAAGCTTATCTTACATTTTTGGTTGGACATTAGTCTAGTCTAAGACGATCCTAGATACCTGCTTCCACTTTTGGAGTATTGTGAAGACACCTACTTTGGTTGGCAAAGGACAGGCAAGGAGAGGTGAGGGGATCTAAGCCTTCCAAGGAGACCTTCAGATGAGTCCATGAGAAATACCCTGACTTACTTCATTCTGGACAAGACTGTTGTGGTGGTTGTGATTGTTTGTTTTGATTTTTAATGGGGAGAGATGGACAACCTTAAATCGTCTTTACTTTCTTGCCTCTAACAATGCTTTTGACTTACTGGATGTCTGTGGTTCCCTGACACACCAACTTTTCTGCCAGTTTCAAAGTGAAATAGTATTTGGGGCATGCCACCTAGTGGCGATAGCTTTTGGTTAATTGCTCATTGGAAGAAAGGAAACCAAACCTTAGTCAGTCAGTCTCCTGGGCCTAAAGCCACAGTGAGGCCATCTGGGTTATCCTTTAGCTTTTCTGTAAGCAGGCAAGTACATCACCTTTTCTATGGACCTGAGACAGAAAAGACAGGCCGATCAAAGCTGCCGGGGCTCAGAAACCCACCAACTCCCAATGCCCCGGTGAAATTTAAACTTTGGCAGCCCGCCAGCCTGGGGACATAAACTTACATCCTCACAGGTTTTTTGGCAGTCCCAGCAACAAATGCTAGGGAGACAACAATGCTATTTCTGAGTCTTAACCTCAACTTACTTCCTGTCCTCTCTCTCACCTCTTTTGCTTCCTCCTGCCCCTTACCCGCCTTGGCTCCACATTCTCTTCTGTGTTTACTCCTTTTCTTCTACTGTCATGCTTTGTATCCCTAAGAATCACCACATAATACTTTTAAAAACTTGCTCTAATTTCCTTTTTAAATTGCATATTTACTTTTTCTCCCTTTATTACATATCTCTTATGCTCTGTGTTCCTGCATAAGGCAGTTTTCATATTCATAATCACATTTAACCTTCATGGGGTCCCTATGGCCACCTATGAAGCACTGTTGTGATGTTATTTTGCAGAAGAGGAAATTGAGGTCTGAGAAGTTAAGCAGCTTGTCCAAAAATACACAATCTGTAAGGGGGACACAGAGAAAGAAAACTTTGATCCTTGGATCTACAGCCTTGTGGCCACGTTCTGACGTCTTCATAGATCCCAAGTATGAACATAGCTTTTCCAAGCATTTTTCTTTGTCTTCAAGATATGAATAGAGAGAACCCTCCACAAGGAGGCTAGTGTAAGCCTGAGAGCCAAGGTGAGGAATTTGAAATAGGGTATGAGAAAGTGGAAGGAGAACTAGCTAGGGAGGGACTGTTAGATTTTCATAGCCCCAAGAATAATAATTGCTAACTGCTCTGTATGTGAAAGTGAAAGTCACTCAGTTGTGTCCAACTCTGAAACCCATAGATTGCAGCACTCTAGGCTCCTCTGTCCATGGAATTCTCCAGGCAAGAATAGTCAGGGATCTTCCCAATCCAGGGGTCAGCCTCAGGTCTCCTGCATTGCAGGCAGATTCTTTAGCATCTGAGCCTGTATACATTCTCCATTTTATTCTCATAAAATTCTGTGAAGTGTATATACTAATATCATCTTATTTTAAGGCTAGAGCAGTAGTTGGTCCAAGGTCATCCTGCTAGTAGGTGGCTGGGGAAGAATTAGAATCCAGTTTGTCTGACTCCAAAGTCTTCTCAACTGCTGTACAAACTTCCTTTCCATGTCAACTAGATCTAAGAATTTGATAGTGAGATGGTCACAGGTCTTACCGCTGGTTTTGAAGGTATGTCTGCAGGGAGCCATGGGACAGATGAATGAAGAGGGAGAGACTGGGACAGAATAGAAGACTAAAATGAAACAAAGCCTGGTGGTGGTGGTGGCGGGGGAAAGCCTGAAAAAATGCCAGTTGCAATGAAAGTAACCTCTGGGGAAGATGGACTGATAATCTTCAATGAAAAAAGTTTTGAAGGAAATGTTAACCCATTGAAAAAGTTCAAATTTGGGGTTTTCTTGTTTTGTTAGCAAAGGATAAATATATGAATTGCTGTTAGAAATGGCTTTCCCTCCATACAATGCTAGTACGTTTTCCAAACATGATTAACTCAAAATACTCATATTACTTACCATAAAACCAATAGAATAGTCTTTCACACTATTTCACAAGTTTATGCTGTAGAGTAAAAGATGAGTAGAAATATTAATTTTCAGGGACTGTGTCCATTTAAACTGCTCCTGTCTTGGTTTCTTAATCACTGAAATAAAATAGATAATACTCTCTACTTCACAGGCATTGTGAAAATTAATGAATAGATACTAAGAACTTGGGGAGGAATTAAAGGAATATGTCAGTATATGCTATTCTTGTATCCTCATTCCTATTCTGAAGTCATAATGCTCTGACGGTGACACTGATAGTCATCACCATGGAAACCAATGATATATGCTCTCTTTTGCTCTGGGGCCTCTTTCCATCCTCCAGGCAGTTGCAGAGACTGCTGCAAAAATAAGATTAACTCCCTGTTCTTACTGTTTTTAAGTTCTTTCACTGGTTTACAAATGCCATCTCTACTAAAGTTTTCCTTCAGTGCTTCCCTATACCTCCACCACCATCTTTCTATTCTAGATCAGCCCCTACTCGTTTCTGTGAGGGTGATTCTGGGCAGCACGCTTTTTCATTCCTTTGTTCTCTTCTATCTTGGTCTTCCTTTCCTCCTCGTAGGTGGGAACAACCTTTAATGAGTCACCAAGTTGTCCTTTATCCCTATAAATGTTCACATGGAGAAGCCAAGCCCACTTAAAGTTATAAACTTTGTTATTGTGACCAGTTATTGAGATTTCAATGTCTTTGTGGTGTTTTGCTTCAGTTATTAAGAAACTACCATAAATAAATGGCTTAAATTGTAATTCTTGATGATGAGTGCAATCAAATTAATACCAGTTACTCAACCTATGGGGATATCCACCTAGATGGATACTAGGTTGTCTCTATTAACGTTTTGTAAATGAGTTCAATTAGATTTTTGAAAATCTGATATTCTTTGTTTCTTGAGAGATTATTTGGCACATTAAAGTATTCTTATTACAACATTTTAATCTGGTGCAATGAAATGTATGGATTCCCTAGTGAATACTTCAGATGTTTTTCCATATTTCCAAGTATTTTTCAGTTATCAAACTAATACAGTGAGACCTGACCCTACAGTAACAGAAAATGGTATCTTGCTTTGAAGAGAACATCCTGAACCACTTCTATTGAAACTTGCTGCCAGGAGTCATTTTTTCAGTGTTAAATTGCGCCCCAACCCCCCGCTTTTCCCTTCCCTCCTTTTGAGTCATTTAAGATGAAAAACAGGAAAAGAAGGTACACTGACTTAATAGTTTTCCCAGCCTTCAAATAATCCCCTTTAAACCATTCTATTTCACTTTAGTTTCTCCTTCCCAGCAGGAGGCTAGCATCTAAGCAGCTGACATCTTGCCATGGAGTAGCTGTGAAGATATGAGAAGCACTACAAAACTGTAGGAGCCTCTGGCTGAGCCTCTTTGACAGGAAGGAAGGACTGGGCACTGGGCTGTGAAGTATGTGCCCTGAGGACAAGTTTCCCTGTCTTTACACTCTCTGTACTTGTGTGGTTCTAACTCAAGCAGGCCCTGGTAAAAGTATGCATGTCTATTTCATGAAGTGCCAGACAGCCCCCGGTTCAGGGAGCCAGTGGGGGTTGTCAGGCAGGATTTGAGGTGCCATCCTTCCCTTAGCTTGCCAATCTAGGACTGGAAGTGAAAGCCTTGAGTTGATGGTTATGTCTGGCTTAACCTCCTGTGCCCACACGTACTTCGTCTCTCCCTCTGCCAGGTGACCGCCCTCTCACTGCTGCTTCTCATGTCAAATGCTAAGCATATCCCAGGATTTTCAGGGGGCCGGTGACCAGAGGCCAGGCTGGCTGAAGCCTCGGTTAGTTCTTCTGGTTTTGTGGGCACAAAGGAACTAAAATGAGTAGAACCTAAAGTTAAATTAAACCAGAGTACAGAAAGACATTTGCTTGATGCCTTTTTAGAATGAGGAACAAGTGAGTGGAAGTGGCTCTCATGGCTCACAGTGGCCCCAAGTTCTTCAGCATTTCCTGCGTTTCCCCTCCGTCTCCCTTACTGGAATGAGCCCTGTGACACTTTGTGTCAGCCACTGTGTTAAGTGCTTTACATACATCTCAATGGCATACCTACAATAATTACTGTTATTATTACTTTTAATAAGCACTATTATTATGTTGTAATTATTTCATTTTTACAGATGAAACTGAGGTTCACTAACCATTTTGTAGCTCAGAGCGTAATAAATATTGAGGGCTCAAGAATGTTTATTTAACTGAAACTTGACCAATTCTAAGGAGTTAGTCCCGTCATGGTGGAAATCCTTGACTGGGATGAAGGCAAGTGTTTTTTTAAGAGTGTGGCGATAGTGGGAATTCCCTGGCTTGGTGCTTTAGGGGTTAGGACTTGGCATTTCACTGCAGGGGACTAGTGGGGAACTAAGATCCCACATGCTGTGCAGTGTGACAAAATTATTTAGAAGAAAAAGTTATTTAGAAAAAGAGTATGGAGCTACTGACTCATCACTAGTCTCTAGGAGTTTCGGTGAGGGGGTACCTTTCCTTGATCCTTTTAGAGTCCTTGGCTAGGTCCAAAAATTAAACTGACAAAGACAGATGAACATACCAAAAAAAAAAAGCATTACAAATTTATTGAATATAAGTTTTATGTGACATGGGAGCCTGTGATAATGAAAAGAAGATCTGAAGAAATAGACTTATGTAATTTTATGCTGAGTTTTTGATGAAGTGTGGTCAATGTAGAAATATGATAGGTTAGGGAGTATGAAGAAGCAGGTATAGTAAACTGGAGCAGACTTAGCAAGGTCTGTTTGTTGGGATTCCTTAAGGGTCCATTTGTCTTCAGAGATAATCATGCTACTTTCCCCCAGGTATAGGGAAGGTACTTCTCACATAAGGGTTTTCTGACTTTTCCAGGGAGAAGGCTATGGAAGGAGAAGGTCAGAGTGACCTTCCTGTTTCTGTTTTCTCAAACCCCCTTCAGCTGAAAATGTTCAGTATACCAGGGTGCCATATTTTGCATTAGCAAGTCCTGAACCCCATCAAGGTCAGTCAGCCTTCTTTCTGCTGCTACCTGATTATAGAGTATCTGGAAAAATCCCTTCCAATTACTTTATAATGCTCGGATTTGTTAGGTTCTATTTCAGCACATCCCAACGTGTTCATAGGTGCAGCTTGTAAAGATGTCTGTGTGGCCCAAAAAGTTGGCTTTAATCAGGAAAGATGGTTTCTTCACTGCGGGGCATCCTCCTACTTTTAATATGCTAACATGCATTGAAAATCTCCTAAAGGGGGACATAAATATTTCATCGATTCTAAGCAGCACTTTCCTCCCACATTTTATCATCTCCAAAGCGAGGATGCTTCTCGCGGACAGAGGCATCTTCCAGCGGCTGTTGGTCAAGCAGCAGTTGTGTGGTGGCGGTCGCTGCAGGGCACATGTGAACTTGTTACAGCTATTGTCGTATGTCGGTCAAGTTAGGAACATTCTTGGAACGACATATGTACATTTAATTGCTCTCTAAACTGTCTTTATAAAGATCACATCATGATTTGGCACTGGAATGAAATGTTACTGTCTATGCCAGGAGGTTTGAAAACAGAACCGTGGGGATGTATGCACGATGTTACAGCAGCCGAAATTCATCATGCAGGGTTAAGCACAATGCCATATTTTCTTGCAAAACGATAATCAAGTGCTTGATAGAACTTAAAGGAAAATACCAAGTGGCGGAGGATATATTTTGTTACTGTGTTGTCCTTGGCTGTCGAGTCACTAAATTGGGTCTGACTCTTTTGCAATCTCCTGGACTGTAGCCCACCAGGCTCTTCCGTCTATGGGATTTTCCAGGAAGGAATACTGGAGTGGGTTGCCGTTTCCTTCTCTAGGGGATCTTCCTGACCCAGGGATTGAACCCAGGTCTCCTGCATTGCAGGCAGATTCTTTACCATTTAGCCACCAGGGACTGAGGTAGGAGAAAAGTCTTGCTTGCCACATGCCAGAGAGCAATGCACCAAAATTCAGGAGAACTGCCAAATCCCTGGAAGAACAGAATGGCCTGGTTTAATTGGCACTGCTTTTTCTTTTTTAGTGGTACATAAGTAATCCTTTATAGGTTTGATGAAATATGTTAATGTGAAACATTTCTAATCTTATTCGACCACAGATTCTTGTTTCCTCAGGAGCATCTCTTGGAACTTGTGTTCTGTGAACTATAATTCTAATAATATCTACCACTTATGATTGGCCAGTCACTATTTAAATACTTCACCTACATTAACAAAATGAATCCTCACTACTGTCTCATGAGGCAGGCACTATTATCTCTATGTTGCAAATGGAGGAAAGCAAGGCACAGGGAGACTGAGAAACTTGCCTTAAATCACACAGCCAGTGTAGCAGAGCTAGGATTCATCACAGGCAGGCGCCCAATGCGTGAATACTTTACGACCACAGCATATAGTAGGGGAAACTGTCCTAGCCACAGACTGGAGGAGAAGAGCGCTGCCAATCTGACCCATGGTTAAAAAATGAGTAAGTACCACAACTCCTACTGACTCTTAAAATATTCAGCAGGAATCTACAAGAGGAAGAAAAAGATTTCCTTGTTCTTTGTTGATACTGTGAATACATTATTTCCTTTTATATATACCTAGACAATCTGCACTCCCTCCAGGATATTAAGATTAAGAAAGAAAGTCACTCTTGGTGGAAGATGAAACATTACAAATTTAACCTGAATAAAATACCAGGAACAAGACAAACAAATATTAGCCCCAGTTCAGGTCACATATGAATGCTCTGAAAGGGTCCATTACCTTACAGGTTGCTGCTCCAATGAAGGGTAAGCTAGTGCTTCATTTTTACAAAGTTGGATGATGGGGCTGGATTTACAGAAATTAGACTACTTTGTGCAACTCTTCCCATCTTTTGACTAGCTACAATTTGTGAGATAAATTTCAGTGAACCAGATGGACTTGCTGATAGGTGTAACAATCTCCTATTAGCTTAGCCCCTAGGGAAGAGGCAGGTGACAGAAGGATTTAGGCAGTGAAATGAAATTGAGAACAAAAGGTGGTGTCACTGCTTGGAGCAGCGATGCTGTTCAGGTCCAATCAGCTTAAGTTTTCCAGGCAGGTGACTGTGAGGATGATTCTGCATAATCCATCTCCTAACAGATTTTGAACTCTGCAAAAACTCAAGCAACACATGTGAGTTGCTTCCTGAGATTAGTTTGGCCTTCCTGAGATCGGTCTGGCCTTATTAAAGCAGCAAGTGAATACAGCAACGGCTACCTTATGGTAATTTAAGGAAATTATACTCTTCAGGAGATAAAATGCTATTCAGTTGCTATTTATCTGTGCCAGCTGGTTAAGAAAGGAAGATGATTCATAGCCAATCCAGTGGGACTAGTGAAAGGCTTGATTACACCTTGGTTCCAGGCTGTCTTGTGGAGCAAATGCCTTGGCATATGTGGGTTCCAGAAAGACCGGAATGATTACACACAGTCCAAGATTTAATGTGGGATTGAGTTTTCTGAGAGAGAACACACAGGTGTTAGGCTAGTTGTGGACAGATCTTTTCTGTTCATCAACCAAGCAGATGAAAGATGGACTCTACTGTAACATGTGAATTGCAGCTCCTAAAGAAATCATAGGTAGATGGCTATCTTTATGGCAGCTGGCTAAATGGCAGCTATCTAAACAAAAACGAAGGCGACATTACAATATCCGAGTTAAGAGAAAGCTTACAAGTGGAAAATTCTCGTGTATTATAATAACTCATCCTTGTGTACAAAAGCTGCTCCACACATATATTATGATAGAAACCAATAGGTAATAAAATTTTGACAGGATTCATTACACTAAGTTTATAAATCAAGCTTCCGGGCTTAAGCGTTAGGGATACTCTTTGTTCTGGAAAGCTGCAAACTAGAAGGACTTGATAAGAAAGTACTAGAAAGTGTCCAGCTGTTAGCTGTTATCATGTTTCCTTTGAACATACTATACAAAGCTTGTGTAGTTGCAGGGAGAGTATCTGAGGAGATTAAAAACCATGGTTACATTAACGCACACCTGTCTCAGGGAAACTGCAGTCACCTTTCTCTCACAGCGTCTGCTCCCTGCAGCTTCTCTGCGTCATCCTGGGCCGTGTTTGGAATCTGTAGTGCCTCAAGTCACTTTCAGCACTGTAGGAGAATAGAAGCCATTAAAGCCGAACTGATGCTAGAGGCAAGACAGTGAATAATCCATTTGAACGCCAGTCAAGAATGCGTGTGGCAGCTCAAACCTCCTCAAGCACAAATATTTTTCCGGAGGTAGAATGACATCTAGATAACTACTGTTTCAAAGTGATGTTAATTGTCTTCAATAAAATGAAATCTGAAATTCCCCACCCATATGGAAATCATCTGAGCTTAGCAAAAACATTTTCAAATACTAATGAGGTGGCATGAAATATTGATTATATTACAAGGTTTCTTAATTTTCATTTCAATTTTTAAACTTAGTACTGTAAGCAAAGATAACCATTTCAAGAACTTTTTAACCAGGTCTGCAAAACCTGTGTGACAACCAGGGCAGATCCTCTGAATGGCCAGCCTCTTAAGGGGCAGAGTTTTCTGAGGTAACAGGCCACAGCTTTCCCCTCCTCTAACAAAAAGCCAGGAGGTACAGATTCCTACTTATGCCACAGAAAATGACTGATCTGTTCAACTTTACAACTCACCGTCTTAGTTGTGTGCTGGAAACAAGCTGCAGTCTTTCCTTCACACTGGAGGTGATGAGGGTTGGGGGAAGGGGAGAACCTAGCTTCAGGAAATGGTGCTTTCAGTGT
This sequence comes from Antilocapra americana, assembly GCA_007570785.1. Lineage (NCBI taxonomy): Eukaryota > Metazoa > Chordata > Mammalia > Artiodactyla > Antilocapridae > Antilocapra > Antilocapra americana. Next base: position 10,310,915 of record ML663563.1, on the reverse strand, counting down.
TAAGAGTAAGGGCTGTTTGGCCAGTCCTAGAGGGACCACTCAGCCCTGTTGTGCTCTTCTGGAGTGAAGACCTGGAGTTCAGGTAGGTGTGGACGAGTTGTTACTCACGGGGAATACTTAACTGATTTTCAAAGGGACAAAGTTAATACAGCACTTCATTTTTTGGATATAGCCAAACTGTTACTCGTGGCAAGATAAAGAAGAGAGTAAGTAACTTTCACAGCACACCAAGGAACATGGATCTCCTTCTAGAGCAAGGCAATTGCCAATTTACTCAGATGCTTATTTCATAATGACTGATGGTTATGGTTGGGTGAGCTCTCAAAGCAATCCTAGTGACCTCACTTATAAAATGGGAGTGGGGAGGTGGAAAGTGGGATGAGATGTTTTTTAGATTCATTTAGAAGCACAGAAATAAAGAGAAGACAAATTGCATCTTTTTATTTAAGTGATTCCTTTCCCTTCACATACCAGAAATGAAGTTTTTGTATAACTTAAGTGAGGATGAATCTTAGAATTTCTTTTCTTGGGTACTCAATATATTGTCTATAATATATTCTGCATTCTTTCACATATCTCCATATGTGAAGATTACTCTGGGTCAGCACTCAATCATGAGTATGTTCTTAATCCCTTTGTGCCTCAGTTTCCCTGGCTATAAAATGGTAATAATAATATTTCTACTTTATAAAGTTATTGTGACGATTAAAAAAGTTAATAAATGTTAAGTACTTATGTAAAGTACTTATCCTCAGATAAGTACTTGTCATATAGTATAGTGTGCATTATTATTATTACTATTATTTTATATTATCAGAGTTTTCTGAATCTTTACCATTTACTTATGACTTCCCTAGGTGTGCAGTAGGGGATATATGGAGCAGGAACACTGCAGTTTAGGAAACATTACAACCTTCCAGGATCTTGTAATCTAATACACATAAAAAATGACATATTTAAAACTACATGGAGTAACATGCTACAATATGTAATCAGAATCAAACGCTGGTTTCAGTAGTAGCAGTAAAGGATGAGATTAAATGGGTTTATGCTTTTCAGGGAGAAGGTTGAGTTTGAGCTGAGTGGAAGAACACGTAGAATGAGCTGGATGAAGCAAAGCGAGGAGGGCATTCCAGGTGAAAACAACATGCAAGAAAGCAGAGAGACCAGAAAGAGTGTGAGTTGGTCTTGGAGCAGTGGGAGACAGAGTTGGCAAAGCAGGTGAGTGGAAGAGAATGGAGCTTCATTATGGTAGTTCCAGAAAGTTCTCTGTATTTAGAGGATTCCCTAACTTATGGAGTGGAAACAGAGGAGAACAGCAAATTTTTGAGTGAAGAACAGAACAGACAAAGACTTTGAGAAGATTTTCATAGTTCAGAGGTTGGAGGCTAAGTCCGTGGAGATCACTGAGGAGGTGGTTGCTCTGGCTGTGGCGGTGTGAGGAGATGGGGGCCAGTCTGGGATATGACAGAGGGAAGAAGAGGAAAGAAAAAGCTTCAAGTGGCATTTTGAGGAAAAATTAGGCAAGATAGCAAGGTCTATCTGTTAACTGACTGGACTGAGGAAATGAAGTAGAGGTAAGTCAAAGGTTATTACAAATATTCAAATCTCTAGATCTGGGAGTTAGAGATCCCATAGAAAACTGGAGGAGATTGATTAAACGAGAAGAGAAGCAAATGAGGAGCCTGGTGTTGTATAAATATAGTTGGCAATGACAATATGACCTCCAATAATGATAGCTGATACTTGTCATTTACTATATACCAGAAACTATGTGTTTTACACTGTGCATTCATTTAATCCTCGTGGAAACTGTTTGGGATAGGTACTTTTATTATTCCCCTCTTACGAGGGACAAGAGGTTGAATAGTTAATACAGTTTATGCAGTTAGACTGGGATTTAAACCCCAGCCATCTGACTCTAGTGCTTGTGCTAGACCACCACTGTGCTTAGTACTCTCAGGAAGTCCAAACTCTGACAGGAAGTGAAGACTGAAAACAACAGTTGGGATTGTCAGCACAGAGGTGTTAATTGCAGTTATGAGAGTGGATTAGCTCTCTGAAGTAGAAGGCAGGCAGATAGGAGAGCAGATGGCCAAGAATGCATCCTGGGGGAGGCCCACACTGAGAAGTCGAGCACAGGCATGCGCAGAGCGGGCAGCGCCTCCGCGAGGGTGAACAGACCAGAAAACAGGCTGATGGCCCAGCCTTGAAGGGACTGGCTCAGGGATGGGTCTGGGGACAGAAATCAGGGCTGAGGAGAAAAAGTTTCCTTGGAGACCAAATGGAGAAATGATAGTTTTGTCAGGGAAATGAAGAAGAAAGGGCAAGAGGGTCAAGTGAAGGGATTTCTTTTCTTTTTTCCAAAATAAGAGAGACTGATAACAGAGACTTATACTTCAAGAGGGTTTCCCTGGCAGTTCAGCTGGTAAAGAATCCACATGTTATGCAGGAGACTCCAGTTTGATTCCTGGGTTGGGAAGATCCCCTGGAGAAGGGAAAGGCTACGTACCCCAGTATTCTGGCCTGGAGAATTCCATGGACTATGTCCATGGGTTGCAAAGAGTTGGACACGACTCAGCAACTTTCATACTTCAAGAACCCAGAGGCAACAAGGAGAATGTAATGTGGAAAAGGAAGGGCATACATATGGGGAAGAAAAGATCCTACAGGAATTTTAAAAGGAAAGAATCAATGGCTTTTACTTAAGTGTGAGGAAAGGACTATTGGATTGTCAAGTCTCAGGGATAGAAATGGTCCTTAAAATCTGGTCACTTGACTAGTCCTTGAGATAGAGGCAGGGTATTGAGGAAGATAAACTTGAACATGCCACACCTCTCCCCAAATTTATTTATTTAGCAAAGAAATATATGTGCTATCTCCATTTATATGTCTCTTAGGCATCTTAGTATTAATAAATCCAAATGACCCTCAATTTTTCACCCTTGCATCTGGTCCTTGCATGTGCACCTTGCATCTAAGAATTTCCTCCTCCATTCTTTTAGTTGTTTAGGCTAAAACCTTTGGCCTCACTTTAGTGTCTCTGTTCCTCTCACATATGGCCTCCAATTCATCAGCAAGTCTTGTCCAATATATATTTAAGATTTATCAATAATTGGATCATGTCTCACTATCTCCACTGATACTATCCTACTCTAAGCTACTGATAATGTTTCCTTGCACTAGCATGGTCTCCTGGCTTCCACCTACCCTAGACCTTGTACAGTCTGTTTTCCTCACAATAACAAGGGTAGTTCTTTAACAATGTCAATTGCATAATGGTACTCTGGTTTTTTTGTATTGGTTTTGCCATACATTGACATGTCTAGAACCCTACAGTGGATTATTGTCTGTCTCAGAATAAATGCAAAGTCCTTGCTGTGCTTACAAGGTCACACCTATCATTTCCCCCCAGGCTTCCTCTACTCTAGCTACACGGACATTCCCGAAAAATCCCAAGGATGTTCTCATCTCAGGGCCTTTGCGTGTGCTGCTCCTATGCTTTGATTCATTCATTCAATTCCTTCTTTCATTCCTATTATTCTATTCAAGGTAACTGGGACTTATCATAAACAAATGGAAAAAGAATCTTGCCCTTGCTCTGCTTACATTTCCAACATGTCTGCCCTTATCACTCCTTTGGCATAGCTTTGCTGACTACCTGATCTAAAACAGCAATCCCTTCCCACCACCCCATTGCTCCATATTCCTTTGTCCTCATTTTACTTAATAACACCTTCTGACATGTCGTGTTATTATTTCATTGTTTATTGCCTATCTCCTAATGCAAGGCCCTTGGCAAGAACTTCACTTGTTTTAGTCTCTGCTGTACTTCTAGAATATGACTAACCCCATAAGATATTTTCAAATATTTGCTAAATAATTAATATATATGTACTTTTAATTTATAAACCCCTATTTTCAATTCTGAAAATATTTCTATCATTTTTTCCCTCTACATTCCTTCTCCTTTTCAACTCCTATATTATGTCAGATTTTGGACCTCTTTGATGACTGTAGATTTTTATGGCTTTTATGTCTTTCCATGGATTTATTTTTCTTTTTGATCCAACTTCCAGGAGGTGTCCTCAATTTTATATTCTAGCTCTTTATATGGCATTTAACGATTCTGCTGTAATGTCTTTAGTTTCTACAAGTTCCTTTATGTTCTCCCATTGTATTGGTATAATCATTTTACTTACAAGCTGGACCAAATAGGATAAAGTATAAATCAGGTTTATTCTTTCCCATTTCTTCCTGTTAAATCCTCTTTCTGAACAGAATCTCATCTAGGTCTCAAACTTTTCAGTTATTCAGAAAAAATCCCTTGTTTGCTTTTAGTCATAAAACAGCCTCCAATTAGTGATTTTAAAGTTCTCATGAAGTACAAAACTCTGATTCACTTCCCTTTTCCCTTCCTCCTGCCTCTCTCCACCCAGACATGTGCCTGACTGGGGAGAGATGCATAACTGATTTCTCTCCTTCAGTGTTTTACCTTCCTCTCTTCCTTATGTTCTGAATGCTGCTTCTGACCTTTTCAGGGCCAGGCTCAAAAGGAGAGAGGATTAAATGAAAAAAAGACCTTTTGCAGCTTGTGCAGTTTGTAACCTGATGATTTCCTCTGATGGGGCAGGTGCCCAGTTGCTGGCTCTGGCCCTCAAAGGATGTACTGGAGGTGTGCCCACCTCTGACCACAGCTCTCTTGGTGCAGGTGGGGCTGTCCAGCAGTCGCCACCGCGATACCACCCTCAGCACCTGGACTTCTGGCCGTTCACTGTTGGGTCACATTTCCCCTCCAGTCTTAGGGAGGAGTGAACATGATGACTGTCGATTGGGTCCCTCTCATCTGTTCAACTTGGCTCATTAGGAAACTCAAACAGTCTTGCCCTACTGTGGGCAGAAATGTAGTCCTGTTCCTAACACAGCTTCCTCTCATCATTCTGCCATTAAACCAGAAAACTTAGCTGTAATCTTTCACTATTTTGTGGGTCCCAGGCAGGAATGAGATAATAGCCTTTCTGTGTCACAGAGTCCAAAGAGGCTCTCCACACCAGGCTCTCCAAATGTTCCCTTGAAGCTCTTCTCAGTCACCTTGAGGTAATGGATAGCATTGCCTCTCTCCAAAAGGAGGTTCAAGGTACATTGTTTAGAGCATTGTATGTGGAGGAAACTGGAGAACCGAGTAGCATAGATGTTATTTTTTCTCCAATCTGAAGAAGAAAAGAATCGTTCTGGCAATGTAGCTCTGGAAGCTGCCTAGCAGTTCACTTGATCCTGCGGGCAGCGGAAATGCCCCATTAGCCGCAAAGAGACGGGCAGCCCTGACACATCATTTTAGTTCTGAGATCTGTATCTCTTACCCACAATGTTCTAGACCAGGCATAACATATGCCTCCAGTACTCATGGAGACAGGAAGTAATATAAAAAGAAATATTATGACAGATAATCAGTATTTCTATTGATTTTTGAGGGGCCATTAGAGAATAGTAATCAGAAGTATGATCATGGGCATCAAAAAAACTTGCATTTGAGTTTTAGCTCTGCCACCTGTTAGCATGTGACCGCAAGCAAATTACTGAGCATCTCATGATTTTTTGCTGTTGTTGTTCAGTTGCTAAGTTGTGTTCGATTCTTTGTGACCCCAATTTTAACTGCCCCTAGATGCTAGCAGCAATGTGTCTTTTGTAGATAATAGAGTTGTCTGTGTGCTGCATTGCCTATTGGTAAGTTGGCACCACTGACATCATTTCTATCTAAGGCTGGGAGCTACTTTCCCAGACTCCCTCTTCCTAGTGGTTCCAGGTTAGAGTTTGTGAGACTTTGAGTTTGTGACTTGGGCAAGACTTGGAAGGTATATGAAGGGAGTCCATTGTTCTGGGGATAACAGTTGCCGAGGTTCATCAGGGCTTCACCAGACACAGGGGCTCACGGCCTCTCCATGAGCTCCCACTCTGTGGTTTTGGCAGCATTCTCAGAGCTCTCCCATGAACTAAAATTCTCCACTCACACTCCAGGGTTTCAGGCTGAAGTTAAAAACTGCTCATTTCTATAACACTTTTCAATTCACAACGTGTTTGCACATACCTTACTGCATTTGTCTAAGATAAAGCATATATTTGAAACAAACACTTACTTTCTTAACAGTAAAAGCCGATGATCAAGAGAATAGTACAACTACAATAACAGAGTGATTTATATTGGAAAAGAAACACTTATTTGAAACATGGATTTGTTCCACAGAGCTCTCTCTCATCAGAAGAGAATGCAGCTGCCCTCTGGCTCAGGGGTCCTCTAGTGCTACGGGCTGAGCCCTGGATCACAAGGAAGTAGTAACAAACACTAACTACTGTCCACAGAGTCGCAGAGTTTAGCTTTCCAATCAATATACTGAGCACACACTTTATGACATGTATATGTGCTTTTGTGCTCCATGTACTAAGTTGCTTCAGGCGTGCTATGGACTGTAGCCTGCCAGGCTCCTCTGTCCTTGGGATTCTCCAGGCAAGGATATTGGTGTGGGTTGTCATGTCCTCCTCCAGGGGATCTTCCTGACCCAGGGATCAAACATGCATCTCCTGTGGCTCCTGCATTGCAGGTGGATTCTTTACCGCTGAGCCACTGGGAAATTAGGCATAAAATTAATTGTAGTTAATTTTAGGGAGCCAATATTTTTTCTCTTTTGGGCTCACTATTATTGATAATTTTCCTTAATCCTGTGTTTTATACACCATTAGGTGTGTAGGTAGAAAGATGAGTTCTGGGCCCAGATCCTCAGATTATTTCTGTTTTCCTTGCTCCCCTCTAGAGTAGGGGTTCCTGTGCTCTTCTCATGTCTAATTCTTATCCTTCTTCTGCCTTTTGTCCAATTCCCCTCATTAGAATGCCTTGCTGGCCCCTGGATCTGGCTTTCCTAATTGCCTTGTACCAACTCTGCTTGAATCTCTGAAAATATAAGACTATGGATGATATTCTGTGGAGGCCAAGTATAATACCATGCCACATGGTAAGGCAGGGGAGATCAGCACAGGGTATGAAAAGGGCACAGCAAAATCCAGACCTAGTGCCTGAACCAAGGGAGCCAAGTGCTGACAGTTACCCTTCTTCACTCCTGAAGGTCTGGGGTCTAAGACTCTAAGAGCTGCATTGAGACTAGCTGTCAGTGGGAACAGACATTTTTTGGCCTATGGCTTCAAATATATGCTACTTGTTAGAACACTGACTATGTAGTGGGAAGATGCTTACCGTGATGCACTGTCCATATTCTGCTGCTATTGGCTGTGTTGAGTTTGGCTCAACAAATATAAATAATATAATGATGTATAAGGTATAAATAATTATATTTTAAATTAAAATAAAATGGTATTTAAATATATAATTTATAAAATTATATTTTAAATTAAATTAAAAAGTATAAATAATACAATAATATAGCTCAGCAGGCTATATCCTGCTTTCAGCCCCGTTAGGGATTACCTTCACTGCAGATAGCCACCATGTCCAACGCCATACACTTCCTGGGGAGGCCAGTAGGGTCCAATGCAGGACAATTCTGATGGGCCATGCTAGTTTTAGACTCCCTATGGAGTTGGCTGAGGCTGTGGTGAGGCTGGTCTTGCAGCTGAACTTCTGCTCACTCCTGATCCCTTGCTCTCCCTCCACAGGTGTGGAACCCCAGGGCCCTCATTAATAAACATTTGGCACATGTAACTACATCTCAGAGTCTGCTTCCCAGAGAACCCAGTCTGCCATAGACGGCTCTTCATATCACCAATATTGTTGATATCTCTATTTCGTCATTGTTGCCTCTGTCTTTCTCTTTGACTTTATCAGTTTATACCTGTTTTCCTCATTTACTGTCATTTTTTAGAGTTTTAAGAGGGCCTGGAGATAAATGAAAGTGTCGAGTCCATCACTGTGCAAGTCGGAGTTAAATTGCAGAGAACATAATCTATTCTAGCAATTCAAAACAGAAAAAGTATTTTTACTGCATTCAGTGTTGAGGCAGATTTGTTGCAATGATGGCCCCAATTTTTTCATTCCTCCTTTACAATGTGATTTTGTAACTTCTCACATCAAAGGATTGAGTCTATTTCCTTCTTATTGAATTTTGCTTTGGCCTATGGAATGTGGTAGAAATGGTGTGCTGTTTCTAAGCCGAATCCTCAAGAGCCTTGCACACCGTGCTCTTCCTCTTGGAACTCCATGAGAACAATCCAGTCTAGGCTTTTAGAAGATGAGGGCCCACATGAGCCAGTGATGAGTTGTCCCAGCTGAGGCCATCTGAGACCAGTTAGCTTCTGGCTAGCCCATCAGCTGACCATAAACACATGAGCAAGCTCAGTAAGATCAGCCAAGCTCAACCTGAACCAGTAGAACTGGCTAGCTGACTGATAGATTCATGGAATAATAATAGTTATTGTTTTAAGTTGCTGCATTTAGAAATAATTGCTATACAACATTATTATGGTAACAGATGGTTCACTGGGACATCTGAAGAAGTAGACTCTGGATCCATGCCACATGACAGATTCACTAAAGTCATGAAGTTGTAGAAGCAGGACACTCCCTGTAAGTTAACAAGCCACTGCTACAAGCCCTGTTTCCAGAGCCCTGTCACCTCTCCTGTAACGAGGAAGCTGTTAACTGAGAACCATGCTGCTGCTGTTACTGCCATGATTTATGCCATGATAGCAGATACCTATGTTTTCCCTTTCTTCTGCTTAATTCATTTTCTTCCATCTAATTCATTAAGTGCTTGTTATGAGCAGAATTTAAGTTTTAACTGGACTTCAGCTGCAAAGCCATCTAAAGTGTTAGTCATTCAGTCGTGTCTGATTCTTTGTGACTCCATGGACTGTAGCCCACCAGGCTCCTCTTCCCATGGGATTTTCCAGGCAAGAATACTGGAGTGGGTAGCCATTCCTTTCTCTGGGGGATCTTCTCAACTCAGGGACTGAATCTGGGTTCCCTGCATTTCAGACAAGCCATCTAAGTCCAAGGGAGTTTTAACTTTCTAGTTTCTGTAGGACATGAGAGGGAGGCTGGAATGGACTAGTAAGTCCTCCTCAGTGTCTGCCACAGCTATGATTAACTCAAGTGAGCATTATACCTAAAACTTATTTCACAGGTAGTTCTCAATACTGAAACAACTTCTTTAAATTCAGGTAGTTCTCAATAATACTGAAACAACTTCTTTAAATTCAGTGTATTTCACAATTGGGCCTATCACTCACTACACTGTCAATCACCATTAATTCACTTAACAGAAGTTAAGAATAAGGGATGAACAATACAGTACCAAGAATTTATGAACTCATTGCTTCAGCAAAATTCAAACACAAATTTCTTAAGGGAACAAACAACTATCAGTCACTAAAGAGAGGAAAACTGATTTATGTGCTGAGAAATTCTTGATTCCTTATTGATACTTGATATAGCAATGCTAATAGAATAGTGACTTCAGAAACAATATTTGGTCTTGATCTGCAATTATCAAGGTATATACACAACTATATGATAAAAGAACATTTCAAAATTTATTTTGGCATAGACTAGAAATTTACAAGATTCTAAGGAAGGCATGTGGGTAGCATCCTTCGATCTGATCTTTAAGACACATCTGGTTTTAAGTGGTCAGAAAATTAAAGCTTCCAAATCTGCCGAATTAGCAACTCTAGAAAAATCTGTAGGGATGGTGACTTAAGACGATGAGTAATCAGTGAAGATAAGAGAAAGTAATTCTGATATAACAGGATCTTAAACTGTGAAGGCTTTAAAATGGAAGGAATTTCATTCCCCCCAATTTTGTTCTCTGCACCTTGTTCAGTGGAGGCACAATGTTATTGTGGTATGTAAGGCTTGCAGTGGTTTATGCCTTACTAAGAATTACTGTACTCAGCCACAGCCTTGTATGGCAAGGAGTCCCTCAAGCTTTCACACACAAAAAGTCCGTGCTGTCAGAAGAAACTGGAGTCCCTCCAAAAGGTCCCCCACTGATTCAAAGCTAGTCACTTCTTTGTCAACAAAGGCATACGGGGCTAAAAGTCTGGAGGGCAAATTGCATTTGGCTTGGTCGTAAGCCTAAATCACAGGCTGTTTATTCGGTTCTTGCTGACAAAAATTGTGAAGTATCAGCAATTTTGCTTCTAAGGCAGAATTCATTGACTCAATATTTTTTTTACTTTTTTCAGTTGTGCAATCAGAAATTCATTCATATGAGGAAAAGGCAGTTAATACCTATGGAAAAACAGCAAAGAAAGCAGTGGTCAGACTGATTGCTTTTTGGCAAAGGCTGAGCTCAAGATTTACCAAGGGAAGCTCATGTTAAGTGTGACCTGAGGGGAAGTTACGAGTGCCAGAGCATTGCTGAGCCTGGAAACTGGAATTTCAGCTACCTCGTAAGATATTTCAGAGAAAATTATACATAGACATATGTGAGGATGATGTCTTACCATGTTGCTAAAATGGTGATTTCTAAACCAACTTTACTCTCACTTCTGAGGCAGTAAGAGAATAAAAGAGAGACAACAGACAGCAAGTAATTTACCTTTGGGGAAAATAATCTAGAGCAAAAGTTAGTTAAAATCTTCCTGATCTCTGGCCTGGATTCAGCTCCCTGAGGGCATAACAAAAGAGAAGGCGAAAGGTTCTTTAGATCAGGTGTTACCCGTGATGGAATTTATTTATTTTTGAGTATTAGGTTCACAGATTTATTCATTTGTTTAATAAAATCCTTATTCTTCTGAGCAAGACCTATTTGTTTCAAGAGCAAACATTCTATGGCAGCTTGTTAAATTAAAATTCCAGATACTTTATAACAAGGATTTATAAATTTTAAAAATTCTGGTCATTTGAAAAAAACATTGTTTTAATATATTTCAACTGTGACTCATGTAGGGAATTTAAAAACAAAGTTTTTAAAAAAATTATTTGTTTTAATTGAGGCTAATTACTTTACAATATGGTAGTGATTTTTGCCATACATGGACATGAATCAGCCATGGGTGTACATGTGTTCCCCATCCTGAACCCCACTTCCACCTCCCTCACCATTCCATCCCTCTGGGTCATTCCAGTGCACCAGCCCCGAGTACCCTGCCTCATGCCTTAAACTTGGACTGGCGATCTGTTTCACATATGATAATATACATGTTTCAGTGCCGTTCTCTCAGATCATCTCACCCTCGCCCTCTCCCACAGAGTCCAATAGACTGTTCTATACATCTGCATCTCTTTTGCTGTCTCGCATACAGGGTTCTCTAACAAGAACCATATATATGCGTTAGTATACTGTATTGGTGTTTTTCTTTGACTTACTTCACTCTGTATAATAGGCTCCCGTTTCATCCATTGTGTATATGTACCAATACATCCATTGTGTATATGTACCACAGCTTTCTTATCCATTTGTCTGCTGATGGACATCTAGGTTGCTTCCATGTCCTGGCTATTGTAAACAATGCGGTGATGAACATTGGGGTACATGTGTCTCTTTCAATTCTGGTTTCTTTGGTGTGTATGCCCAGCAGTGGGATTGCTGGGTCATAGGGCAGTTCTATTTCCAGTATTTTAAGGAATCTCCACACTGTTCTCCATAGTGGCTGTACTAGTTTGCATTCCCACCAACAGTGTAAGAGGGTTCCCTTTTCTCTACACCCTCTCCAGCATTTATGGCTTGTAGACTTTTGGATAGCAGCCATTCTGACTGGTGTGAAATGGTACCTCATTGTGGTTTTGATTTGCATTTCTCTGATAATGAGTGATGTTGAGCATCTTTTCATGTGTTTGTTAGTCATCTGTATGTCTTCTTTGGAGAAATGTCTGTTTAGTTCTTTGGCCTATTTTTTGATTGGGTCGTTTAGTTTTCTGTAACTGAGCTGCAGGAGTTACTTGTATATTTTTGAGATTAATTCTTTGTCAGTTGCTTCTTTTGCTATTATTTTCTCCCATTCTGAAGTCTTTTCACCTTGGTTATAGTTTCCTTTATTGTGCAAAAGCTTTTAAGTTTAATTAGGTCCCATTTGTTTATTTCTGCTTTTATTTCCATTACTCTGGGAGGTGGGTCATAGAGGATCCTGCTGGGATTTATGTCGGAGAGTGTTTTGCCTATTTTTCCTCTAGGAGTTTTATAGTTTCTGGTCTTACATTTAGATCTTTAGTCCATTTGAGTTTATTTTTGTATACGGAGTTAGAAAGTGTTCTAGTTTCATTCTTTTATAAGTGGTTGACCAGTTTTCCCAGCACCACTTATAAAAGCAGCTTCCTTAGCCAGTCTGCTCTTTAGTTCCCAGTCTTAGATCAAAGTTTCTGGCTCTAGATTTATAAAGCATCTTCAGAATACCAGGGTGCTCACATTTAGCCCCTTTCTAGTTTCCTTCTCTATCATTTCCTGTGTTCTTTGTGTACACGTCTGTCCTACTGTATCTTACTCATCTTTGTATCTTCTTTCTTCAACTTTTGTTGTCTGTCTTTTGTTTTGCTTATAGATAATACATTTGTTGGTTAAATGAAAATATAGTTAGAGCCAAATACAAATTCTCTAATGTTTCAGTTGTTACCAAGACAATGATGGGAGATTGCTAGCTTTGTGAAGATGATTGACTTCCTGTTCTTAGTAGAATGAGCAGCCTATTTACACTTCAAGTACAAATAATTGCTTTAAGTGATTTTGATATGCTTTTGTCTCCAAAAGAATCAAGAGCCCTATTGGGATAGATATATCAAATCTATAATAATCAAAGTGACTCTAGAAAGGCTCAATGGAAGGAGTCATTTTAAATAGGAGGATAGTCCTAATGATAGCTATCAATACCATAAAATTTCCATATATTGGAAACTATGAATAAAACATTCATCTTCATAGCAGCTACTAATGGAGTTAGACTCCTGAAGAAAAAAGTGTTTATGAATGATACCATCTTTCTTGTTTTGTCCTTCTTTTGTCCCAGTTAACAGGTATACCACACACACTCTTCTACAACTTGCCTTTTTTTGGTGAAGGGATGAGGGAGAATCATTCCAAGTCAGCTCAAAACAATGCTTATTTCTTTTTAAGCGTTGTATAGGGGCGTGTAAGTTAATAACTGTTGTCTCAATTCTAGTCTCACCCTTTGGATTCTGCTAGCTCCCTGTTAGGTCTGCTAAGAGAGGACCCTAGAGAGATAGGAAAATTCTCTTTTGCTAGTTTTTCCTCTCTGTGGCTCCTTAACAATGACCTTTACCTCGTGGTGGCAGTTAGAACAGTCTCCTTGTTTCCGTCCCTCTTTTTTTCTGGCAGCCTCATTTTGTCCCCTCAGAGGTACCAGTGCCAGCTAGGCAGTGACTCTTTTTCAGCTGTCTCACCAACTCCCATGAAATTTCTCCAGCCAACCTGGAGCTGTGCCCCAATGTGTGTGTGTGTAAGTCGCTCAGTCGTGTCTGACTCTTTGCAACCCCATGGACTGTAGCTCGCCAGATTCCTCTGTCTATGGGATTCTCCAGGCTAGAATTCTGGAGTGGGTTGCCATTCCCTTCTCCAGGAGGATCTTCCTGACCCAGGGATCCAACCTATGTCCCTCACATTCCAGGCAGATTCTTTACTGTCTGAGCCACCAGGGAGCCCTGTGCTCCAGTAACCTCAACATTTTCCCTCTGTTCTTCCAGTTTCAGGATGTGAGGCACTTCCTGGAATTACCATGCTCTTTTTCTCTTTCTGGATTTTTTAAGTTTTCCAGTAACCCATAGCTTATATTAAGTTTTCTCTGTTGAAATGCTCCTAGTAGTTTCTGTTTTCTCTACCAGACCCTGACAGATAAATATAATATGTACTTGACATATGCTGAGTCAGAAAGTCATAAGAAACAGAGCAGTCTGCACTGCTGTGCAGACTTGTTGCATGACCTGTTCCTGCTCTGGGCCCTGCAGGATCCATTATGTATGTAACTAGTACCCTGCAGATGGACATATAAATTGCTTCCGGCTTTTGTTACTGTAAACAATGCAGTAAACATTAAATGAATTGGTTTTTCACATGTGGGTAAGTATATCTGTAAGATAATTTATAAAAGTGGAATTGCTGGGTGAAAAGCATCACCAAGTTGCCTTTTTAGAGGTGGTATTGGTTTAGTTGTTCATAGGCAATAAACAGAAATCTGCATGAGAAACAGAGAAATCAAGAAAGGGAAGAGGGAGCCAGTTGTGACACCCTTATCTTACAGAATGTGACCCATCAGTTAAAATAATTACTTTCTGGCCTAGATGCAAATTATGGACTAAGTGGAAGAGCTCTCTAAGACACTTTGGTATTCCTTCAATAAGAGGGGTAACACAAACAGTGTAGGGAGGCGCTTTGACACAGATTGCCAGCAGGGCTGAGCAGGCCGAGGAGGCTCCATGCTGCCTGTGCCCAGTAGTGACTCAGTCCCCAGTAAATGTTAGTGTCAACAGGAAGAGTGACACCTAGAGATGTGTGACTATTTTAAGAAGTGACAGTGCTGCTGGGCAAACTATATGTGGTAGTTGTAAGCACATATGAGACACTTCCTAGGGACTCCCCAGAACATATGGATGGAACTTTGTAGGGTACTGGGTCTGCTGCCTGCAGCAGTGAAGAGTGTTAAAAGCTGGTAAAACACAGGCTACAAAACTCTCATTTACTAAGGTTGTCCTTTTTTTCATGTCTATATTTTTGGCTCATAAACTGAAGTAGCTGTGCTGTGCTTAGTTGCTTAGGGACTCTTCCCTTCTCCAGGGGATCTTTCTGACCCAGGAATCAAACCAGGGTCTCCTGCATTGCAGCTGGATTCTTTACCAGCTGAACTACCAGGGAAACCCCAAACTGAAGTAGGCTTTTCTTAAAAGTAATGAAGTAAAACATTCTTCCTCCCTGGGTCCTTATAACACATCTCAGCAAACTCAGGTTGTGACTAAGTAATTTTTTTTTTACCATCTGCTCTTTGGTTTTCTAGTCATTTGTTTTCTGCTCAGCAGAGCCAGATTAGTTATCATTGTCCTTGTCTGGCAGATAGGCTACATACTACGTACATACTGATTTCACCTTAGCATTACATGGTAACAAAGCTTTGTGTACAATCAGAGCTGTATCTTTCCTATCCTATAAGATCCAGGCTGCCTTCCTGCAGAGGATTTTTGTTTTATGTTTCATTGCATCTTGTTTGTGCCATTCTTAATTTACATGACAGAGATGCTGTCATCTCCAATTAACATTTATCAAGGGCTCCTTGGATGCATGGCTGTACAGAGACTAATTTAATATTCTCTTTGTTTCAGGTATCAGGTGGCTTCTTCAAATGAATTTTTAAGTATCTCAGATGATGAAGAAGAATAGAGACATCAATTAGGATTCAGAAGAAAAGCCTCTGCAGAAAATGCTTAAAGGAGGGCATCAAGGATTAATATTAATATTTGAAAGTTTATAAGAGGGTATCCTTTTCTTCAGTTAACAAGTGACAAAAGTAAAATGAGACTGCATTTGTTGTTCTTGGAAGAAGACTGGCAGCATTCAGACATCTACCCTTTAACTGTTCCATTTTATTTACTTATTTTAGTTCTAATTTTCAAGGCTGAGTCTGAATCTTTCTTCCTGAACTTTTTTCTATCCATCACTTTTAGGGATGATTCCTTCCTTCAATTCTTATGTTGTTAATACCACTTATTCAGCAATTTAGCACATGATACATTGTACTATCACTGACTAAACTCTCCCCAAGCATATTAGAGAACTATCTGGACAATTTAGCTCTTTTCTGTTTGTTAGGGTCAGCATGGCATTCTCTCAAAGGTAGAATCTCAGAAATATTTATTGATGATGATGGCAATAATTCATAAAAATCAAGTGAAATTTCATTTGTAAAAAAGGATGAGAGGAGAAACAAAACTGAGGCTCTGAGATTTGAAACTCACAACCATCATTAATGAATGTATCCTAATCTAGGAGCTATATGTACATCTCCTAGGAGAAGGGGTTGTGAGAGGCAAGAACATCACCACAAGTCAGCAGTTTGCCTTTCAAGATGCAATAAAAAAATGGTTTTGGCCTGCTTAAGCTATATTTATTTTCTGGCCTCTCTCTTTTGATGTGATAGTAAACAGTGTAACACGGTTGTCCATGACAGGAACTGCTATTCCAAAGAACAGACCTGAATATTTTCTCTTCACAAAAAGAAACATTCGGTTCTGTCATACACGTTGGAATTAAAAAAAACACACCGTCCTGTTTATGACGTCAAGAAAGGGGACCCAGAGAGGTCGGTGACTCAACGAATCCCAGCGGTTGGACCCACTGTTGCACAGCTGCCCACAAACCCCACGCCATCAAGGTCTCCTCGGGACGAAGCTCCCGCGGGGCCCCGCCCACTTCGGGTCCGGGAGCCTCATTGGCCGGCCTTCCGCCCGCCACTTCTACCAGCCCGCGGGATTTGGCTCGGAGTCGGGCGTTCTCCTTTCCGACACTAATTGGTCGAATCTTAATGACGGCATGGGGTTTTCCGAGTCTCTATTGGTTCGTAGGCTTCAGAATGGGCGGGGAAAGGCAGAGCGACCGGGCTCAAGGAGGGAATCGCGGAGTGCGCCGGCGCGTAGTCGAGGACGCTGGGCAGAAGCTTTTGCTAGGGAATCTGCTGTTGTCGTTGTCGCCCCGCCCCCTCGGAGCTTTTTGTCCCGTTAACTGTCGGGGTGGCGGGGGCTCCAGCTCAGGCCGACATGCCGGTGCGCTTCAAGGTGAGGACGGGTCCCCGGGCCCGAAGTCTGATGGAGGGAATTAGGGCGGGGCGGGTGCGGCGTGCCGGAGCCTCACTGGCTTTCTGGGCCGCGCCCCTCGGCCCCGTAGAACCTGTCAGCTCCCGAGCCTGCCTGTCACTATCCCGGAGGATGCTCATCTCCTTTTACCTAGCCCCCTCCGCTCACACTCAGTTCTGAGTTGCCTAGTGGAAGAGTTAGATGGTTTAAGATGGATTTATTTGGGGGGGGGGCGGCTCTCAGAGACGTGTAGATAGAGGGCACTTTATAATGGGAACTGTGGCGGCTTCAGATTGGGGCACCTGTGGACCACATCACAGCTTAGCATTTAACACCTCTTCCCTTTAAAACTTCAGAGTGCTTTATGTCTTTTAAAGGCTTGAGAAGTGGGACCCTGACAAGATTAAAGACAGGGTATAAGAAACAGATTATTCATAATCATGCATTTCTTTAAGGTTTGTTGATAGGTCCAGGTAATTGGTAGCTGTCAGGGTCAAGCACCCTGCAACATACCAGATGACCACAGTGCTCCACAAGCCCTGCAGTCTTCTTTTATCTTGAGGGTTTGTATTCAGAATGGGAGGGGTTTGTCTTGTCTTTATTGACTTTACAAAACTAAACAAGGAACTAGGTGTAATATTGCAATATAATATTGTGTACTCAGTGAGAACTTCATTAGTTAGGATAATTACAGCGATGAGGATTTATATTACCACCCGTTTTCAAACAGAAGCTCAAGCTTTTGAATCCAACATCCAGCAAAAGGGTAGCTGCTCTGAGCCTCAGATTCCCAGTAGCATCTGCCTCAAGTGGTTGTCGGGATTAAGGTTATAACACTGAACTGCTTAGCGCAGGGCTGGGTAAATATTAGGAGCTTTTATTAAGGAGCTCTTCTGTGTTTAATTAGTTTTAAGCATTTCCACTCTTTAGAGGTTCAGAAGTGATTTTTACTGACATATACTTTAAAACAACTTTCATTAATTACATTGTACTTAAATCGTACTTTGCATTACAGGGGTTGAGTGAATACCAGAGAAATTTTCTGTGGAAAAAGTCATATTTGTCAGAGTCCTATAATTCCTCAGTGGGGAGAAGACACCCGTGGGCTGGACTTAGATCAGATCAATTAGGTAAGTTGAACAATTAGTTGTCATTATAACTTAAATAAACCTTGGGCAAAATGATGAAAAAATCTGTGAAGCATTGTTCAGTTGACCTCATTGATTTACTCATTTCTTTAACAAATATTTGTTGAGAGTTTACAGTAGGCAAGGACTGTATTCCCGGCTTCTAGGGATATAGCCTTGAACAAGATGAACAGTAAATAAGTAACTCAATAAATAAACATGGGGATTTCAGATTGTCATATAAAATTGTAGGCTGGCATGGTAGATAACTGGGAGAAGAGGTGGGTTGGAGGGAATACATGTTAGAATCAGTGGTCAGGAAAGGCTTTTATGAGGTGATATTTGAGGTGAGTCTTGAAAACTGAGAGTGGACAAGCATGGGGAAGAGTTTTCCCAAGGTCTTAAGAAGTGGAAATTGAGCAGTTAAGCAATTTGCCCAAGGTTCACAGCTTGTGACAGAACCATGATTTGAAATCAGGTCTGTCTTGTTCAAAGCATGTGAGTTCAGGGGCCCCGTTCTTGTCATCACACATGCATCCTTCTTGTATTCCAGGAAGTCAGAACCCTCAGCCAAGAGTGTGATAGAGGGAGAGAGAGACAGACTGACTTGATTCAACCTGCTTGGTTAATTCTCTCTCACTAGAATATAAGATCTCTGAGAACAGAGCTCTGTCTTCATCACCGTGTTCCTGCCCAGTACCTGACATAGGGCCTTGGCACATTCTAAAGCTTATTAAAACTCTGTTTTTTTTTTTAATTAATGCATAAACCTGGGTTTGAATCCACATTTGCTGTGTGACTTTGGACAAATTGGTCCTGTTTCACCAAGCAGGACTTGGGAAGACCCTTGCACAGGATTGTTGGGAGTGATGGATGAGATGTTCCTGTTAAGGCCTAGGTGCTCATACACAGATGAGTGCTAGGTGCTCCTGTGACCCCTGTGAGAGTGCGGATGTGTAGGATATACTTTCCTTCAATCTTAGATGTTTGAAGCCAGGAAAAGACTTATGTGGGGTGCCAAGTCTAGAAACTAGTAAGAAGAGCATATTTCCAGGATTAGGTTTGGAGAACAAAGGGAAGAGTGGACTAGAGTGGGTGGTTCATTTACTATTCCTCTGAATTGTCAGGCTCCTTTGCCCAGAGCCTGGCTTCAAAGTGTCCCTGCATCTTAGGCAGGGTGGTGCTCATAATCCTCTCTGGATGACCAGAATTCCACAAATTTGAGGCTCTATTAGATTAAGTATCCCAACATAAATCTCTCAAATGTAGCTAAGCTAAGCCCATCTAGGGCCTTAAGGGATATTATGACACTGGGGAATTGGTTAGCCACATAACGTTTTAGCTTAGATCAGCTACATTTGAAAGGGTGTTGTTGAAATGAGACTGTGGGAACAGAGCCACTTTGGAGTATGGTACCTTAATGAGAAAGGAATGTCTAGGGGGAGGGGCAGAGTGGGAACTCCAGGTTGTTCAAAAAGAAGGTGAAAAGCTAGCAAGGAACAGCAGCAGTGTTACCTAAAACTGGCTAGACATTCTCTGTGTCTTTTTCCTCCTAGTATGTGCTGGGAGACAAGGGCGGACCACTTGAGAAGGTTCCCTTTTCATTTTGCTCTTCTACCAGCCCTGCTCTGTTAAAGAGGGATGTCTAGGGCAGTGGTCTTCAAGTTTGTTTGGTTTCATACCTGCTATAAGAATTTATCTCTCTTCACATCTTAAATTTGATATATAATTTTTTTAATCAAAAGTGTAATGAACAGTTTCAAAGGATATGATTTCTGGCTTATTGTGTATACACAAATATTGTACATGTTTTACATGTGTTTTGTTAACTTTGGAGCTGCTAGTTTAGCTCAGTTTACAGTAAATGTTCATCATTTAATTGGTAAAGTCAGTTCTCATTGGAAAACTAATCGGGTAAAATTAGAATTATTTTCCTTGAGAAAAAAATCTAACTATTTTTTTGGTTCACATAAATGCATTAATATGCATATATGCATTTCATGTAATGACCATCTTACACTTGAATTTTAGTTTAAGATAGGCAGATGGAAAAGGCATGGAGCTAGATAAAATAAGGTACTGTTCCTTTGTTATTTCTAATCTCTGCCTTCTTTGCTTTGCTGTCAGATATTCCCTGTCAGGAGTTGTACTTTCTTGAATTGTTCCTTTGTTTGTCCTCCCTACCTATGACAATTTTTTTTTAAAATTTCATAGGGTGGTTGAGAGGCATGTCTTTCTCTTGTAAAGTGGGCAAAGGGTGATTATGAAAGGAGCAGTGAGAAAGGAAACTACAGATGGCAGATGAAGCCCTTAGGTAGATCAGTATCAGGAAGTGGCACATATGAAAGTGAGGATCTGGAAAGTGATTCCCTTAAGCTGCTGTTTCTGCGTCCCTCACCTGAATGTCTTTATATGCCTCCAGACACATATGCATCCAGTGTGAAGACTGGTCTAGGGGGGACTTGCACCAGTGGAGACTTTGGGTCCGATGGCCAAAACATCCATAATAGAAGCTAAAGAGCTCTGGTTTTAGCTAATGCCAGATTGTCTGTCCACCTTTCCTTCTCTTCTAGTCTTAATCTTTCTTCTCCATCCTACACCGTCTTCTTTCTGTTTAAAGAATGGCTCCAAACTAGGGCAGTATCTCAGTAGCCGTCATTCTGCAGAGCTCCTCTTACCTAGGTAGAAGGTTAAGTTTTTTGGGCATTTGCTTTCCAGAGAGAAATATAGAGAAATAGTATCTTAGCTCTGGTTCAAAGGGTTCATTCTCCTTAACTTCTCAGGAACTCAAGGCAGATATAGAGCCAAGATCCAGCATAATGACATCTCATCCCTTCTCATCTTGGTCTGTACTGCATAAGAGAAGCTTTGTGAAAAGTTCCAAATTTTGACAGTACCAGGGCCCATTGTTCTGCTAAGTAGCACAGGAAAGTAATTAGAAACGGAGGCAACACATTCCGCCTGGCTTGCCAGGTCCATCACGTTGCAATTCTAGTGACTTGTGTTAGGATAACTTGAACATCATGACCCCAATTTAAAATTATGTTCAAACTTTTATGATTTCTTTAAAGCAAAAGTAGAGATTTTACGTTGAAAAACTGTACTTTTTTTTTATCCTGTAACTGGAAGGATATTGTGTGTATCAAGTGAATTTTTAATTCCATTTCTCCTCTCATACATGTGATTCAAATTTGTCTTTGTAGCTTTATGCTTTGGTTTCTGCTAATTTTGCATATTATATTTTGTAGGAATCACAAGAGAGCCAAGTTTTATTTCGAAAAGAAGAGTCCCTCATCATGACCCACAGATTGCAAAATCTCTTGAGTGGAATGGAGCTACCTCAGAGAATGATGTGGTCCTATCACCAGAACCTGAAGCCCCTAGAACACCAGAATCACAGGAGGCAGAACAAACAGAAGATGTTAACCAAGAAAGACTTCTTGCAGTAGAAGCCTCCAAGGGTCCCAAGAGAACCAGATCTCACTCTGCAGACTCTAGGACTGAGGGGGCTTCAGATATTGTAGAAAATAAGGAGGATGTAAAAACAAACCACATACTAGCTAATGAAAATGTAGAGCTGAAACATTCTACCAAGCCTCTTTCAGAAAATGTAGATGATAGGGTATGTGTATTCACTGTATTTCTTTGCAGAAGCATAGAATTCTCTATAAATTTTATCATCATTTCAGTAATAGATTTTGTGCTTAATTTTTTTCTGCTGTTTGCTTGTTTAAAGTGTGTAGAATAGACTATAAGGTGATAGTTGATTTTAGTTATTATGAATTAATTCTATTCTTAACAGTGGCCATTTTGAACTGGTTATTTTCACATATCCCTTCATTGGGAAGACAGTCTGCCTCTGGATTTCATTTATCATATATCAGCACCTGAGTCCTCAGGGAGAGATCAAGTTGAGACAGAGAAGGGGAGTAGGCTATTACTTCTGGCAGGGATGGTGAGCTGAGTTATACCTAGGCCCTTTCAATTTCTTATTGTATACCAGAGTAAAAAAAACAGCCTCAGTTGGCAAAATGCAAAAGAAAGGAGGGGTCTGGCTGGATCTCAAAAGATCTTGCAGTTCTGCTCTCTTATGTCACAGCTGGCCTGTGGAAGGCCCCTGCAAGCACATAAGCAGAGGCTGCGGGGCCCTGTGCAGACACCTCACTGCCTTCCGCAGTTTTCTCCACTCTACTGCTTCCTCCCCATTTCATGTCCACCACTGACTGGAACCACGGAGAGGCATTTAGAAGTGTTGGAAAACCAGGGGACACAAGGGAATCAAGGGAGGTGACATGTAAGTCTGATGGGCAGGGGAGGAGGTGTCCTAAAAGCAAGGTGTGGATGAGGTGATGTGGTGTTGTTTCTTACTAGTAGATCCATTTATGAATAATTGGTAGGAAGGAACTGAGAAATGTTGCCTTTTGCTGGGATGCACAATAATTCCTTAACAGTATTAAGGAAGGAATTTTAAAGAGTCACAATTTAAAAGGAACACTATTGATTAGAAAAAGTTTGCTCTGTAACAATGTGCATATGGTTAACAATGCTATACACTTAAATTTGTTAGGAATGTATATTTTTATATTGTATGTTTTTTTTTAAAATCATGGTTAAAAAAAAGTTTGAATAGAAATTTTTAATAACTTTGAATGTTTTTTTTTTTTTTTTCTCCCTCAACAGTTGGATAGACTTCTGCGGAAGAAAGCTGGATTGACAGTTGTTCCTTCACATAATGTCTTGAGGAATTCTGAATATCAAAGGCAGTTTGTTTGGAAGACCCCTAAACAACCTGCTTCAGCTTTTGCAGCCAATCAGGTAGTTTAATGGATGCAATACATTTTTGAGTGCCATTATCTAACCTAGTGTTGCAGTTTACATAGAAAGAAATTAGATAGTAAATCTGGAGGTAGGTTCTAGAAAAGTGAAAATGAGAGTTTTGCTAAAGTCATCCTATTACTTCTGATTTATAGCAGTAATATTATACTGTCCTAGGCTACTGATGATCATTGTTGCCAGATCCATCACATATACTAAATATGAGACAGGGTAATGAAAACTTGAGGACTGGTAAGTTTTTGCATGCTGTGAATTTTTTTTACTTATTAAAAATTATTAAATTAAATTGGTTTCATTCTGAAGTGTTATGTTTCATTGACTAATATATTGCATATTTTCTGTCTAAGAAAGGCATAACTGCTTTTGATATTTAATAAGTAAAAAGTAGGTTGAGGTGATACAAGATATATAATTTTGTCTATATATCAAATGAGCAGTGATAGGAATTGTGTAGAAATGTTCTTTTTATAGTATCAGAAGTATAAGTCACTAGCAAATACTTTACTACTAGCCTTATTGCTTTCATTAGTGAAGATTTCAGAGAATTTTTTGTAAAGAAATGCTCTGTTAGTTAAAGCATATCAGCAGTTTCTGGTCTGTGGATTGGAGAGTTGTGTGACAGAAGTTTTTTCCATGCTTGTTGATGGGGAAACTCCTGAAGGAGCTATTTGGTTTTGTTTTATCAGACACTTGTTTTCTGAAAGGATGTCTTATCTATAAAGGAGTAAGAACAATTTATGGCAAAAAAGTTCTTGAGATTATACTGTACTTAAAAAGATATACTCTTTGGTTGTGAAGTGCAGGTGTATTATTCAGCATTATGAAGCAATTATACACCTTATTTGAACTCCATATCTTTTTCATTACTTTCTTTGTAATCAGTGGCAATATACCATAAAATAGAAACCATATCATGGAATAATAAGGATAAAAGGAAACATTTATAAATAGAAACATGATAATTACCTGATTTTTTTCCTTGCGTCAGGCTAAAAGTAAGTAAGCAAAGGGAAAAAAAAATGAACAAATGCATGTCAGATATTGAAAATGTTAAGAAGATTTTATTGTTGCAGGAAGAAAACAGTTGATGGCAAGGAGCAAAAAACCTGTAGAGCTGACAAAGTTACCTTGTAAAGCTAATGTGTATTTTCATGTGATTAAAATCTGCCTATTTTACTTATCCTATTGCCAGACTAATGGAGTGGTAGGAACTTTGGGGAGAAAAGATATGATTCATTATTTCTTTTGACTTAAGTATGATTTTGAATATAATAACTATTACTCAGAACATAGTAATGAGCATTGAAAGTTGACGTTTGGATTTTCCTTCCAGTTTTATTGAGGTATAATTGACAAAAATTATGTAATTTTGATGACAACATCAAATTTTTTTGATGACAACAAAAAATTTTGATATATGCGTTCATTCTGAGATGATTACTACAGTTAACCAAATTAACACATCTGTTGCTTCACATAGTTACCATTTTTTGTGTGTGTGAATGTATAACATTTAAAAATACTTGAGATCTACCCTCTTAGTAAATTTTAAGTATACAGCACAGTATTACAGAGTTCTTCCCTGGTGGCTCAGATGGTTGAGTCTGCCTGCAATGCAGGAGACCTAGGTTTGATCCCTGGGTTGGGAAGATCCACTGGAGAAGGGAGTGGCTACTCACTCCAGTACTCTTGCCTGGAGAATCTCATGGACAGAGGAGTCTGGTGGGCTGTGTTCTGTGGGGTTGCAAAGAGTTGGACATGACTGAGCGACTAACACTTTCACTTTTTTCACAATATTTTAATTGTAGTCATGCTATACTTTAGCTCTCCATAACTTATTTATCCTGCATAGATGAAACTTTGTACCCTTTGACCAACATATCTCCATTTACCCCATCTCCTAGTCCCTGGCAACCACTATTCTATGAATTCTTTAAGATTCCACATATAAGTGGGATCAAACCATATAGTATTTTTGTCTTCCTGTGCCTGGCTTATTTCACTTAACATATGTTCTCCAGGTTTATCCATGTTGTAGCAAATGGAAGGATTTGCTTTCTAAATGCCAAATAATATTCCATTTTCTTTATCCATTCATCTGTCCATGGACACTTAGATTGATTCTCTATCTTGGCTATTGTGAATACTATTATGAACATGGCAGTGTAGATTATCTAGAGATACTGATCTCATTTCCCTTGGATATATACCCGGAATAGGGTTGCTGGATCTTATGATAATTCTATTTTAAATTTTTTGAGGACCCTTCATTACTGCTTTTCATATGAATTTACATTCCCACAAATAGTGGACAGGGGTTCCCTTTTCTCTACATCCTCACCAATATTTGTTGTCTTTTATATTTTGTTAATGCCCATTCTAACATGTGAGGTAAAGTCTCATTGATGTTGATTTACACCTTGATGATTAGTTCATGTACCTGTTGACCATTTCTGTAGTTTTTGGAAAAAAGTTCTTTTGCCTATTTTTCATCAGCTGTTTTTTTTTTTTTCTATTCAGTTTTATGAGTTTTTTTAAATTATTTTGAATATTATCTCTTTATCATTTATGGTTTGCAGAATTTCCCATTCCATAGGTTATGTTTTAATTTTGTGGATGGTTTCCCTTCTTGTATGAAATGTTTTAGTTTGATGTAGTCCCAGTTGTTTATGATAGCTTTTGTTGCCTTTGTTTTTGGTGTCAAATCCAAAAAATGATTAAGACCCATGTCAAGGAGCTTAGCCTGTGTTTTCTTTTAGGAGTTTTATGGTTTCAGGGCTTACATTCAAATCTGTAATCCATTTTGATTTAATTTTTATATGTGGCATAAGATAGTGGTCTAGATTCATTCTTTTGCATGGGGCTATCCAGTTTTCTTACCATTTATTGAAGAAAACCTTACCCCATTTTACATTCCTGACTCCTTTGTCATAAATTAATTGACCATATATGTGTGGGCTTGTTTCTGGACTCATTCTGTTCCATTGATCTGTGTGTCTGTTTTTATGCCTCTTTGCCCATTTTTTTTTTTTTTTTTGCTAGATAGTAAATGGTTGTAAAAATGAAAATAACTTGAAGGAGTTATAGGGGACTTAAAAATAATAAAAATATAAAAATTAAAAAAATAGTAATTAAGTTTTAAAAATTTAAAAGATGATCATAGTAAAAATATACCTAAGGGCTTTCTTTGGAGCTGTTGTGTACAATTTGGGGTCAGTTCATTTTTAGATAGTTCCTTGGTCTGGCTTGTACTTCTCAAGGTTTATAGACTCCTTCCTGTGTAGTCGGTGCTAACTACAGGGATTTAATCTGTTACTCCTGTCAGTTCTAAAGCGGTTCCCTCTGATTATTAGCGTCTTCTGCTTGCTGGTCTCTTTAGTGTCTGTTTCCCGCCCTGACCCTAGGGGAGCAGTGGTGGTCACTTTTTTAGGTTTGCTTGTTCAGTCATGCTTCTTTTGAAGACAATGGGCGGCCTTTCTGGTTGCCTGATGTCCTCTGCCAGCACTCAGAGTTGTTTTGTGGAGTTTACTCAGCCTTTAAATGTTCTTGCGGTGTATTTGTTGGGGAGAAAGTGGTCTCCCTGTCCTATTCCTACGCCATCTTAGGACTGCCTCCCTCTTTGCCCATTTTTTAATCAGGTTGTTTCTTGCTATTGAGTTGAGTTGCTTGAGTTCTTTAAATGTTTTAGAAATTGATCCCTTACAAGATGTATGCAGATATTTTCTTGTACTTAATAGTTTGTCTCTTCACTCTGTTGATTGTTTTCTGTACGGAAGTTTTTTTTAAGTTTGACACAATCCCATTTGCCTATTTTTGCTTTTGTTGCAATGGCTATTTATTAGCCATGTGAAATGAAATTATAGTCGTATATAATTTTCCCTTTTTTGTATCCTGATGATTCAACTTTATATGTGAAATGCTTTAAGCAATTGAAGTTCTAAGTTCTATATATTTAACAAAACTAAACTAAAGTAATTTTTGTTTTAAGGTTTTCCACAATAAAAGCAAATTTGTTCCACAATTCAAAGGTAACTCAGTCATCCATGAAACTGAATACAAAAGAAATTTTAAGGGCTTATCCCCAGTGAAAGAACCAAAATTAAGAAGTCATTTGAAGGAAAACGGAAATTTTGAAACAGTATCTCCTGAAAAGAAGGTATTTGTCAAATTCTTTAAACAAAAGAAAATCCTCATGATTTGAAACTCTACATATTTTCTTTTACTTACCACCATTTGCAACTTTATAAGTTTCCTTTTATTTATCACCACTTGAGATTTTTATTGTTATCTAGTTCATTAATTTGTTTGTTCACTATATATCAAATGTTCATTGAGTCCTTGGTAGAAGCCAAGTACTGGTAGGTGTTGAGAATACAATGATAACCACACTAAGCCTTAAGCAGCTCTTGGGCCATGAGCTCTTATTGCATGGGGTAGACAGATGTAGATAATTGAGTATAATACAATGCAACGAATGCTTAATAATATAGCAGGTAAATCTGTTATGCCTAATAGCAAATGATTGGCCTTACAATAATGTGAACTTCAGGGGTTACAGTGATGATAGAAACACATACTTTAAATTAAATAATGGAAATTAAGACAGAAATACACATACACACATGTATTTTAAACTAGAGCTTTAGTATACTAAGTTATAGCCAGTATAATTCACACGACTTACTTCAGTATATACAAACACCTACTTCTGTAAAAAATTACAGCTGTTTGAATTGCATCATCAGGTTAAAACTATTATAAATTATAGGTAAATCAGGGATAGGTCCTATTTTTGAATCTCCTGGAATGTCATACCTGATATTTTATGGATTCTAAGAGTGAAAACTATATGACTAAAAGTAAAATGACATATATATATAACAAACATATTATAGTTATATGTATTATAAAAATCATACATATATATTATATATAATGTATGTGTATAATACTGTATAATACTTTTTAATTTGGACTTACGATATTCTTAAAGAGAAAAAGAATTGTTAAGTTATTCAGTAAAGCAATGTGCTAACTTACTTTTTGGGACCTTCCATTTAATTACTGTAACAGTTAAGTATAGGTTTAGAATATCAAGGGAAAATGTAAGACCAATGTTCAAAAGGTAGTTGAACATCTAAATAAGTAAACTTGATATAATTAAATAATTTTTCCTAGCCAAGTGTGTAAAATTTTTATTGTTAGAAAATGAAACCATATTCTGAGCTATATACTTCAAGAAACTAACCAGATATACTAGTTTCAAAACTTGCTTGTTGACTTGTGGTTTCTGCATTATCTTAGTAGTAAAAGCTTACTTTTAAAAACAGTTATAATTCAGTATCCAAGTATACTTTATGACATCTGTATTTTCACTTTAGTGTATAACATAAATTGAGCATGAAAAGTTCAAATTATTTTCATTTTAGTGTAATAAAACAGATGATCCTTTAAAATCAGAAGCAGAGATGGAATCAAAAGACTCAAACCAGCCTAAAAAGAAGCTTACTCCTTGGAGACATCAAAGGCTTGGGTATGTATTTTGTAAGAAAAATATCATAGTATTTAGCCAATCAGCATGGTGAAATATTTACTCTCATTTCATTTCTGTTAGGAAGGTGAATTCTGAATATAGAGCAAAATTTCTGAGCCCAGCCCAGTATTTATATAAAGCTGGGGCTTGGACACGTGTGAAGGAAAACATACCAAATCAGGTGAGTATATAAGCTCAGTAAACCCACATTTTCCTTGATACTGCTTCAGTTTAATTTCTATAGTTTTACCTAGTAGTAGAGACTACAATTTGAAGATAGATGATGTGGTAATAGCACCAGAAGTATCAGTTGAATATTATTTATCAGTGTATTTACTTTTTTTTTTTAATACCAACTAGCTTCTTAGAGATTAATTATAAGGTCTTTAAAGTTAAAAGTGTTTTTAAAATCAACTGTTTATGTTAATGAAGTCAGTTTATAGAATTGTAGCATTATGGACTTGATTATTTTATAACCTGCAGACCTCCACTCTCTTAAGTGAAGGCTAATTTTTCAAGATTAGTTTGTCTGACTGCACCCACTGTTAGCTCCTTGTTTTGGAAAGATTATCTTTTGGCCTGAGACTTTTTAAATTTAAGATGAGTTGGTAGTTAGGGTTTCAGTCAGTTCAGTAGCTCAGTAGTGTCTGACTCTTTGCAACCCCATGGACTGCAGCACGCTAAGCTTCCCTGTCCATCACTAACTCCCGGAGCTTACTCAAACTCATGTCCATTGAATCCTTGATATCATCCAGCCATCTCATCCTCTGTTGTTCGCTTCACCACCGGCCTTCAATCTTTCCCAGCATCAGGGTCTTTTCCAATAAGTCAGTTCTTTGCATCAGGTGGCCAGAGTATTGCAGTTTCGGCTTCACATTTGGTCCTTCCAGTGAACATTCAGGACTGATCTCCTTTAGGATTGACTAATTGGTTCTCCTTGCAGTCTGAGGGACTCTCGAGTCTTCTCCAACACCACAGTTCAAAAGCATCAATTCTTTGGTGCTCAGCTTTCTTCACCGTCCAACTCTCACATCCATCCATGACTATTGGAAAAATCATAGTTGGCAAAGTAATGTCTCTAGTTTTTAATATGCTGTCTAGGTTGGTCACAACTTTTCTTCCAAGGAGTAAGCACCTTTTAATTTCATGGCTGCAGTCACCATCTGCAATGATTTTGGAGCCTGTCGCTGTTTCCACTGTTTCCCCATCTATTTGCCATGAAGTGATGGGACCAGTTGCCATGATTTTAGTTTTCTGAATGTTGAGGTTTAAGCCAACTTTTTCACTCTCCTCTTTCACTTTCATCAAGAGGCTCTTTAGTTCTTCACTTTCTGCCATAAGGGTGGTATCATCTTCATATCAGAGGTTATTGATATTTCTCCTGGCAGTCTTGATTCCAGCTTGTGCTTCATCCAGTCCAGCATTTCTTATGATGTACTCTGTGTATAAGTTAATAAGCAAGGTGACAATATACAGCCTTGACGTACTCCTTTCCCAATTTGGAACCAGTCTGTTCTATGTCCAGTTCTAATGTTGCTTCTTGACCTGCATACATATTTCTCAGGAGGAGGCAGGTAAGGTGGTCTGATATTCCCATCTCTTTCAGAATTTTCCACAGTTTGTTGTGATCTACACAGTCAAAGGTTTTAGTGTAGTTAAGGTTTAGATCTAAACATTTAATGGACTCCGAGGATTGTTACATCTGAAGTCATGATAAGGTAGCAATCCTTATTCTTGCCCTCATGGAAGAGGACAGTTTTGTTTTTCTTGTTAATTTAAGATCTTTCTTTAAGATTTCCTATTTAAGATTTCTCTCTTTAAGATTCCTATGGTAATATGACTTTTCTGGGGCATTTGTTTTATTAATTACCGCTGGTGGTTGAAAGTGTTTAAATTAGTGGAATAGTTTGCCTTAACTTCATGGTCAAAATCATTCAAAAAGCAAATTGGAGTTAGAAAAGAAAAAGAATTTTTAGTTATGAGATTACTGATCTCTGATGGTGACAACAGTTTTAGTTATCAGGTCATAGACATTTAATATTTTACTTAAATCTTATGTACATTTTTCCCCTGGAAGATACTTTACGTTGCTGCTTTTGATATACCAACAATTAAGGTATACCCACATTATCCTACTCCTAGCATTTCATGAAATATTATTCACACTCTTCAGATCCACTCGGACATTGGTGACTTCATTATTTTGAGTATTAACTCACTTGAAGTCATGTTACAGTTTTCTAGTCCATGTGTCATCATTTCCCTCTTTCTTTTTTGAGATATTGCACTTTTTGAATCTATAAATAATCTAGTCACTAGGTATTTTAAACCCAGTCCCAAGTTCATATTCACATAACATTAAGGTAGTTGATTTTTTTGGTCCAGTAGTTGTTTGTTACCTCCAAACCATAACCAGTGGCACTATTCCTCTCTAAAACGCTCACTTCAAGGGTTGTTTTTTAGTAATAACCAACAATTGCAGTTGTTAAGTCCCATCCTCCAATTAACTACCAGATCTGTGTTAAATGCCTTTTTTCCTTGATTTTTAGGTAGTCTTCTTATCATCCCAACTACTTTGGTTGATATCGTTTCTTTCTAATGTGCTTCCAGAAATTGGACTTTCTTTCAAGATGAAGTGCCACTTTTGAGAGACGTTCTATAATTTGACAGACTTTTAAGGACTTTTAGGTATAAGATGACTCTTCATTTTCAGGGGATGAATTTTGGGAAAAAGAAGTATTCCCCAATTTTCCGAGTTTGAATTTTTACATTTAAATTTTAAACAAATTTAGTTGTGTTCTTAATTTAGAAAGAGAAATTCAGAAAGAAAGACATTTCTTTATATCATTTATGTCATGTAATCTGATTGTATTCCTTGACCTGGGAAGGGGTATGTGTATTGCTTTGATTGTTTGGCATGGCTTATTCATATCTCTTTTAGTGACTCTGGTTTTTGGCTCTGGAGATTATTTTTAACACTGAGTTCAAGCCATTGATTTTTTTTACTCCTTCTAGTGGAACGAACACCTTACTTTGAAAATATCCTTCTATTTTTTCATATTAGTTTAGGATTGCAGAAGTTTAAGATTATGTATTTTCAAAATATTGCAACATTAGCATGAAGATTATTAACAAAGATTGCTGATAAAGTCAATTTAAAGCATAGAGTTTTAAATGTTGGTAACAGAATAAAGTTTTTACAGAATTTCTGTATCTCTACTCCCTTCTTTAAAAAGAATCAGTGTCAAATAAAACTGGGTCACTGTGTACATGGAGGGGATGTTTGTCCACCCTCTCATTCATCAATCAGTGATGTCCTCCCCCATGGATAGAACGCAGCCTTCTCCATGCCTCCTGTTTGCTCAGCTCTCACTCAGCGCAGGACTGGTAGGACCCCCTTATGAAACCCTTTTCAGTTTGTATCTCATTTGTTTATTATGGCATAGATCATACCAGTGTCATGATAATGATTTATCATACAGGAGAAAGTCAGCCACCCTCTACCAGATTGTGGGTTCACTGAGTGCAGGCCCTTTCTTGCTTAGCTTTGCTACCAGCCGCATAGCTCAGGCCTAGCACTTAGTCCACACTCAGGGCAGGTTGTGGAATCAGTGTTGAAAGGCTATATTCTTCCTTACCTCAAGGGATCTGTAGGTTAATAGGGGAGAATGACACAGCAATAATTTCAGAAAAATGAAATAAATACTATGAGGATATGCACGAAGAGCTTTGAGAGCACAGAGGAGGAAGTG
This sequence comes from Antilocapra americana, assembly GCA_007570785.1. Lineage (NCBI taxonomy): Eukaryota > Metazoa > Chordata > Mammalia > Artiodactyla > Antilocapridae > Antilocapra > Antilocapra americana. Next base: position 10,278,932 of record ML663563.1, on the reverse strand, counting down.
ATCCTAAGACATGAAGATTTTATCATGCAGGTGATGGGGTAACCATGATACATTTGAAGCATGCAGGGACTTATTAGAAATAAAATCTGGATTCTATCAAGGCACTTTATTACAAGGTTCCTGTGCATTCAGCATACCCTGATTATGAGTTCAGACTCAATCCGTGTGTCTCAGTTCTACCTGTTAAATGAAAAAAAACGTTAACTAGTAATTTTCTGTAAGTTAAAAAAAATGGTAAATGAATGTGGCTCAATTTTTTTTAACAATGAAGAAAACAATATTTTGAGTTATCCTTTGGGAATGTTTTAGGTTTGGTTCATTAGACCGATAGGATTCTATTGGGATTTTGTCGGGTTTTTGCCCTGGCAGGTGCTGTCCTTTGCTTTGGCTGATTTATTAGACTAATACTTGCCTCCCTCTGCATCAGTAGTATCCTTATGTAGCTGAGGATATGTTTCTGCAGTTGCTTTCACAGTGCTAATTTCATTATATGCTTTTTTTGTCTTCAAGTGAGAGAAGAGCAGCTTTAGCAGACAGTATCCAGATAGCCTTTTCAGGCTAATACTCTGTCTTTATGATAGGAAAAAATTACACAGTTTTTTTGAGAATAAATCAAGCAGATTATTGAAAACAATTTCAGGCTGCAACTTAGTTTTTTTACATTGTGGAATTGTATTTAAGAAAGCCAGAAGGTGGCAGTATAATGTGTAAAATGAAAGAGTTTCAGTGAGTATAACAGACTCCTTTTCATGTGAAAATATATTATTTGCGTATGAAAGAATTAATATGTGAGTCACCTTATATATAGTTCATCAGAATATTTTTGGGGGTATCCTGTTACTTTGTTGAATTTATTACATCTGTTATTGTGATAGTATTTTAAATTATGTATTTAATACTGGTTTGGCTGATTACAAGGGATTGTTGAGGGATTTGGAGGGGGAAGTCATGAGCCTGTCTCAGTGGCGCTTCTGTGGTGGCAGCTGTACGGCTTACAGCTGTAAGCCAGGAAGGAAAGACTGAGGCTAGGGCTTGCTGGCGTGTCAGTACTCTTCCAGAGGTGGGGAAATAGTCATCCGGTTACCTTGTGGTGGATAGCATTCCACTCATGCGAGAATGTTGTTGGTTTTCAAGGTGATGTTAAGGTATCTTGGTTACCAAATTAAATGTTGTTAAAAGTAGTATAAAAAATGTTAACAAGTTTTGGTATATATTTAGAAGGAAGAATAATAAGATATTTCACTGATTCCCATTAATATTCAGTTATGGCATTAACCTGTCATTAAGTATGTTTCTGCATTCCTCCCCTAGGCTTCTCTAAATGCCATGTGGTATGCGGAGGTTGGTCGCTTTCATGTTTTTAGAAGTTGTTAATGCACAGAGTACTTGTGTAATTTCAGTTGAAGAAAGAAGTAGGTGTCAGTGTTTTTCTTAGCTGCTGCAAATTTCTCCCTGCCTGCTGGCCTGAAATAAAATAATTGCATTGTGCTTAAGCTTGACTATTTTAATTTATGCTTAAAAATGCACATAGTCTCATGAGTGTATGTGGCTATTTTTGCCTTTCTTTCTCCTTGGTCTCTGGCTGTGTTTGTGCAGTGTCTTGGATATGTTACTTGGTGGTATTTGCAAGGAGTGTCTAAAATAATACATGGTATCTCAACTCTCCTGCATAGGTTAAAGAACTCCGAGAGAAGGCTGAGTTTTATAGGAAACGAGTTCAGGGAACACATTTTTCTCGGGACCATCTGAATCAGATTCTCTCTGAAAACAACCGCTGTTGGGATGTCTCCTCAACCACGAGCTCAGAAGGAACCATTAGCAGCAACATCAGAGCGCTAGATCTTGCTGGGTGAGATGTTCTTAGTGAATGGTAAAATGATATGAAGTCTCAAAATTTGTATAGTCGAGTGAAAATATGTCAGCCACTTACTACTTTTAGTTTATTTTTTGAGAAAAGTAAAGCTATACATACTTGCTTTAAACCTGTGTAGAAATAATGCATAATTTTTTTTTAAAATTTTCTTTACTTTATTGTGTTGGTTTTGCCATACAGTAACATGAAACCGCCATGGATCTACACATGCTCCCCCTCCAGAACCCCCCTCCCTCCCCCTTCCCGACTCCCTCCCCCTGGGACATCCCGGTGCACCAGCCCCGAGCATCAACCCTGGGCTGGTGATTGATTTCACATATGGTAATTAACATGTTTCAATGTCATTCTCCCATATCCTCCCACCCTTGCCCTCTTCCACAGAGTCCACGTGTCCGTTCTATACATCTGCGTTCCTTTTGCTGTCTCGCACGCAGGGTTCTCATTACCATCTTTCTAAATTCCATATATATGCGTTAGTATACTGTATTTTTGTTTTTCCTTCTGGCTTACTTCACTCTGGATAATAGGCTCCAGTTCCGTCCACCTGAGTAGAACTGCTTCAAATGAATTTTTTTTTAATGCTGAGTAATATTCCATTGTGTATATGTACCACAGCTTTCTTATCCATTCGTCAGTTGACGGGCATCTAGGTTGCTTCCATGTCCTGGCTATTGTAAACAATGCGGCGATGAACACTGGGGTACACGTGTCTCTTTCAATTCTGGTTTCCTCTGTGTGTATGCCCAGCAGTGGGATTGCTGGGTCATATGGCAGGTCTATTTCCAGTTTTTTAAGGAATCTCCACACTGTTTTCCATAGTGGCTGTACTAGTTTGCATTCCCACCAACAGTGTAAGAGGGTTCCCATAATTTAAATCTGGAAGTTTGGGTTTTATCATATTCCTTGTTAGTAATTAAGAGTAAAATGGGGATGACTAGCAGTAGACATAGAACTTTAAAAAGTAAAACAAAAAGACAACAATAATAAAAACTTAGAGAATATTAGCTATTAGTACATATCTCTTATTATCAGTGGATTTTTGTGATTAATATGGAACTTTGGCCCTGATTCTGTGGAACAGTTCTCTTCCATTTTAGGTTTTAAATTGAACATAAACTATTAAGAGGAATAGCACATTGATTTGTAGCAAATAAAATAGTTTTCTGTTTTCATAGAGTATTAGTATGATCATACATACTAAATTGAACTGTAAATTCTAACTATGTGACATCTGATTTTAAAAGTCCACAAAATTTGTTCTTTAACAGTGACTCAAAAATGTTAACCTAATTTAAAATACAGAATTTGAATTAGCTTATTTGATCTATAAGTACACACGAGTTTGTGCACAAACCCTAATTGAGAAACTGAACAAGTTAAACCATTTAGGGGGTTCTAGTTTATGTATGTAATTATCAATTGAGAGATACATAGGAGTTTTGTACAGGCATATATGTGTGATGCTAGGAGTAAAAGGACATGAATTTATTTTGGAATGTTTTAATAGATTATAACTATAACTTCTATAAAGTGAACTCTTTGGTTTTTTTCTTCAGTATCTGGGCAAAGCAATATCAGTGGGAAACAGTTGTGAACCATGGAAGGGAATGACAGACTTTAGTATCAACTAGAAATCTCAAACTACTAAATTTAAAATAAAACTTATTTTGTTATGCAGAGATCCTACAAGCCATAAGACTCTGCAGAAATGTCCTTCTACACAGCTAGAAGAAAAAAGACCTATCTTGGAAGAACAGCCCCAGAAAACTACCACAGAGAAATTGGATGTGTCAAATGCTCCCATACCTGTTAGAAGACGTCTGGCTTGGGATGCTGAGGACCCCACTGAAGACATACAGAAACAACCAAGAGAGGAGGAGGAGGAGGAGGAGGAGGAAAAGGACAAGCAGGTTAATGTGGAAGAGCTAGAGAAGTTGGAAGTACAGGAAAAATCTAAAGCAGACAAGATAAAAGAAGAGTAAGTGTTTTAAATTAATCAGTGTGTAGACACATCATTGTTCACAGATAATAAGTATTTCATTTTGTCACTAATGATGGTGGTTTACACTTTTGGTTTCATGATAATAAAAAGCAGATTTTACTTTAATGTCATGAAACAGGCATTTCTATATGGTTTATATAATTTGATTCACTCAGGGATTTGAGTCACCACTAATTGAGAATTGAACACTTGAACACTGAATTACTTGGGGAGGAAGTAGTTAGTGTTCCTTTTATTTATATCCTGCTGATTATGATTTTCAAGATATGATTAGCTAGATATCTCTGAAAAAATCACTTCTGTAATGACTTAAGGAAAAATAGCTAATATTCTTTACTATCAGATGGTTATACTGAAAAAGAAAGAAGTTTTGTAATATTAAAATAAGTGATTTCGCAAATAACTAATTTTTGTTGATTTATATGCAAATTGTTTTGGGGAGTCGTTCTCTACCATTGGTTATAGTGTTTTTTGTCCATAGTCCAACCCCCTTATTATTCATTCACGAGTTTTGCATCTAATGGAACCTAGGCTCTGATTCAGGGGAAGAATTCTCCAGTGTGCTGCTGACTGGCATTGATCGCCTCTCTTTTTCAGTAGTCCATTTCTCTTAACTGCATGTGGATTTGTTTCTTATGTTTTCAGAAGTAAAATGGCCTTCTCTTACAGGTTTATGCTTTAATTGCATAATGATGGTAAAGTATTTTTTTGTTGTTGTTATATTTTCTAAAGGACATGCTTCATAATTGACTTAATTTGCAGGTCAGAGTCATCATCTATGTCTTCAGGGAAAGGAGGCAGGCTTCCTACTCCAAAGCTGAGAGAACTGGGGGGAATCCAGAGGACTCATCATGATCTTACCACTCCAGCTATTGGTAATAGGCAGATACCGTACAGTTCTTATTTCACCTGCTTCTTCTATATGATAATTTAGTTTAAATTAAAACAGTGGCATCTTCTGTATTTTTCCAGGTGGTGCTGTTTTAGTGTCTCCATCTAAAGTGAAGCCTCCAGTCATAGAACAGAGGAAAAGAATATCCTCTCAAGATGGCTTAGAAACTTTGAAGAATGACTTTAGGAAGGTAAATATTTACACTTTGGAGAAAAACATCTCTTCAGGAAGTGATTATTTTAGTCACATGCAATAAATATGTGAGAGGTTCAGATTTTAGAAAATTTTGTCTATCATATATGGAGATGATGTTATTAACCTACTTTCAGAAGGCAAGGGCATTGAATTGTTTTGGGGGGTTGTGCCATTGTATTTTGACTGCATACTTTCAAATATTGTCAGTAGTGACAACAGAGAGAGAAGAAAAACAATATTGATTGTGCATCTACTCTGGCAGTTTTGTCCAGGCACTGATTTAACTGGAGATGTAGCAGTGAAAGATGCAGGTAGAAATCCTGGCCCTCACTGAATTCACATTCTAGAGGAGCAGGGAGACAGCAAACAGGAAAATTAGGTAAAATACACAGTATTTTAGATAGTGATAAGGGCTAAGGAGAAGAATGAAGCAGGGGAAGTGAGTGGGAATTGGCCAGGGATGTTCTCACTGAGAGGATGGCATTAGAGCAGAATCTGAAGCAGGTAAGGGACTGACCCATATGCTTATCTGCTGCTACTGCGAAGTCGCTTCAGTCGTGTCCAGCTCTATGTGACCCCATAGATGGCAGCCCACCAAGCTACCCCGTCCCTGGGATTCTCCAGGCAAGAATACTGGAGTGGGTTGCCATTTCCTTCTCCAATGCATGAAAGTGAAAAGTGAAAGGGAAGTCGCTCAGTCGTGTCCTACTCTTAGCCACCCTATGGACTGCAGGCTATGAGGCTCCTTGGTCCATGGGAGTTTCCAGGCAAGAGTACTGGAGTGGGGTGCCATTGCCTTCTCTGATATGCTTATTTAGGAAGGCATTTTATAAAAAGAGCAGCAGGTGCAAAGTCCTCCAGTTGAGAAGGTGCCTGATTCCTTGAGGAACAGGCAGGGAGTCAGCATGGCTGGAGCTGAGAGCAAGAGAGAGAGTAGAATGGGCAGTGAGGTTAGAGGCATAATGAAGGATTAAATTGCGTAGGGCCTTAGAGGGCATAGCAAAGACTTTGCATTTTATTCTGAATGAAATGCAGTCTTTGAAGGAGCAGAGGAATGATATGATTTGACTTAGGTTTTTCCAGGGTCACCCTAGCTACTGTATTGTGAATGGACAGTAGAGGTGCAAGAGCAAATAATTGAAACTACTTAGTCAATTTCAGTATCCAGGAAAGAGGTGACAGTTATTTGGATCATAATGGTAGCCATACCAGGAGCTAGATTTGTTTTTTTTTTTTTCTCCCATTGTTTACCGCTTGGTTGCTGGTAACAAGAGGAGTCATTCAACTTGCTATACACAATCATTTTACCTCCTTTGTTTTCTTAAAAAAGCTACTATCATAACATTGAATCCATTAGTCATTTAATTATCAATAAATTGATATCGATAATTCATTTAGCAATTGAATTAGCAATGCATTCAGTTAGCAATAAATTATCCCTGTCATTCAGTTGCTATTTTTAATATCATTCTGTCTTTTTTTACCATAGGAGTTAACAAGAATTACTATCATAATATCCAGAAATATTTATTGCTGGTAACTTTTAATGACACACCTTGAATTGTGGGAGTATTATGGGGCAGCAGCAATTTGGGAAACTTACATAGAGATGATCATAATAGCTAGCATTTACTGAACACTTACTATGTTCTAGGCTCTGTGCTAAGTACTTTGCATGTATTAATTTGTTCAGTCTTCATAGTGACTCTGCGAGGTAAATATTGTTAATATTCTCATTTAGGTGAAACTGAGGTCGTGCAGCTGCCAAACAGTGAAGCAGAATTTGTCCCCAGGCAGTCTCTTCTCAGAGCCCACATTTTTAACCCTTAAACAGCACTGTCTCATAAGACTTGAGAGTAGAATTTTCATGGTATTGGTTTGTCAAGTACCATCTGTATATTTTATATATGATATTAAAAACCCAAGTGTTTGTTAGCTCACTTCATGTTTCTTATCCATTTACTTACATGCTAGATTCTGTGCTTGTGATAATGAGTGAAAGTAGACATGATACATTGGGCTTCCCATGTAGCTCAGTTGGCAAAGAATCCACCTGCAATCCTGGAGATCCTGGTTTGATTCCTGGGTTGGTAAGATATGCTGGAGAAGGGATAGGCTACCAACTCCAGTATTCTTGGGCTTCCTTGGTGGCTCAGCTGGTAAAGAATCTGCCTGCAATGCAGGAGATCTGGGTTCGATCCTTGGGGTGGGAAGATCCCCTGGAGAATGAAAAGGCTACCCACTCCAGTGTTCTGGCCTGGAGAATTTTATGGACTGTATAGTTCATGGGGTTGCAAAGAGTCAACACAACTGAGTGACTTTCACTTTCAGACATGGCACATGATTTTACTGAACCTACAGTCCTGTGAGAATCACATCCCCCAAAAAGTAAAATTAAAACTAGTAATTGTTTCAGAGAAGTATATACTGCTATCCTGGATGAAATTGACCCAGTAACAGAGATCAGGAAGCTTCTTGAAAGTCAAGGATGCTTCTTTGAAGAAGTCATAATTGAGTTGAGATGCAGAGGAAGAAGAGCTCACCCTAGTGGGAGTGGGGAGAAGCATAGCATATGCCAAGATCTTGTGGAGAGAAAGGACAGAGTTTTAAGAAACAAAAGCCAGTCCTGTGTGTGGCAGGAAGCAGATGCAAGATGAGGTTGGAAAAGAGAGCAATACTGAGAATTTCTTTCATCTCAAGTAAAATAGAAAGCCATTGAAACATTTTAAATACGGGAGTGTTGTGATTGATTCATGTTTTGCAAGATCTTTCTGGCTGCCGTGGAAGGCAAAAATAGACTGTGGACACCTCCGAAGGCTCATTGCAGTAGTCCAGATAGGAGCTGTGAAAGCTTGGACTAGGAAGGTGGGCACAGGCATGAGTGAAAGTAAAGAATTGCATGAGGGGAGCAATGTCAAGGCCCGGTTCTGGGTTGGATAATGACTCCTACCTAGGTTTCTGACTTAACCAGCAGGATTGATGGAGAGTGCTATGCACCAAGTAAGAGAACTCTGCACCACAGCCATCTTTGGAGGGGAATGTCAGAAGTTTCATTTTCATTCATTCAGTTCACAGTTTACTGTGCTCTTAAAATGTGCCAAGCACTGTTAGGATCTGGGGATTCATTGGTAATCAAGATAAAATCTCTGCCGTCATGAAACTTACATTTTCATTGCCAGAAGAGACAAATGATTTTTTAAAAAAGAATTTCAGATAGTAGTGAGTGCTGTGAATTAACTAAAACTGCAGACGACCTCCAAGGGGTGGGTGAGACTGTTTTTGAGTCATCAGAACAGGCACTTCTGAGGAGGTTGCATTTTAATAAGACCTGGCTAATGAGGGAGGTACCCAGTGCAGAGCCGTGGCCCAGAGGTTGTTTTCCAGATAGAACAGCAAGGGCGTGTGTACAACAGTGACAGTTTCGTAGAGAGTGAAAAGGCCTGTGGAGCCTGGAGGAAGGAGGCCGAGGAGAGGTGGGGAATGAAGGTGGGAAGGGAGGCTGGGTAAGGAGTGGGGATGTTGTCCTCATGTCGGTGGGAAGCCCTTGGAGAATTTCAAGCTATTAAATATAAATCTCTGATAACACTTGATAAATAAAATCACTGGCTACTCAGTGGAGAGCACGTTATACTGGGGGAGAGTGGAAGCAGTGAGGCCAGTAAGGAGGCTTTTAGGTTCAAGAACAGATCATGAAGTCAGTTAAATTAAACCTGGGAACCTCATGTACTATAAGTATTCTACAGATTTAATTCAGGTTTTAACAGTAATAAAACCAGTTTGAGTCCACGAGTCTATTCTATACATCTGCGTTCCTTTTGCTGTCTCGCATGCTGGGTTTTTGTTACCGTCTTTCTAAATTCCATATATATGCATTAATATACTATATTGTTGTTTTTGCTTCTGGCTTACTTCACTCTGGATAATGGGCTCCAGTTTCGTCCATCTGAGTAGAATTGCTTCAAATGAATTTTTTTTTTTAATGCTGAGTAATATTCCATTGTGTATATGTACCACAGCTTTCTTATCCATTCGTCAGTTGATGGGCATCTAGGTTGCTTCCATGTCCTGGCTATTGTAAACAATACAGCGATGAACATTGGGGTACACGTGGCTCTTTCAATTCTGGTTTCCTCGGTGTATATGCCCAGCAGTGGGATTGCTGGGTCATATGGCAGGAACGCAGGAACGCAGATGTATAGAACAGACTCATGGACTCTGTGGATGAGGGAAAGGGTGGGATGATATGGGAGAATGGCATTGAAACATGTTAATTATCATATGTCTAATCAATCTCCAGTCCAGGATTGATGCTCGGGGCTGGTGGAACGAGATTTCCTGGGGGGAGGGAGGAGGGAGGGGGGTTCTGGAGGGGGAGCATATGTAAACCCATGGTGATATCATGTCACTGTTTGGCAAAACTAATAAAAAAAAAAGAAAAAAAAACCAATTTGACAGAAATTCCAAATTCTGCATATATGTGTACAAAAAGAAAAAAAATCAATTTTCATAAGACATCTTCGTAATTAAAAAGGGAAGCAAGTGGAAGATTTGTGTTTTTGTCTTATTAACCTTGATTTTTAAAAATTTGGTTTTTTGGGTGAGACCTCAGGCTATCTCCCCTTTGAAGCAATATTAGCCAAGCTGTCTAATTGCAGAAAATGATGCTTAAGATCAGGAAGTAGTGTTTTGAACATTGCATTGATAAACTCGAAGTTAATAACTAAAGGCAACAATTACAAGAAATAATCAGGAAAATTTGGAGCTTTATTTGATTTTACTGGTTTACATTATCCTAAAAGTGAAGTTATACAGGGATTTTGACCTTCATGATACATAATCATTGTAGAAAAACAGAAAATACTGACCAAGCCAAAAAAGTTAGTCATACCTACTGTAGAAACATCCATTGTTGAGTCTGAGTTACTTAGATATACAGTGTATTTGTTAAGTAGATAAAACTGTTATATATATTATATATTTCATAATATATTTTTTCTCACCTAGCAATGTATTAGAAATGTACTCCTACGTCATTAATTTATAATTTGATTTTTAATTGTGATATGATATCTATAGTTATACTATTGTTTTTTTTTAAAGGCTAGATGCTTATTGTTGAAACATTTTTTAAAACTAGATGCCTATTGTTATATCTTAATTTTCCTGTTTTGAAAAAATGCTGTAAAGAAATCATCCACCCTTTACCGACATTTTTGTTCTTATTGTTGTTACCTCTTTTTATGTACATACTCCTTAAGTATTAATTTTGTGGTCAAAGAACCACAGTATTAAGGCTTTTGCTATGATTTTCCAGCTCTCCTGTAAGGTTGCGCTACCAGTAACACTGATGAGAGTGCCAGTTTTTCTACATCTTTGTCAGCTCAGGGTATTTTAGTTTGTTTCTTAAAATTTATTTTTGGAATTTGTTAAGTGAAAAATTAGTACTTATATTAATACTTGTATTTTGAAATTATTTTATGAGTGAGGTATAGAATGTGTTTGCTATTTGTAGTTTGTATATGGATTATTGATATATATCCTTATTTTACCTTTAAATTAGGTTTATCTTACTACTTTTAAAGAAATATTTATGTAACAATGGTAATTCATTGTCAATCCAATATGTTGTGTAGTTTCCCCAAGTTTTTCATTTTTCTTTTTTCAAAAAAGTATTTATATATTGTTTTTATTTAGCTAAATATCTTTATATTGGTTGTTAGTCTTATAAAATCTTCCCCACATGAAGGTTTCATAGGTTTTCCCCATATTTTTCCCTGTTGCATTTATGGTTATTTGTGTATTTAAATGTTTGTTTTATTTATATATGTGTACCCACATATATGCTTTTTTTTTGTCATTTAGAAAGAAAGTTGTGCTATATCCCTCCTGACTTCTCCAGCTGCTGGTATTAAAACAGTTGATCCCTTGCCTTTGAGAGAAGATTCTGAACCCAATATCCCCAAATTTGTTGGGACAACTCTTCCAGTTTCAAAAATGCCAGAATACCCACCTAACACGCCTGGGAAGTCTGCTTCTCCACCCTGCGCCCCATCCTACTGGCATCCTTCTCGTCGAATTCAGGGCTCCCTGCGAGATCCAGAATTCCAGCATAATGGTAATAACTTAGGTTTTAATTTTTGTCTGTTAAAGTGAAAGTGCTATACTGATAGATTCAAAGGCTGTAAGTATACTGTGTTATTTGTTTTAGTTAACATAGTAGATTTCTTTAAGTAGAAGAAAATCTCATCTTTGACACACTAAGTTGTGCTGTACCCAAGTTCACTTTGGTCTAAGAGTGAGATGTCTCTCACGTTCTTTTCCAAAAATGTGTAGGCAACCCATTAGATGCCATAGCACCTCTTCCCCAGGTATGACAACCAAAGATGCCTTCAGACATTACCAGATGTTACCTGGATATAGAATTCAAAGTCATAAAATATTTTCCTTTGGTTTTATTAGCTATTGCTCTGCTCTTCTTTGCCGTCCATTATTATTGTTGAGAAATCTGATGCACTTTTTATTTTTGATCTTTTGTGTGTGACTTTTTTTTTTCGCTGACAGCTCTTAGCATCTTCTCTTTGTACCCAGTGCTCTGAAATTTTATGGTGGGTCCCTTTTCATTCATTTTGCTAGTACTCAGTAGAGCTCTTCAATCTGAAAAGTCATGTTCCTCAGTTCTGGGAAATTTTCTTAAGTTATTCAGTCAGTAATTTCTTCCCCTCCAATCTCTCTTGCTCCCCTCTGGCACTGTTATTTTTCAGTTGTTGGACCTGTTGAAGATGCTATTTTCTTATCTTAGCTGTCATATTTTCCATCTCTGTCTTTTTGTTTTAATTTGAAAGGGTTACTAATTTTTATCTTCTACTTGAGTTTTAAAATATGTTGCTACATTTTTAATTTCGAAGTTTTTTTTAAACATTGCATACTCCATTAATATAAGCATTCTGTTATTATTTCATGGATGTCATGTTTTACCTGATTGAGGAGATAAATGATACATATATATAATGCTCCTATTTGGAATATGGTATCTCCTTTCCCCCAGTTGAATCTGGTGTCTTTCAGTCACAGTAGCTGTGATAAACCTTCTTTGGCAATAAGACCTCAATTCCTCTTTTGGGAGATGGGCAGTTACCCTGATGTGTAAAATTAAAGATGGATCTGGTAGACTGTTTTGTAGGAAGACAATTAGATTCCTGGTTCAGTTTTCCCTTCACTTCAACTTTCAGTGGTACTCAGCGCTCTCAGCCTCCCAGCCATCAGGGGAGCAAATCGACTGCTTCTTGGTTTCCCTTCTCTGCTGCCTTAGGATTCAGCTCCATTGGCTATGCTAACCACACACTCACTGCCTTCTATTTGCATTCCACTTTTCAAACTTTTGTTTCTGTTTTCTTGTTTCTCGTTTTCTTTGTTAGGTTTATATTGCTTTTGTAGATGTGTATAGTCCAATATCATCTTTAAAGAGAAGCTTATTGTATTTCTTTTAAGTTGGATTAGTATTGTCATTGAGAAGAATTCCAGGAGGTTATCCCTTGTTTGTTTACATATTTGCTAAGCATATTATGAATTAATGAATGGCCCTTTGGCAGGAATTTCTATTAAAGGTATAAAATTAAACTTTTTGACAGTCTACCTTCTCTTCAAGTTGACTGTATGATATATTGTTGGGTGGCTTTGAAGGATGATTTCTTATGGCTTTGTTTTTTTTTTTAGTGGGAAAATCAAGGATGAACAAAAATCAGCATGAAGCCTTTAATGATGAAGGTATTTCAATAGTCAAATAACACAAGATAAAAGTATATTTTATTAGATAGTCGTTTATAATAGTATAATGATTTTACATCCGGTTAGCACTTTATAGTTTACAGAGTACTTCCATAGATGTCTTTTCATTAGATCCTTAAAACTCTGTGAAGGGAGTAAACTATCCCCATTTTATACATGAGTAAACTAGGCACTAAGCCATGAAGAATCTGTTTTAAAGCAAATGGATGGCAAGAGATGTATCACACCCACAGTCAGTCCTCTGTTTTCCACCCTGGCTGGCTGGTGGCTCAGGAATTTGGCCTAGCATTACATCCATCGTTTTCTTCAAATGTCTGTATATTCTCAAAAAATACATAATTAGCGAAAAGAAGTGTTTTTCTCTTGTGTAGTTTTTATTCTGAAAAATTCGGTTACTTCTAATGATGGCAGGAGGAATTTTGAATTCTTGATGTTGAACAATCGAAATTCCTATTTTAGTGCAACCTAAGAAGTATAAAATTGCTGTTTATAAATTTTGAATTTGAAAGTAAATTTGAATACTTTATATATTATGGCTTTACACACATTGAAGGTTCTTTCTTTCCTCTTAGCAAGTTTGAGACTTCTTTCAGAATTCAGTGACCTAGAAATCAAGTTGTTATGTCTTGAAATGCCAGTATCTGGACACTGAATACTGTCTTGTTTACTTTTTAATGGAACAGTGTTTATAAATAACTTGATAATTGATTTGCTTACTCAGAATGAGGAATTTCAGTAATAATGAAGGGTAGCATATTAAAGTCATACATCATTTCTATATTAAGTGAAATTACTTTAAAAATGTGATGTAGGTACCATGTGAAGGTATGACATTTTGTTTTTAAAATGTGAAGGTTTCTTTTGCTCAAACAGCTGTGCTTTTTAAAGTAGGACAAGACAGTATGATGATGAATTGTTTCCAAGTAATACCAAAATCACAGTCCATGTGTTTGTGTAATGACATAGCGGGATTTCAGGAAAAAAAAGGATGCTCATTTAATATTCAAATGGTTGATTTCTAAATATGATAAACTTGGAAAATTACTGTGACTAATTCTAAAAATACTAATCTTATATTTTAATTAGGTTATGTGTTTCTGATAGTCAATATTGACACTACAGAACTTGATGCTTTAAATTTTCTGTTAATGTTTTCAAACATAGTATTTTTATAAGAGATTTTTACACTGAATATAATTCTTTCATTGCAGATGAGGACAGATTATCTGAAATTTCTGCTCGCTCTGCAGCTTCTAGTCTCCAGGCTTTTCAAACTCTGGCACGAGCTCAGAAAAGGAAGGAGAATTTCTGGGGCAAAACATAACTAGGCATACACCTAGTTGAGTTGCTTTTATCTGGGGGAACCATTGGCATACTTTTTCATTATTGCTTTACTATGTTAAGACTTCAAGAATTTGGATTTTTTGCTAACATTTCCCACTAAAAAGAATTGATTTTTTTTTTCAGTACTCAAGTCAATCTACTGGAAAATTTTTAACACAGGTTCATGAAATTTTGACTTTTGAAGGTTTCTTTTTGCATTTGTTACCAAAGTATAAAGACATGGGTTATATAGTTCTTCACATGTTCTAACTTGTATAAAGTGTCAGGGCTAGCTGGTAGAATTCTGAATTTTCCCTATCCAGAGAATATTCTTAAATATGAATAAAGTAAAGTAAAAATTAAGATCTAAGCATGAAGTATAGATTACCTGAAGATTGGCTTTATGTATCTTTACAATTGTAGATGTCATAAAATGAGTTTGTTGTTCCTTTAACTTTTGCTGAGGTGTTTATTTTAGTACCTTCAGTTTGTGGTTACAGTGTTAAAATAATTGTACTTCAGACTGAAAATACTAGCTTTTGTATATACTTTTCTTATTTATGTAACAAAGTTTGCTGAGAGAATATGTATATTTTTGAACTTTGTGTGTATTCTGTTTGTATAAGGACTTTGGCTTACATTTGAATAATGTCTGAATTTTGAAAAATTTGTATAATGGAAAATTAAAACTTTGTAGATATTTTGAAATAAAACGATCAACCGTTTTAGTTCTGCTTGTTTCAAGGGTTTGGCTTCTCTAGAGAGTTAGTACATGGAACAAATGATTATCTTTTAAAAACATTTTACTCACCACAGCGTAAGCACATCATACTTCTTTTGCATTTATCCAAATGCAGCAAACTGAGTCCACAATACTTTTGCACAAATATAGGAAAAAGTGTAGAAGAATTTCCAAGGCAGACTCATTTTTAAAAAATTTAAAAAACTTTTTGATTATGCTTCTTTACTCTTGTGACATGTTCTGTGGTCTTACTCTTTATCTTGCAAATCATGATAAACTTAATTTTCTAAAAAATATGGATTTCATAAAATATACATAAAATATTTACACAAATATTTACAATAGATAGAAGTTACTGAAGATTAAATACACAGGATATTGATGCCTGCTGGTTAGAAAACAAGTGTATTTTCTAACAGTTTGTTAGAAAACAAACTGTTCTTAAAGTGCTTAATTTGGTAGAGAGTGCTTTTGCAAATCACTGGTTCACAATAAGGGCCTTAAAGATCTTATGTTATCATGAGGTCATAAAGAACTGGAGGCATTCAAACTATTTGCTTACATTCCATAGACCTTTTAAAACTGTTGATTTAAAAAGTTACTAAGCCCCAGCAATATCACTACTGGGCATTATACCCTGAGAAAATCAGAATTCAAAAAGACTCATGCACAATTATGTATAATAAACTGCAGTTATTAAAGATTTTACAGTTCAGGGACTTCCCTGGTGGTCCAGTGGTTAAGACTTTGTCTACCAATGCAAGGTACGACCCTTGGTTGGGGAGCTGAGATCCTACATGCCTTGTGGCCAAACAGCCAAAAATGTAAAACAGAAACAATACTGTAAAAAATTCAAAACAGACTTTAAAAATGGTCCACATTAAAAAAATCTTTAAAAAAGTTTATAAAAATTTTACAGCTCAGTGAGTTTGGAAAGAATGTATACATCTGTGAGACCAACACCACAACCAAGATACAGCATTTCCATCATCAAAAGTTTCCACATTTCACTTTGCAGTTCAATCCACCCTCTCACCGCAGTCCTCAAGGAAATCACTAATCTGCTTTCTGTCAGTATTAGTTTATAATAATTTTATATACATGGAACCATCTTTTTTATTTGGCTTTCACTCAGCATGTTTTTGAAAGTCATCTATGTGGTGCGCACCTGTGTTCTCTTTAATCCTCTCACTTATGGTGGACTTTTGGGTTATTGGCAGCTTGGGACTATAATGAATAATTAAAATCAATTGTGAAAATCTTTGTATAGACATAAACTTTAATTTTTCTGGAAAATCCTAGGTAATTTCATTTTTTTAATCTTTAATATAACTTCAAGTGTATGGTACACACGTATAAACTGTTGACTAGGTCTTTTTGTTGAAATAGGTATCTCAGACCAGACAGGGGAACAAACATCAGGATCACAAAGGAAGTGGCACACCAGTTGCCTCTGTTCTTTGCCCCCATCTTCACCCCAGATGCTGAGATGCTCATGTGTCCCTGGTTGAGAACCGAGATAAAGATGCACATACATACAATTCAAATTTTGTGCACATGTATGGTAATGGATACTCATGTTGGATCTCATCTCAATCTCTGTGGGCATCTGAATGAACTCCAAGTTAAGAACTCTTCAAGGATGCTTTTGAGGATTACGGGTAAAACCCAAGATAAACATGCTTAGTGAGGCTTCCCAGGGGGCTCAGTGGTAAAGAATCTGCCTGCCAAGCAGAAGAGCTGGGTTTGATCCCTGGGTTGGGAAGATCCCATGGAGGAGGAGATGGCAATCCACTCCAGTATTCTTGCCTGAGGAATCCCGTGGAGAGAGGAGCCTAGTGAGCTATAGTCCATGAAGTCACAAAAAATTGGACATGACTTAGTGACTAAACAGCAACAACAAAACATGCTTAGTACTCGGTGGAATATGTTACCTTGAGATTGAAGTATACATATTTTCATTTTACAGATGGGAAAACCCTCTTAAATGACTGGACTAAGACCTGATAGCCGGTGAGTTCGATCTAGGTCTTATTCAGTCTATCCACACTGCCTGCTCTGGAGTGTGTATACTAAAATTGTGAGTCTTACTGTGATTCAGTTCTCCCTGGTTGATTCATTTGGAAGTTACTTTTTTTTTTTTTTGACTTCATCATCTTAGAAGATAAACATTTTCCTATATTAACGCATATATATGGAATTTAGAAAGACAGTAACGAGAACCCAACATGGGAGACAACAAAAGGAACGCAGATGTATAGAATAGACTCATGGACTTTGTGGATGAGGGTAAGGGTGGGATGATATGGGAGAAGGGCATTGAAGCATGTTAATTGTCATGTGTCTAATCAATCGCCAGCCCAGGATTGATGCTCGGGGCTGGTGCAGAGAGATTTCCCGGGGCGAGGGGAGGAGGGAGGGGGGTTCCGGAGGGGAAGCATATGTAAACCCATGGTGATATCATGACAATGTATGGCAAAAACAATAAAAAAAAAAAAAGATAAACATTTTTCCTTTCTAGTCAGCTAAAAAAAGTATATGGGAAACAAGCTATTGTACTAGTAGAGTCAATCAGCATAAAAATGAGTTAACATTCAAAAAAAATTTGTTCTCATATAAGTAGTGTTGCAGCTGGCTCTCCAGGGAGCTCAGGATGAATTATGTACCTTTGTTGCAGTTGCAGACACCCCAAAATATTTATCACAACTTCCAGAAGTTTACCAAGGGAACAAATACTCTAAAATGGTAAGTGATCCTAGAATCATTTATGTTTGGTTTTGGAATATGTTTTAGGACCTTTTACATGTGGTGGCATTAGTCCTGATGGCATGCTCAGGGCACAGTCTTTGTCAAGCTGCCATCATTGCTCTTTCAAGATGAATGGTGCAAAGGCTATCACAGGCAAAAGAACAATCCCTGTCATTGGATGAGCTAGGGTTGTACCCTGCCTGAGAAAAGAGCCTGCAGTCTAGCCAATCATGAATTAAAAGCAAGCCAGTGGTATCTTCACTAATGGTGATCCCTGCAATCTAAGTTGACCTTATGCATCTTTCTCCTATGGTGAGAGGAGGCACAGAAAGCTCCAGCCTTTTTTGTTCCTTTCAGATTCAGAGTCACTGTCTTCCACTCTGTTTCATATTTCGTTCCCACCTGGTTCTAAAAGACCTGCTAAGGGTAGCAGCCTCTCTCAAAGAGAGGATGGCTCTCCTGCTATACTACACCTGCTATAGCGCAGGTAAGAAGAGAGTAGTCACCCTACACATGGAATCTGTTCCGTGGGGGCCCAGTAGATGAGAATCTGCCTGTCAACACAGGGGTCACAGTTTCCATCCCTGGTCCAGGGATGTGGACCTGGTCCACATGCTGGGAAGCACCTAAGCTCCACAACTACTGAGCCCACACTTCAGATCCCAAGAGCCGTAACCACTGAGCCTGCATGCTGCAACTACTGGACCCCGAGTGCCCAGAGCCTGTGCTCCACAGCAAGAGAAGCCATTGCAATGAGAAGCCTGTGCGCCACAACCAAAAGTGGGCCCTGTTCTTGGCAACTAGAGAAAGTCCACGCAAACAACGAAGACTCAGCACAGTCCTAAATTAACTAAATAAGAATTCTTTTTCAGTTCAGTTGCTCAGTCATGTCCAACTCTTTGCGACCCCATGAATTGCAGCATGCCAGGCCTCCCTGTCCATCACCAACTCCTGGAGTCCACCCAAACCCATGTCCTTTGAGTCGGTGATGCCATCCAGCCATCTCATCCTCTGTCGTCCCCTTCTCTTGCCCCCAATCCTTCCCAGCATCAGGGTCTTTTCCAATGAGTCAACTCTTCACATGAGGTGGCCAAAGTATTAAGAGTTTCAACTTCAACATCAGTCCTTCCAATTAACACCCAGGACTGATCTCCTTTAGGATGGACTGGTTGGATCTCCTTGCAGTCCAAGGGACTCTCAAGAGTCTTCTCCAACACCACAGTTCAAAAGCACCAGTTCTTGGGTGCTCAGCTTTCTTCACTGTCCAACTCTCACATCCATACATGACTACTGGAAAAACCATAGCCTTGACTAGAGAGACCTTTGCTGGCAAAGTAACGTCTCTGATTTTTAATATGCTGTCTAGGTTGGTCATAACTTTCCTTCCAAGGAGTAAGCATCTTTTAATTTCGTGGCTTCAATCACTATACATAAAAATGGAATCTGCTTCTCTTCCACTAAATGCTCCTTACCCATTACTCTCCAGGACCATACTGGATTGTGTTCTTGTCAATTGAGAGATGTGTGGGGCCACCTAGGTCCCTTTGGAAGTCAGAGCAGGAAGCTAACAGACATAATGATGTTTGGGGAATTCGAACCACACAACCAATTAGAGCCACATAATGGACAATTTTGATAATGTTGGGAAAATTTTCAGTTTCTAACTATGTATTTTTACACCCAGTAGTATAGTGAAGCTGACTTTTGGGTCAGTTGCTAAATATTCAGGACTTTTGTGAGCAGGTTGTTAAACCATCAGTAGCTTGAAATTGACCATTTGAAAATGGTGGGTTAGGGTTTCCTCCTCATCAGCCCCAAAGGCAGTTTATAAACTTACCACAGCAGCCGATACATAAATCTCTCTTTTTGTTTTTTTTTTTTTCCCATATAATTTGCCTGATAGAGAAAACAACCCACTTCAGGAAGGAGAAAAGAACAGCTCAAGATAAGCTGCTATAAGATTTACTAAGCCATTCACATCTTCCTTGGCTTATAAAAATAAAGTACTTTGGTTTAGTTTCCTTTCTTGGCTGAAGTCTACCTAGAAAATAAAAACAAACCACAAATAGCAGATACTAGAATGTAAAGGGACACTATCCACAATCCACCCATAGGACTACCCAGGGATGGGGCCTGGGAATCTGTATATCTTCCTTGGATGATTTTGATATTCAGGTAGTTTGGGAACCACTGATTTTGGGGTTACAGTGGAATCCCAACTCAACCTTGAACAAGCTGGTTAAACTTTGAGTCTGCTTCTCACCTGCAAGACTTAACAAAATGACTTAAAGTCTGTAAAGACATTTCATGTATGTTACCCAAATGTCATTCTGCAACCAGGCAGAAGTCCCTCTCCCCCCAAGTACAAAACCAAGCAGTTAATGATTAGGACAATAGAGTCTACCCACAGGAGCCCCTAAGCTCTTCTGCAGGCAGATCACCCAGGCAAGACATCTGAAGATAGAGTTAGCCAGTCTGTACTCAACAGAGAAGGAGGCAGAACTCAACCTCCTGCCTCAGTGGTTCTCTGAGATTCTCTCCTCACCCTCCATCTACCATTTTTTCCTTTAAAAACTGTCATGGCTGAGCAGAATCTTTGGAAATGGTCTCAGGACATGAGTCTACCTTCTTCCCAGACTGCAGGGTTTTCTGATTAAAGTGACTTTCCTTTCTACTACACTTGCCTCTTGAATTACTGATTTATGAGCAGTGAGCAGCCAAACCTGGGTTCAGTTACAATTCAGTTGAAAATGTTACTTCTGTTATTTTGAAGGCAAATTTTCATTAAAACAATGGGAGAATGGGGCCTTCTCTGGTGGCTCAGTGGTTAAGAATCCACTTGCCAATGCAGGAGACAGGGGTTTGATCCCTAATCGGGGAAGATCCTACATGTCTCAGAGCAACTAAAGCCTGTGCTCTACAACTACTGAGCCTGTGCGATAGAGCCCAAGGGGCACAACGACCGAGCCCACGGGTGGCAGTTACTGAAGCCCAAACACTATAGAGCCTGCGCTCAGCAGCAAGACAAGCTGCCTCAG
Organism: Antilocapra americana; assembly: GCA_007570785.1. Taxonomy (NCBI): domain Eukaryota; kingdom Metazoa; phylum Chordata; class Mammalia; order Artiodactyla; family Antilocapridae; genus Antilocapra; species Antilocapra americana. The sequence continues at coordinate 10,258,334 of ML663563.1, read as the reverse complement.
TGAGAGGCCTGCACATGACAATTAGAGGGTAGCCCCTGCTGGCCTCAACTAGAGAAAAGCCTGTGCAGCAATATGTGCATATATGTGTTATATGTATACTTAATATACACAATATATACATATAAAACAATGGGAAGGGATAGGCTGAATTTAAATTTAAAAGCCAGAGACAATGTATCCTGACTTCGTGGCATCTCCTATCACAGCACTGTCTGCCATGACCTACATTCAGCTCACACAGAGGCAGTTTGGGGCAGGGGTGCTGGAATGATTTGTCTATTTCCGTTATGTGGTAAGGCAAAGAAGACTGTGACTCTAGTGTTGTGACTCAGCGATTCTAGAAGGTGGAATCAATTACCTGATATATGCAAACTGTATTAGAGGAACCATGAATTGGAGATGTTATCAGGTATGAGTCAGACAATGCAGAGATAGAGGACTCATGATAATTACTGATGAAAGGAAAGATAGGTGAACTTGGTCCCTGAATGAATGCACAGTCAATAAAGATTTTCTACAAGCTATTTTTATTTTTTTAGTGATGAACTAAAAACTCAGAGTTTTGTTAACTTTAAGAAGGAAATATAAACTAACCTAAATGCCACACACTACAGGAAAATGTAGAAGCACCACACTCATAAATTCAATTGCAGTCAGAGGCTGAACATATCACCCAGGAAAATTTTGTCCACAGTACCCTAGCAGTTAAGGTTCCTGTTAAAAATTACTGTATTTAGGTCAAAACATCTAAGGTTCTGGAAAAAACTAAAGAAAATTGAAAATAGGTTTGTATGACAATGCTCACACTTTTGTTTTGTAAAGAACCAGTAATAATTTTAACTTGTAATTTTGCAAGATGAAGCATCCAAAGTACTGTACTAATTGGAAAGTATAACCCAGCATTAAACACTGAAGACTGATCACTTAATTACAGTAAATTGTAGCTTCCAAGACTTTAAAAGCATCACAGGTCAAGGCCTTAAGAACATACCAGTTTTTTTCATCATTCAGAATGAAGCTGTGGTGACCAAGAAGAAATCTTGTAATTTTTTAAAATTGAATTTGTGTTTATAGTTTGAATATTTAAAAGATTAATAAAGACTAATATATCAACATGTACAGTTCTTTAATTACTTAAATAATATGTTAAAAAATACTTGGAGGCAGAACTCTTTTGATTAGAGAAGCTCCTAAAAATCTGACAATCCTTATAAGTTTAGTGACTATGTTCACTTATTTATTCATTAAACAGCATGCAAAAATTCCACAGATATTTTCTGCCATGCACAATGTTAATCCTGGTGTCTCTTTAGGATTAAACAAGTCACTATTGGAAATTACAAAATAATTTGCTATTCATTTAGGTTTTTTTCTTAATTCCATATTTGGAGAAAAATCATTTTCCACTCATGATTTATGGATTTTCAAATTTTCTGTATTAACTAATATCCATTGCCTTCTCTTTGAAGTGCGTTGTAGCCAGCCAGCTAGTCTTCCTTTTTTCTGCATCAGGTTCTCTTTGTTAAACTCTGTTTCCTAGTCACTAATAACAAATTCAGGTCTACATGGTTGTGTGTGTGTGCATGGATGTTTGTATGTGTGTTACTTGATGATACTAGAACACTACTGTTCCTTTATGTGCACTAAATAAGTAAGAAGTATAAACAAATCTTGTATGCTTTTTCTCTACCAAATCAAGCTGCTTTAAAGAACATTTGCCCTGTCTCTTCCTTCTAGTTTTCCTGGGCTCCAAAATGTGAGCTCTCCAGAACTCACATTTCCTTTGGCCTTTGAGGCCATCTCAAATCGAGACTTGACAAGGATTCAAGGTCAGATGTGTTAGAGTATATTACCCTATTTTTCTCTGGGTGAATGGTACAATCGCCATAAGTCTTCCTACAATAGATTTTCTTTAACAATATTAAGACTATAATGAAGCTGGAAAAAAACAAACACCCCCAAATATTCATTTTAAGCAGAGCTTATGCTCTTGGGTCAGATAAAAGGATGTTTAAATCTTGGTTCTGCCTCTTGTTTGCTGTGTGATCCTGGCAAGTTACCTATCTTCTGATCTCCAGTCAATGAGTATATTAAGTAGGGGTAAGAAGCATAAGTTGTTTTTAATGATAATTGTGAGAATTAAAGAATTCCATGCACCTGAAGCACTTAATTCTTAGAATTCAAAAATTTTAACTATTTTCTATTTTATTTCCTAAATTACTCAATTTTATTGGAAACGAGGGAAGTTGGGTAGAATGAAAGTTATTTCAATTTAGCATTTAGAACATTTCTAATTAGCAAGTAAGACAGGAAGTTAGAGCAGTGGCCTAAGGGCCAATGAGGGTCAATCCTAAGAGGTCCACTACACGCATGGGCCTCTTTTTTGTCTGAACCCTGAATATGGTCTTTCCTCTGACTCCTTCCTACCACCCACCCAAATGGAACTAGAAAGAGAAGTTTAAGAGAAGAGAGAGGATGCTGTTCACATTGAAGCCTGCCACTACAGCAATGCATCTGCCCTGGAGATTCAGAGAAACATCTGGTAAATGAATGCATTGCTAAACCAGCTACCATGCTAGATAACTGGAGCTCGGCACAGCTGGGAAAACTCTGGGAGCTCTTATCTGATCACCGAGTGTTGAGGAAGCTCCCATTAGTCACTGACTGACGGATGCGGGATGGAGAGAAAGTGAATAAGCATCAGTAGCATCAACATTCTTGTGACTCCAAGCCCTCAGGCCAAGGAGAGCAGGTGCCGCAGCTGGAAGGCAGCAGGTTACACCAAAGAGATGGAGAGGCAGGCACACAGGAGCGCCTAGTGTTTGCTGCAATGCTGTGTTCTTCAGTCCTCTTGTTTTGCCAAAAGTTTTACTTTTGTTTCAGGTTTGAAGGATTTGTTAACAAAAGAAACCACTGGTTACACACAATTTCAATTTTTTATATAAGATTATTGACTTAATTTCAATATGTAGTCATTAAAAGTAAATAATTAATTGAGTAGGTCTGTTACCAAAACTGGGGTCTGGCTGCTCGCTGCTCAGAAGACTTTCAAGACAGTAGGTTGGCCGAAAGGAAAGGATGCTTTATTTCGGATGTTGGCAACCGAGGGAAATGGCAGATGTCTGTCCAAAGGCCAACTTTCCCAACTGACAAGCAGAGGGTAAGAGCTTTTATAGACAGAGGGACAGAGCTATATGCGGAAACAGCACAGTCAGCTCTGACAGTTATCTTTAAAATTGGTCATGGGTGTTCTGACTGGCAACATCTTGATTGTTTTAGGTACAATGAATCTTCAATTCCAAAGTCATTTTGTTTTCATTTCTTGAGGCCAATTCTCAAATTTGTGGCAGCTTATGTCATGGCTACAGTCTGTTATCATGTAGTTAACTTCTTTACCTGGGTTTTCAATATCTGTAAGACAGCTCACAGAGTATAGCTCAGAATATTATCTATGGCCCTTAAGAAGGAACTAAAGGTCCTTGACTATGGTTAATGACTATATTATTATTATTCTGTCTTCTTTGATTCTTTTCCTTTGTTTCTACATTTTCTCACTTCTCAGATTAAATTTACTCTTTGACTAAGTTTTCCACAGACAAAAGGCAGGCTGAGAACATGGTCGGGGGATAAGGACCATAGAGGGTCCTGCTCTTTCAGGTCCATAGAGGATTCTACACAGCATTTTGTACACAGTAAACAGACAGTAAACGCTAGCCATTACTAGAAGGGAAATGACAGAATTTGTCACCAAGCCCAAACTCATGTGCTCGCCGCACGACAGGCCAATGAATCCAAGAGACAAGGTGTTGACGCGAAGTTACCAGAGAGTAACCCTGGTCAGAGTTCCTCAGTTCCACAACCTCTTGCCTGTTCACAGAGAAGAAACAAGCAAGAAAATATAGAGGAAACCTTAGAGGAAACAGTATCAGACATCTGCCTATTATCAAAGTAATCAGAATAAACCAAAACCTAGCCAGCTGGTAAGTCACGTTAGTGTGACTTCCCAGTCCCATTAAACCTGTGACCTTTCCCCAAAAGGTTGGAGTTTTTCTTCTATGGGAAGCTTCCCAAACTGGAGCTGAAGCTTCCCACTATCAAAGTGTCCCGGGGCTCTTATAGGAAAATTTAGAATCAGATGCTTCAAGTTCAAGGGAGTCACCAGGCTTCTTCATTATCAGAGTGTTCTCTCCTTTGCAAAGTGATTCTAACTGGCAGCTTATTTAATTGTGAGCCATTCAGGGGCCATTGCTCTTCTTATTTTAACGTATCTAATATATGCCCCAAAGAGCTTTCCTTTGCGATAGATGAAATATTTCCCATTTTTATAAGTTTGATAACACCAAAACATAAAAGACATAGGCAAATTCTAACACAAATAACATAAATTCCAGCATGGATGCATAGATGAACTGATTCCCAAATCAGGTAAATAAATTTACCCTACAAAACAAATAAACTAATTCCAACTAGGGTAGGCTTGCCCCACAGGAACTAATTCCCCACTGAGCCAGCTCAAGGTAGAGTCCAACAAGGACTCCAGCAAGGACTTCCTCTCTCCAGCAAGGTACCCCAACCAAACTGGCTTGTCTTGTAAACGAAGAGCCCAAATTAAGGGGGAAATATATTCCCTGTGTACACTGGAGCAACTTACTTTCCAAAATCGAGTCTATCAAACCATAACAGAAAAAGTGACACAAAAACACAAACAAATGAACTGGCTGAACTGCTAGAGTTTGATAGACTTATCCTACAAATGAAATCAAATCCGTTGACTCAGAAGGGAAGTGGGAGGGAGGTTCAAAAGGGAGAGGATATATGTATACCTATGGCTGATTCACACTGAGGTTTGACAGAAAACAACAAAATTCTGTAAAGTAATTATGCTTCAATTAAAAAAAATAAATCCATTGACTCAAAGTTTGTCAGTTCCTTGTCTCAATCGCCAAGTGCTGGGGAGAGTTGGTGCTGCTTCAGGGAATCTTGAAGGAAAGATCCTCAGGACTAATGGTCCCAGCGGCTGCTAGGGCCTTGCTCCAATATTCCCTGACTGGGGCTGGCTAGTCACAAGCAGCAAGCCTCCTGGCTGGCTAAGCCAAATTTGTTACCAACTCAAGCTTGCTCTCCTTGCCACATGAGAGACCAGTGAATCTGAGAGGCACGGTGTTGAGGCAAGAAATATCACTTTATTTGAAAAGCTGGTCGACAGAAAAGATGGCAGACTAATGTCTCAGAGGAACCATCTTGCGAGGTCTGGATGCCAGATTCTTTTATAGAGTCAGAGAGAGAGAAGCAATGAGGAACTAGCGTCTAAAGGCAGTGGGGAAGGAAAGTGAAAGGGTCTTTAGTCTTACAAAACCTCTCTGGGGATGGCCAGCCTTGGGAAGAGGTGTGTTTATCTGTTTTTGTTGTAGTTATTCACAGGTAGGCAGGGTCAGATTATCTCTCTATGAGTGAAACAAAAGCACTTTCTTTTACAATCAGGTAGAGGATGCTGAAGCTGAATCTTTAATACTTTGGCCACCTGATGCAAAGAGACGAATCATTAGAAAAAACCCTGATGCTGGGAAAGATTGAAGGCAGGAGGAGAAGGGGATGACAGAGGACAAGATGGTTGTATGGCATCACTGACTCAATGGACATGAATTTGAGTAAGCTTCAGGAGATGGTGAAGGACAGCAAAGCCTGGCATGCTGCAGTCCATGGGGTCACGAAGAATCGGACATGACTGAGCGACTGAACAACAGAGGGTCTGGGTTCTCTGTGGCAGGTTATTATGTATGATTATAGCGACAATAGCAAGGAAAAGAAAGTCAAAGAAACAGTTTCTAACATGGAGTCATAATTGGCTTCTCTGCAACAAAACCAATGGGTTTTATGTGACTTGTTCTTTGTTTGTATTATTTAATTAAATATTCAGAATGATCTTATGAATTTAGCTCCCATCTGCCCTTAAGAAAATGGAGGTTAAGTTGGAATCTGAACCCAGCTCTTAACTCTAAAGCCTGTATGTTCCTCTCCACTGCCATGGAGCAGGGGAAAAGGGCACCTACAGCCTTCCCTCGAATCAGTGGCATTTCAACTGAGAGTTAACTGACTGCAGTAGATTTCTGAGGTCCTCAGAACTAGTCAGGGTAGAGGAGGAATTTAAAGTGAGGTTGATCCAGTTCTGGGCTTCAGTGGGAAACCATGAAGTTACTCTTTGAATTCCATTGCTTTTTCCATTCTGCCTCTACAGATCAAAGCAGCCCCCCCTTCATCTGCTACTTCAGTCTCATTAAGGACTTGATAAACATCCTTGTATGCATATTGATTGCGAATGCTGATTTTTTTTTGGAAATGCATTGCCATACTGCTTTTGAAAGTAGGCCAGTCAAGTGCATTGATTCCAATAAAGGTCTTACTAAATTTGATTCCCCTTTGAAAAATTGCAGAACTGTTGTAAAAATAGCATTGGAATTAAGGAGGCTGGATTTCCCTAAAAGAGATTCCCAGATAAGCACCAGCCTCTTAGAACTTGCGATGTCTCAAAAGGTAACAGATAAACACCCCTGCACCAAGGTGTCAATGCAGTGATGTCTCTGGGCAGTGGCTCAGTTCTTAGTTACCAAGTATAGCATTTACAGTGTCTCTTCTGGGGTACAGTAACTGCCGTTACTGTGAACAAGGGGATGAGAGAATGCAACCAAGAGAACTATACAGCAGCTAGAACCAAACTGCTTACACCTGTCAAAGAGCACTTATCAAGTGTTGGCAAGGGTGTGGAGAACAGGGAATCCTCCTGCTCTGTTGGTGGGAATGCAAATTGGTGCCGTTATTATGGAGAAAAAGCAAAGAGGTTTCTCAAAAAGTTAAAAATAGAACTACCATATGGTCTGCAGGTCTTTCCTGGTGGGTCAGCAGTAAAGAATTGCAGAGTCAGACGCAACTCAGCACGCACACATAGGACGATCCAGCAGTTCCACTGAGACCAGAAGACAAGAGTACAGCCATCTTGGACTGGGGAACAGCCTTGAACAAAACAGGTCTTGCAAGCTAAAACAGGCCTTGGGGGCCAGAGTCCCAGAGAGGGAACCAAAAAGCTGGCAGGAATAAAAGATTAACTTTGTTTCACTAACAAGTGTACTTAGTTACCACAAGACAACAAGCTCAATTATTTTAACCTTATCTGTTCTGGTGCATTCCTGAATAGAATTTTCATGCATTCCTTTTTCTTCACAAAAACACTACCTGTTTCTGATAGCGACCTGCTGCTTATCAAAGATGTTTGATTTCTGGAAATCAGTGGTCTTGAGACAAACTCTACCTTTCATTAGAAAAGTGACTCACCCCTTCCCACTAGGAGAGCTGGCATTTTCCTTCCTTCTCCCTCATGCACAGCCTCTTTGAATAAAAAGCTTTGCTTGCCTAAGAGTCTTGTAGAAGTGGTATTCATGTCTATGGTATTGCTGTCAAAATTCTGGAAAGAGCCCAGTAATGCTACTTCTGGGTATTTATCTGATTGAAACAAAAGCACTGTCTTGAAGAAGTATCTGCATTTCCATGTTCATAGTGACATCACTCACAATAGCCAAGACATGGAAGCAAGCTAAGTGTCCATGGAGGGATGAATACATAAAGAAAATGTGGTATATACACACAAGGGAATATTCAGTTCAGTTCAGTCACTCAGTTGTGTTTGACTCTTTGCAACCTCATGGACCGCAGCACACAAGGCTTCCCTGTCCATCACCAACTTCCAGAACTTACTCAAACTCAGTCCATTGAATCGGTAATACCATCCATCTCATCCTCTGTCATCCCTTTCTCTCCTTGCCTTCAATCTTTCCCAGCATCAAGGTCTTTTCCAATGGGTCAGTTCTTCCCATCAGGTGGCCAAAGTATTGGAGTTTCAGCTTCAGCATCGGTCCTTCCAATGAATATTCAGGACTGATTTCCTTCAGGATTGACTGATTGGATCTCCTTGCAGTCTGAGGGATTCTCAAAAGTCTTCTCCACTACCACAGTTCAAAGCATCAATTTAGTCGATGCTTTCTTTATAGTCAAACTATAGTCAAAAGTTCAGTGCTCAGCTTTCTTTATAGTCAAACTCTCACATCCATAAGTGACTACTGGAAAAACTATAGCCTTGACTAGATTGACCTTTTTGACAAAGTGAAGTCCTGCTTCTTAATATGCTGTCTAGGTTGGTCATAGCTTTCCTTCCAAGGAGCAAGCGTCTTTTAATATCATGGCTGCAGTCACCATCTGCAGTGATTTTGGAGTCCCCAAAAATAAAGTCAGCAATTGTTTCCATTGTTTCCCCATCTATTTGGCATGAAGTGATGGGACCGGATGCCATGATCTTAGTTTTCTGAATGCTTAGTTTTAAGCCAGTTTTTTCACTCTCCTCTTTCACTTTCATCCAGAGCTTCTTTAGTTGTTCTTCACTTTCTGCCATGAGGGTAGTATCATCTGCATATCTGAGGTTATTGATATTTTCCCTGGTAATCTTGATTCCAGTTTGATATCATTGTTGATCAAATCTTATTTAGCCATGAAAAGAAAATCTTGACTTTTTTGATAGCATAATGCCCTCAAGGTCCATCCATGCTAAGTGAAATCAGAAAAATACTGGCCATACAATCTAAATTGTATGTGGATTTTTAAAAAGCTGAACTTATAGAAATAGAAAGTAGAGTGGTGGCTACCAAGGGTAGGGGACCTTGGGTAGGAGAAATGGGGAGATGTTGACTGAAGGGGCCAAATTTCTAGCTATAAGATGAATAAGATCTGGGCAAGATAATGTACAGCAGAAGATACCAAATCAGGTTTGTCTTGTCCTGACGCATGGCAGGTAAAAAAGTGCTAACAAGCTGAGGTCTTCAGGAAAGAGAGAGTTGAGAGAAGACAAGAGAACAAGCCCTCCACCCAACACCCTCAAAGTGAGGAGCTAGGGGTATTTATAAGATGAGGAGTAAAAGCAGCAGGGTGGTCTGAGGCTCGGGGGATATGGGGAAAAGAGATGGGAAGGCTGTTAAGAAAATATATCTTAAATGTTTTCATCCCACACAAAAAAGGCAATTACATGAGGGAAAGGTGAGGGTTAGGGGAGCATCACTAGGAACATAGCTAGTGGAGGTAATAGAATTCTAGGTGAGCTATTTCAAATCTTAAAAGATGATGCTGTGAAAGTGCTGCACTCAAAATGTCAGCAAATTTGGAAAACTCAGCAGTGGCCACAGGACTGGAAAAGGTCAGTTTTCATTCCAATCGCAAAGAAAGGCAATGCCAAAGAATGCTCCAACTCCTACACAATTACACTCATCTCACATGCTAGTAAAGTAATGCTCAAAATTATCCAAGCCAGGCTTCAGCAATATGTGAACTGTGAACTTCCAGATGTTCAAGCTGGATTTAGAAAAGGCAGAGGAACCAGAGATCAAATTGCCAACATCTGCTGGATCATCAAAAAAGCAAGAGCATTCCAGAAAGGCATCTATTTCTGCTTTATTGACTATGCCAAAGCCTTTGACTGTGTGGATCACAACAAACTGTGGAAAATTCTGAAAGAAATGGGAATACCAGACAACCTGACCTGCCTCTTGAGAAATCTGAATGCAAGTCAGGAAGCAACAGTTAGAACTGGACATGGAACAATAGATTGGCTCCAAATAGGGAAAGGAGTGCTTCAAGGCTATATATTGTCACCCTGCTTATTTAACTTATATGCAGAGTACATCATGAGAAACGCTGGGCTGGAAGAAGCACAAGCTGGAATCAAGTTTGCCGGGAAAAATATCAATAACCTCAGATATGCAGATGACACCACCCTCATGGCATAAAATGAAGAAGAACTAAAGAGCCTCTTGATGAAAGTGAAAAAGGAGAGTGAAAAAGTTGGCTTAAAGCTCAACATTCAGAAAACGAAGATCATGGCATCCAGTTCCATAACTTCATAGCAAATAGATGGGAAAACAGTGGAAACAGGGGCTGAGTTTATTTTTCTGGGCTCCAAAATCACTGCAGATGGTGATTGCAGCCATGAAATTAAAAGACGCTTACTCCTTGGGAGGAAAGTTATGACCAACCTAGAGAGCATATTAAAAAGCAGAGACTTCATTTTGTCAAAAAGGTCAGTCAAGTCAAGGCTATGGTTTTTCCAGTAGTCATTTATGGATGTGAGAGTTTGACTATAAAGAAAGCTGAGCACCGAAGAATTGATGCTTTTGAGCTGCGGTAGTGGATAAGACTCTTGACAGTCTCTCGGACTGCAAGAAGATCCAACAAGTTCATCCTAAAAGAGATTAGTCCTGGGTGAACATTGGAAGGACTGATGCTGAAGCTGAAACACCAATACTATGGCCACCTCATGCGAAGAGTTGACTCATTGGAAAAGACCCTGATGCTGGGAAAGATTGACGGCAGGAGGAGAAGGGGATGACAGAGGATGAGATGGCTGGATGGCATTACTAACTAAATGGACATGAGTTTGAGTAAGCTCTGGGAGTTGGTGATGGACAGGGAGGCCTGGTGTGCTGTGGTCCATGGGGTTGCAAAGAGTTAGACACGACTGAGTGACTGAAAGAACTGAACTGAAGGCAATTGTTAACTAATCTTATTATGGTCATCATTCATAATATGTACATGTAATGTATGCCTTACATTGCACATCTTAAACTTGTGTTACAATCAAATAATATCTCAATAAATCTGGAAACCAAACGATGATTTGCACTTGGATCGAAAAGATTTTTCTGAAGCCAAATCATTTAACTACTTTTAAAGGATTTGCAAAGTTCCATCTAAGGTGTCCAGCTTTAGTTGCGATTTTCTCCCACACATAGTCATGGTCATTAAATTTCTATAAGCAGCCTGTCTCCTGCTGTCAGGGTGGTTCTGTGCCAGTGCAGCATAAACAGTAGGTTTCTCTGGAGGACTTATCACACACACACACACACACACACACACACACACTCACACACACACACACCCCTTCGCATATGTGGCTCTGATAGAGTTTGGTAAATGAGGGCTTTACTCTCTTTGGTTTAAATCAGTTGAAATGAAAAACAAAATGAGGGGAAGATAGTGGAGACATTTGGTATCCCTCGTCCAAAACTCCAAAGCCCCTGCATGACCTTTTGCCTGCTGAGACACAGAACAACAGGTCTCCTGTAGCACAGGCTGAATAACAAGAAGGGTCACTGCTGACTAAGCCCTTTCTATGTGCCAGACATTGTGCTAAGTGCCCATAGTGCATAATCTTCCCTATTAACACCTGTATTTTGTAGCTGGGGAAACTGAGGTTTATAGAAACGGAGTAACTTTGCCAACTTCAGATCCCATATACATGGCGACTTTGGAGGTCTCAGCCTTGAGCAGTGTTACACTGCCTCTTTAAGAGAACGTAACCCAAAGGCATCCAGACTGAGTTCAGAAGTGGCATCCTGCTTGGAAGCCTGCTTGGTTTAGCTCTTCTGTAGGAGACTGCCTGGATTTCTTCTATTGGGTGAGAAATTGCAGGGGCTGTTGATCCTCAGTCACCCACCCTATACTCTCATGTCCTGTCTTCTCTTCAAATACGGAGTCTTCATTTGGTTACATTTCTTTGCCTGAGTATCCTTGAATAAGCCCATCTTGCAAGTAACAGGCTCTTGTTCATCCATCATGTGATAAAAAGAGGTTCTGTACCACTTGGGCAGAATGTTATTGGAGCATGTGAATTACATGTTACAGTAAGGTGGGGAGACAGATAGATGTAGGGTGTTTTTCAGTCTTTGTGTCTTATTCTGTGCCAATGTTACTTTGAGGTTTTGATTTATTAAGTCATATATTCACGTCTCAAAATCAAAACATTGTAAAACATATAAACACACATATATAGTTTTTATTTCCACACTTGTCTGCATCTACCTGCATTCTCCTCTAAATTAGTTTAACACTTTTATTAGTTTCTTGTGCATTCATCCTGTACATTTTAAATGCAAATATAGGCAAATACAAATGTATTTGTGTTTTCCTTTATTACACAAGGTCTTCATTCTCTTCCCTTTTAACTTAACAATATATTTCAGAAATACTGTCATCTGTTTATACCCACAGAACACTTCTGACATCAGATATATGCATTTCCCCCCCCTCATATTAAATAATTTTGATACCGACTACCCAGAGCTAGCATAGATCCCATGGATTAAGGATTCAGTCCTGCAAGGCTGTCCCCTGACTTCAGATGCCAATTGCAAGTAGCAGGGCCCCAGGTTATCCACTGCTGTCTCATTTGTCTACAAATTGAGGGTTCTCATGATGCGCTCCTTAGGTTCAATTATTTGCTTTGATGGCTCACAGGCCCAAGGAAAAGACTTTACTTATTACTTGACTGTTATAAAGGATATCATAGAAGATACAAATGAACATCCAATGAAGAGGTATGTAGAGTGAGGTCTGGAAGACTCTTATACACAGGAGCCTCTGTCTGCGTGGAGTTTGAGATATGCCACTCCTGGCATAAATGTTCATTCACCAACTGGGTAGTTCTCTGAACCCATTTGCTTAGAGTTTTTAAGGAAGCATCATTACACAGACCTGACTGGTTAAATCATTGGCCAGTGGTGATTAACTCAATCTCCAGCCCCTCCCCACTTCCTGGAATTCCTGAGGATGGGGCTGAAAAATCCCAGCCCTCAAATCCTGTCTTGATTTGGTTTCTCTGGCAACCAGCTCCCTTCCCGACACTATCTAGGGCCCCTGAGAGGCACTTTGTTGTTGACTGTTGTTCAGTCTCCTCTGTCCAGAAGAATACTGGAGTGGGTGGGCATTTCCTTCTCCAAGGGATCTTCCCGACCCAAGGTTTGAACCCGAGGTAGACCCCGAGGGAGAGCCCTCCTGCATTGGCTGGTGGATTCTTTACCACTGAGCCACCAGGGAAGCCAAGAGGCACTTCATCAGCTTATGAAAATAACTTGTCACTCTGAGATTCAAGGATCTTAAAAGCCCTTGTGTTAAGAACCTGGGACTGAAAAAAACAAATAATATAACAAAAGGTGTTCCTGTCATCCTTACTACCCAGGAAATTATAAGGGTTTTAGGAGCTCTGTACCAGGAAGCAGGAACCAAACATATATTTCTTTTTATGTAACAATATCAGAATTGGTGATCTTTCCATATTAACATGTAGAAGTCATTCACTTTTTACTATTTACATCTGTGTAGCTTCCCTGGTGGCTCAGATGGTGAAGAATCCGCCTGCGGTGTGTGAGACCTGGGTTCCATCCCTGGGTCAGAGAGATCCCCTGGAGAAGGGAATGGCTGTCCATTCCAGTATTGTTGCCTGGAGAAGTCCACGGACAGAGGAGCCTGGTGGGCTACAGTCCGTAGGGTCGTAAAGAGTTACACGACTGAGTAACTAAGTACAGCACAGCACAGTATTCTACTGTGCGGCTATACCATAGTTGATCTAACTAGTCCCCATTAATCTACGTGTAGGGGATTAAGATAAACTTAAGGGGCATTCAGATTGTTTGAAATCTTGTAATTATAAACAAGCTTGCAATGAATAAACCTGCATGAATGAACCTCTTACAGATCTATGTCTGTAGAATAAATTTCCAGAAGTAGGATTACTAGGTTGATGAGTAAATATCCTTTTGATGGTTATTGTCAAATTATCCTTCAAAAGACTCTCCCATCAGCATTAGATAAAAGCCTCTCTCTCCTCTGCCCTGCCCAGAGAAGGTGTTGTCACCCTCCTGGAGTTTTGCCAAACTGGAAAGCAAGAAATGGTTTCCTACTACAGTTTTGATTTACAGTTGTATTTTTATGACTGAAATTGAGAATCTTTTCATCATATGTTTAAAGACATTTATACTCCTTTTCTGTGAAAAGGGAGTGAGGGATCACATTGCCTGAAATGAGTTACAAGTATCTTTCCCTGTTTCACTTATCTTTTGACTTGGCTCTTGGTAATAATAATAATATTATTACCATAAATTCTTACAAGTTATTGAGTATAGTTCCCTGTGCTATATAGTAGGTCCTTGTTGTTTGCCTATTTTATATATATCAGTGTGTATATGCTAATCCCAAACTCCTAATTTATCTCCCCCATCCCCTTTGATAAGTTTTTTCTCTGTCTATGAATCTGATTTTGTTTTATAAATAAATTCATTTGCATCATATTTTATATTCCACTTATAAGTGGTATAATATATTTGTCTTTTTCTTTCTGCCTTTTTTCACTCAGTATGATAATCTTTAGATCCATCCATGTTGTTTCAAATGGCATTATTCTTTTTTATGGCCAATAGTATTCCATTATGCATATATACAACATTTTATAAATTTATAATATTTATATTATATTAATTAATATAAATAGTAATTTATAAATATTTCTTTTAGGGGATGAGAGAAAGACCTTCTCTTAGTGCTTCAAATGAGAAAGTCACTCCTGTTAATTATATTGAGTCTGACAGTCTTACCTTTTTACAGGTCAATAAATCTTAGCACCAGAGGTGCTTCCATCACTAACCTCCTAGCAAGGGAAGCAGCAGTGGGCAGTTATGTATGAGCTAGATAATGCATGATGCTCCTAATTTGCAGAGGGGCATGAGAAGTGTGAGGGGTTAGGGGTAAGAGGGGAGGTGGTCTCTTGTTCTATTTGGATGCTTGAAACAATTCCAACTACGAAACTTCACTGGAGGAGTTCTGAGACTAATATAGGAAATATCTAATTACTACCAAACAGAATCTAGGTTGAAAGTGTTATGCTTGTGGCATGTTTCTCAGAGTTCTAAATCTTTTGCTCATTGACTTTCAAAAATATCCTGATACCTTAGAGCCTGGAAAAGAAAAGGGAATGCCCCCTTGAACTTCGGCTAATAAGACTCCTAAACCATTTCTTGTCACTATGTTCTAAAAAAAAACAAAAACCAGAACCACCATATGGGAGAGTCTCCAGCACCATCTTTATGTCGGACCTGTGTACACCCAGCACTTCCCACTTCCAGACAATGCTGTAGAACAGTATTTTCTTAAAAAATGTACCTGTAGCATAAAACAAATCCTGTGAGTTTTCCCAAGGTATATGTGATATGAGGATCATTTGTCATTCAACCCCTGTGAAAATAGCTTATTATTGGTCTGCTGCTGCGCTTTTCTCTTTGCATGCATCACTGCATTGGATCCTCCAATAGCTCAGATGAAGTTAGCTCTGAGGGGTTTAGCAACTTATGAACTGTGCTGAAGCAGGAGCCTGGCAGAGCTGTTGTGCATGCGTGGGTGAATGTGAGCTGGCTGAGGAGGTGGGAGTGGGAGTGGGCAGGAAACCCTCTGCTCTCAATGCTGCCAACTTCTGAGTCATTTTCTCAGTAGGTGCCCATGTTATCAATCCCTAGATTATTTGTGGTTTGTCTCAGGGTAACTTCACCGCACCCTATAGTGGGAATGCCTCCCTGTTTCTCTCCACACCTTCTCTTTCTCCCACTCTGCAGCAGTAATTTTGTCATCTCTCATTCTCCTTCTAGATCCCTCTGGTGTCTGAAGAAAACTTCAGTGGTTGTTCCAGGCTGTGATTGGTATCTCCCCAAAACTTGCTCTGTGTTTTGACCAAAGATCCACTCAGCTACTTAGACAACATTTAACCGTTGTTAATAGTGGTGAACTTTTCTCTACAGGCATTAAACTTTTTTTTTTTGTTTGTTTTCTCTTAACTAAAGTAATATGTATTCTTAGAAATATCCAAACCCTGCAGAAATATGTACGGTAAAAAGTGAAGGTCCTTTGTAATGCCACTTTATAGAGGAAACCAATTTTTGTCAAAAGTATGCTGGCTAGATTGCATTTATTTTATTATTCTAAAACAGTAGGGTCACGTTATGCACACTGTTTCGCAGTTTGCTTTCTTCACTTAGGAAGTCCTCCCAGCCTCTTCATTTGCTGAATTCTCTGTTGTGGGGATAATACAGAATACTCACCCCACTCCTCTTATCTGGGGCTGCATTTTGTGGGAAAAAAGTACACTGAAGAGTGACGAGTCTTGGGTTTCTAGTCATAGTTCTGCCACTAGCTTGCTGGGGGACTACTGAAAGATTAGTAGGCCTCTTTGGTCTCAATTCTCTTCTTTGTAAAGTTGGGGGGTGGGCACGTGATCTCAGCTCTGTCAGACCAGCCCTCTCAGGAGCAGAGATGCCGTGAGCGCCTATCCATGTCCCGGACTCTGTCTCAGGTGCTGAGGAAGCAGCTGTGAGCACAAGAAAATCCCTACCTTCAGAAAGCTTCCACTTCAGTGTTGACTGTCACCTGCCTCTGAAGAGCACACCCGAGCTTCCTCAAACAGTTCTGTCTTCACTCTCTCCGTTTCTTCACCCTCCAATTATTCTCCAGCCCTTGGCAACCATATTCTTGCTTCAGCCACTCCCAAGAAAGAACTCTAACAAACGCCAGCAATTACCTTATGTTCACAACAGCCAACAGATTTTTATTCGGTCTTCATTTTACCCGAGCTCTCTGTGGAAGGTAATACCTTTATCATTTTCTTCTTTTATCGCGGCACACTTTCTTTTGAAAATGACTACTTCTTTTTCTGAATATATAATCTTCATAATCTGAAGATTTCACACCTGTGAATTCACCTACTCTAAAATTTGTCTGTACCCCCTAAACTAAAATACATGGTGCTTTCAAAGTCATTTGCGAACATGTGCAGAAAAGTGAAAAATATGAGTTGCCCCACTTGCTTCTTCTCAGTCAACGTAGAACAAGTTTATGCTCTGCTTTCTTGTTTAAGCTCTGGTGGTACATATTTGTTTCCTTTTCCTATTTAGTGCCACTTTAAAAAAAATATTTGTGCTTTACACTAATGACTCTGCAGTTTAAAATGCCTGCCCACCACATGCCCCTTGCTCCCCCAGCGTAGTGCTCAAGTCCTGTCTAGGGATCCTAAGTGCAAGACACCTTGATGTGATGTGCCTTACAGAGAAAATGCATGTGATATGAAGTATGTGTGTTAGATAAGTTTCATTCAAGCATGAGTTATAGTGTTATTGGTTTCAAGTTCAATGCTAATGAATCAACAATATATACATGTATATGAAAAAAGGTGTTTTTAAACAGAAACACAGGTTTAAAAAATGGTTATAACTGATATGTTGATAAAAATGCTGTGACCAGAGACTTGCAGGAACCTAACCCTATATTTTCCCTGAGAGCAATTGTTCAGTATTTGCTAATTCAGTGTTCATGGAGACTTTATGGAACATAACCACCAACCATTATGGAAAAAGCATGGAGGTTCCTCAAAAGATTAAAAATAGAACTACCACATCATCCAGGAATCTCACTTCTGGGTATATCTGAAGGAAATGAAATCACTCTCTTGAAGAGATATCTGTACCCCTGTGTGCATTGCAGCATTATTCACAACCGTCAAGACATGGAAACAACCTAAGTATTCTTCAACAGATAAATACAAAAGAACATGTGTTATTCATGTAAAGAAATATGCACCACTGGATACTATTCAGCTACAAAAAGAATGAAATCTTGCCTTTTGTGACCACATGAATGGACCTGAGGCCGTTATGCTAAGTGCAATAAGAGAAAAGAAAATATCGTATGGGTCTCACTTGTATCTAATCTAATAAAAAGTGAACTCCTAGAAACCAAGAGGAGAATGGTGGTTGCTAGGGGCTGGGGTGTGAGTGGGGGGTGTGGGAAATTTGATCAAAGCTTCCAGTTATAAGATGAATAAATTTTGAAGATCTATTTACAGCATGGTGACTATAGTTAATAATACAGTGTTATACACTTGGAAGTTGTTAAGAGAGTAGATCTTAAATCTTACCACCACACACACAAAAATAGTCATTATGTATAGTGATAAAAGTGTCAGTTAACCTTGTTTTAGTAATCATTTCACAGTATATACATTTGTGTATCAAATCATCATGTGTATACCTTAAACTTACGTATCTTATATCAATTACATCTCAATAATCTTGGGGGAGAAAGAATGTAACTACCCTGAATAGTGAGAATCAACTGTATTTTTAAATCCAGCTCCTCTTTCTCTATCATTCCTGAAATATTGGCATCATTTAGGACTTCTTTTGGCCCCACTGCTCTTCTCATTCTATAAATGCTCCAAAACAACCCCTTTCTCTTCTGGAAAAGACTCTAAACCTTCCCCTAAACTCTATACCTGTATATCCAACCGCTTAACTGTGCTCCACAGGCTCCCCCAGTTCAGAATCCTCAACCGTACTCACTACCTCATTGCTGTTTCTCCCCAGAATGGTCCCCAGTTTCACAAACTGCAACCCAGGGAGATAAACCTGTGCTTCCTGACTTCTGTGATTCCCTACCCCCATCTCCAGCCCCCAGGTGGTTGAGTCTACACCACTATCTCTCAGCTCATCCTCCTTCACTTTGCTCCCCCTTAGGGCTAGACTCCTGTTGCTTACCTACAGTGTTTCACTGGTTTTTTGATTCTCCTGCCTGTTTTCAGTGGGGTGCCCCTAATTCTCATGACTTTAACCTATCTTCCAGACTACAGCCAGAGTGAGAGGTCTATCAAAGCAAAGCTGGCATTGGCTTCATGCCTCTGTGTCCCAGGCACTGTGCTAGAGACCTGATACACATTATATGTAATTCTCATGGTGTACACAGTTATACCCACTTGCCATGACAGGAAACTGAGTCCTACATGTCCTGAGCACGAGAACAAGATCCTTTATGACTTAGTCTGTTTTACTTCGATTAGCTTCTTTTCTTGACAAATTTTTCTTACCCCTCTGTGCATCCTACTCACCAGCAATTCCAAACTATCCATGGTTCCCCAAACACCTTGTACTGCTCCACATTTCCTTGTCATTCTTTAGCTATGCCCTCTGCTTGCTGTGATCTTTCTTTCCTTGTCCATGTGTGAGAGATTACTCGACTTACCGCACTTAGTTTAAGCTTTCCAAGTAGAGTTGACCACACCCTTTCTGTTCTCACTCTACTCTACAGAAATCTCGATTTCAGCATCACTTTACCACATTTACTGATTAAACGTCTTTACTTCTCTATGGAAACCCTGCATATGCTATATCCTTTCTCTAGATGAGTTCATCCCTGCCCATCACTTCAGTAACTATCAATAAGATGATGAGTTTCTAGTCAATTATAATCTAATAAGCTGATCAGTTATTTCTGCCCAGATCCTTATCCGATAGCTTACTTGGACCTCTGTGCTAATGTGGTCCGAACCAAACTGACTAATCATTTGCTCTCTCAAAGCTGCTCTTCTTTTAGATGCCCAGTGAATGAAACCACATTTGTTTGCTATTCATGGTAGAAAATTCAGAGTAGTTAACTTTTTTCTCCTCCCTCTGTCTGAATATGCCATCAATCTGCAAATGCTATTTATCCTAGGTCCATACTACTCTTGTGTTTTGCACCCATCACTTTTCTCTCCACCCAAATCAGCCACTCCATCCCACTATCTTTCCATTTCTGCATCAGCCTCCTAACTCACTTCTCTGTCTCCAATTTCGCCAAAACTGTTCTTTTCAGTGTCATCAGACAGAATGCTCTTTCTAAAGAACAAGTAGGAGCTCATTGGTTTCTGGCCCTGTAACCTTTCCGTACTTTGACATTGCGTTACTAAATCTAACTTGGGTCCACTCACCTGAGCGCAGTAAAACCCATCTGTGACACTGAGTTTGGTGAAGGAAAGGGCAGCACGTACTCTAGGGTGCCAAACAAGGAATGTGAATGGCTAATGCTCGAAAGGCCTGAACTCTCCAGTGGCTTTCAGGAAAAGGTTTCTAAAGACAGGATGAGGGAAAGGGTTGTAGTGTGAATTATTAGCTTGTGGACATCCTTCTGATTGGTTGGTGGGGAGGTAATCGGGAGTCAGCTTCATCAGTCTTCTGGTTCAGCCAGTTTGGGGTCTATGTGCTTATGAGCAGCATACAGGTAACTTCTTCCACTGGTGGGGGTTTCAAAATCTGCAAAACACCTCAAAGGATGTGGCTCAGAATACTATCTATAGTCCTTTGTGTCAGTTCTAATGATGTATATGGAGCCTATTACACAGAGTGAAGTAAGTCAGAAAGAGAAACACAAATACTGTATATTAATGCATATATATGGAATTTAGGAAGATGGTAATAATGATCCTATATGCAAGGCAGCAAAAGAGACACAGATGTAAAGAACAGACTTTTGAACTCTGTGGGAGAAGGCGAGGGTGGGATGATTTGAGAGAATAGCATTGAAACATGTACATTATTGTATATAAAATAAATGACCAGTGCAAATTCAGTGCATGAAGCAGAGCACTCAAAGCTGGTGCTCTGGGACAGCCTAGAGGGATGGGGTAGGGAGGGAGGTGGAAGGGTGACTCAGGATGGGGGAACATATGTACATCTGTGGCTGATTCATGTCGATGTATGGCAAAACCCACAATATTGTAAAGTAATTCTCCTCCAATTAAAATAAATTATTTAATTAAAAAAGAACTAAAGGTCTTTGACTTTGTTTAATGGTTAAACTATCACTATTTTGTCTGGCTTGACTGTTCTCCTTTTTTTCCTACATTTTCTCACTTCTCTGAAAAAATTTATTCTTTGGAACCTGGAGAAGGCCTAGGAAGCGAAAGGTTTTCTACAAAAAAGGGGAGGTGGGGAATGGGGGGGGGGGGGGCAGGGGAAGATCTGTCCCAGGAGGGCCTTACAGGATCCTGCTCAGGTACAGTTGCCCTCAGGATAAAGTACAAGCTTGTAAGAATTAAGATCTTTAAATATCCTGTGCATTTCTCTCCAGCCTCATCTCTCTCTCTAGTTCTCCCTTTCACATAAGCCTTTCATCCTCACATATTTACACATAGTTACTCCAGTTACTTGGGCTGCATAAGTTGTATTTCTCTTCACAAGTCAGCTTAGAGGATTTCTAGGTTGGAGTGTTTTCTTTATGTTCAGAAAACTCTGCCTCTGACTTGTACACTTTAAATCCCCTGAAGAAAAGAACTGTGTACCATCCTTAGAACATAGCCCAGATGGCAGCATGGAGGAGATAAGGTACAGCTCTTTGCAGAGTGAAGGAATAAACTTTCAGTTTTGAAGGGTACGATGACTTGGTATATATTTAGTTGACCAATTCATTGTACCCTTCAAAACTGAAAGTTCGTTCCTTCATGTGAGTAAATAGTTCCCTTGACCACATCAGAGACTGCCATTTTTGGGGAAAAAGAAAGTCAACCCCCTCATCCCACCTTTCTGAAATCTTTTAACATTTTACCTTTCTTATGTCTTCAGAAACACATCTAAGCTTGGCTCTGCTTCCTCTCATTCCCCCTGAGTTTCAGCAACAACAACCATTTCCAGCGCTGAAAAAAATTCCAGCTTTAAATAGGCAACAGATTATCTTTTGCATAATGTTTGCACAGTGCAATATGTTTCTATGTCATTGATTATTTTCGTGGAAAAATGATGGGCTTACAGATAGAATTGTTGTATCATATTGATGTGCCCATATTTACATTTTGGTTTATTCTTCTTTCCTCCTGATGAAGATTACCATAGAGCTGAGGGAGTCAAATACCTTATTTGTTGGATGATAACCTATAGCCACCAAGGAAAGAAAATATTCTTTCCTGTGGTATAATTTTTTAGACATGATTATAAACAAGTTTAAGCAGGACTTTTTAAGAAAAATATATATTGACTTAAGCAGGACCTTAAAAAATAAAACACAAAAATAAAAATACAAAACTGTGTATGCTATGACCTCACTTTTGTACATACTTATAGCAAAAATATGGAGGACTATGCACCAGGCAGTTAAAGAGGATTTTTTTGGAGGGCAGGATCACAAGAGAGCTTCATTTTTCACATTACAGATTTCTGTTTTTGCTATGCAAAAATGTGCAGAAAATCCTAGGAATATTTTTTATTTATTTTGGGGGCTATTTTGCTTTTCTTCATCCTCAGAGTGGAAGTGCTGTCTAAAATATCATTTAAAATGTTGGCTCATCATTATTGTTGCTGCCGTTATTCTGACTTCCCATGATGCTGGGGAAAATGTTTTCTTGCTTAGTCTCTTCTCTATGCAATTGTTCTCAATTTTTAAAAATGGGATGGGATATCATCCTGAGATCATAGCCCAGCCTAGTATGTCTCTCTTGTTTATGTATTTTGGAACATGTTATTCTTTTTTTTTAAAGTTTTTTAAAAAAAGTATTTATTTTTTGGCTGCAGTGGGTCTTTGTTACTGTGTGTGAGCTTTCTCTACTTGTAGCAAGCAGGGGCTACTTTCTAGCTGTGGTGCACAGGCCAATCACCGTGGTGACTTCTCTTGTTGCAGAGCACAGGCTCTAGAGTACAGTCTCCGTAGCTTTGGCACATGGGGTTATTTGGCCCGTGGAACTTTCCTGGACCAGGGTTTGAGCCTGCGTCCCATGCATTGGCAGGCGGATTTCCAACCACTGGACCATCAAAGAAGTCCCGGGACATTTGTTCTTCAACGATATCATGAAAAGTCTGAGACTTTCATGAGTTGGTGAATCATACTTTCCCCCACAGCTAAAATTTATCAGTTGCTCACAGCAAATAGTTTCCAAATTGTAAGACTACATCATCAGAAGGTGGAACTCTGGACCATGCCTCCAGCAGTGGAGCTGATGAGGCTTGCACCATGGCGATAAGGACCACACTCTGAGTCAGAACGTTCATTAGAGGACTGGGGTTCAGATGCAGCAACCCATAGAAGAATCCCTCTGTGACATCCATCTTGTGTCAGATTCTTTAACTCAAAGACTTCCAACGGCAGTCATGGAAAAGAACCTTCAGATGACTGTCGCCCTGGTCATCTCGACAATAGAATCCTCATGATTTCTAGAGCCACAGTTTTAGAAGTTATATGAGATAACATATGTTTGTTGTTTTAAGCTACTAAGTTTTGACACAATTTGTTACAGCGAACTGAGGCCTCCTGCATTGCAGGTGGATTCTTTACCATCTGAATCACCAGCGTAGCCCTCGTGGCATAGCAAGAGGTGGCTAATAAAAAAAGAAAATAGTGAATTTATATGGTGGGTGGTGTCTGCAGTTGCCAGGGTGGATAGGGGAGGCTTCTCTGAGGAGTTTTGTAGCAAACATCTGAGGGATTTGGGGGTGATAATAATGTGTCAATGGGGGCTTCCCTGATGGCCCAGATAGTAAAGAGTCTGCCTGCAATGCAGGAGACCTGGGTTCAGTCCCTGGGCTGGGAAGATCCCCTGGAGAAGGGAATGGCTACCTACTCCAGTGTTCTGGCCTGGAGAATTCTGTGGGCTGTACAGTCCATGGGGTTCCAAAGGGTTGAACGTGACTCAGTGACTTTCACTTTCAATGTGTCAATGGAGGTTCATCAGTGGAAACAAATGAGCCAGTCCGGTGTGGGATGTTGATAATGGGGAACCTAAGCATGGGGTTGGAAGCTATATGGAAAATCCCTGGGAACTCAAAACTGATCCTAAAGAGGGGGAGAGAGAAAGAAATCCTGAGGGAGGTGACAGAGTGAGTCTTGTGCATATCTGGGGAAGAGTTCTTGTCAATCTTCCTATAGCACTGAAGTCATACCGAACTTACTTCAGTTATTTTGAATGCCCTGTTTTCCTTTTTAACTCCTGGTCTTCCCACATGTTATTTCTCTCACCCATAACTAAACACTCACCCCCTCCCTGGCACCCAAGCCCAGCCCACTCCCACTGAGACCTCCTTATTAACTCCTCCTGTAGCCATCAGATCTTAGCTTAGATGACACTTCTTCATATTTCCCTAGTCTGGGGGTAAGTACACCTTCCTTGTGCTTCCTATGTCCCCCACTCCCCATCCCAACACACTTGATACATCGTGAGCGTCTGACACACTGTAAGATGATGGCCTTTTAGGGTGATGTTCATTAGGTAGACTGTACTCTATGAAGATAGGGCCAGATCCATGACAGTGATAAACATGTCCAACAGAGCAATGGACACTTGTTTAGAATCAATGCGTATCTACCCAATGCATGAAGAGATTCTGCTCCATCACCAAATAGCAGTCACCTCAGTCCTCTGAGTCTCTGTTTCCTTATCTGTAAAATACCTTTCTTGGAGGATTATGGTAAGGATCACAAATGGGCCTTGCAAACCACCTAGCAGAGTAAGTGCTATACAAGTATGGGTCACAGTCTAGTGATAGGGATTTGTTCCTCTACAAGACAGTCCATTCTATTCTATTATTGAGCAATTTTATTGAGGAGAAAACTGTTGCCTTGAAACTGGCAAAACTGGGCATTAATACCTTCTTTGGATAAGCCTCATTTTAATTTTTCATTCCCAATTTGATTTTAGAATACAAAAGTCAAATATTAGCCAAATTCTTCTTTTCTGCCTCCCTCTCTCTATTCCTTCCTTCCTTCTTTCTTTCTCTTATCAGGTTTATTGAGATATGATTTACGTGTAGTAAATCACATCCTTTTCCAAAGCACTGTTCTATGAATTTTGACAAGTGTATGCATTCCTACTACCTCCCCCACACCCCAGTCAAGAGATTTTAGCTTTCTATTAATTATCCGTTGATGACAACTCAAAGCAGTGTACAGTGCTTGTGATGCTTCCACTTCTGCTAAAATGGGATTCCCTAATTTCATGTGATTCTGGCTTAGTCTCTCAGTGTCTGGGGCATGGACATCCAAAGGGGTGCCTGTGTTTTGGGCTGAGTCTCTGCTAGTCTAAAAGGGTGATATTCCAAAGTCATGTCACTCTGCATTTGGATTCCTTTATGAATGTCTCAGAACAGAAACTGTGAACAGTCAAGGATAACTCTTTAGCTTCACTTGGGACCCTGAAGGTCAAATTTGTTTCTTTTCTCTAATAGAAATAGAAAAAGGAAGATAGCAAGATTTATAAAAAGAGAGATTTTTAACAAGAAATTTATACGTGTTTCTCACTATGATCCTGCCATTTAAGGTGGCTGTTCTCTTGCTCTCTGCACAGCCCCTGCTCAACCAGTGCCACTTCATTTATACCCTACTTACCTGACTAAATTTCTTCTTAATTATAGAGCTGAATCAGTAAATGCCTACATACTTTCCCCTGGCACCAGTTTATGGTTGTTCTAAACTTTAGATCAGAAAGGCTCCATTATGATAGCTTATTAAAGGGGCAGTGAAGGGTCTGCTCTTTTCCTGGTTTCTCTGGTAACCAATGTGTCAACCTGACATCATTCTGAAACTGGCAACCTACCCCTTGCTCCCCATAGCGAAGTCTTCGGAACATGGTGGGGTGTTGCTCCAGGACCCTGCTTCAGACAAGTAAGATTCCCGTCCATTCAACCATCTACGTCTCTGTTGATGACTCAGGGCTCTTTCTTTGGTCTTGAGGCTGGTCAAGCACAGGGCTTGTAGAACTACAGGGTACAGCCCAACACTCACCCTGCTCTAAATTTCTATCATGTTTAATGTCAGCACTGTCTGTTATTTTAATGTTTCCAATTTGTTGCTTCTTTGTGTTTGTTTCACTGATTCAAATATAAGATGGGGAGTTTCTTTCCTCCTGCATAATGAGGACTAGCCCAGCATCAGGCACACAGAAGTCAGTCAATAAATGCTCTTGTGAGAGACTGACTTGTGGTAAGAAGTGACTTTTAGTAAATTCATGGAAAGGTTGTAGGTGCCCAGATCAGGATTTCAGGACAGAACCTCTATCAGAATGTCAGAACTTTTAATTTATTTCAAATTAATTCAATTAATTTAAATCATTATGATGAATGATGCTTCTGCCAGCACCTAGCAACATCGTGTGACAAATATAGACATCTAGGAAAGTGGATTATCTCAAAAGATCAAGATAGAGTTTTGGTTCTGTTTGTGGGTGTGAAAAAATGAAAGAAGGAAGCATTTGTGGCTATTGAGGTAAAGTGATGCTGGCTTCCAGTTCTTTCCCTCAGTCTCCTTCATTGTGTATGTCATTGTCGAGAATACTAAACCACCAGGGTGATGCAGGGGAATCCCATAGGCAAACATGATATTAGACCATGTTCTCAGAAGGGTCTCTGGAAGAGATTTTCTGGATATCCTGGCTACCCAGTAGTGTGAGAAAGTTGCTCAGTTGTGTCTGACTCTTTGTGACCCCATGGACTATACAGTCCATGAAATTCCCCAGGTCAGAATACTAGAGCAGGCAGCCATTCCCTTCTCCAGGGGATCTTTACAATCCAGGGTTTGAACCCAGGTTTCCCACCTTACAGGCAGATTCTTTACCATCAGAATCACCAGGAAAGCCTAATAGTGTGCATGCTATAAAGTCCCCCAAATCAACCTGGTGCCAAATAATGCAGTCATACATTCTGGGATCTTATGTGAGAATATACAAAAAAAAAAAATCTTCTACTCTTTCTCAACTACAGTGAATGTAGCCAACCACAAATATTTTCAAAGAAGTCACAGAAATTTTAATGTTATAAGAAAGTCAGAGGGTCAGGGCAGGGCCTAGACCAACACATGCATAAGAGGCAAAGTTACCCAGAGACATGTATCCAAAAGCTTTCCTCTATAAGCCGGTCTTTTTGTATCAGCTTCCCACTAGTCATTCCTTTGAGCTAAAATGTTAAAGACGTATGCAAAAATGCCTATTGGCATTTAAAATTTCTTAGCTATTAGTGCTTAGGTATGGATTAGTTGGCCATTACTGTCTCAGTTGCTTCCCTTGTGACTCAGTGGAAAAGAATTTGCCTGTCCTTGCAGGAGAGGCAGGTTTGATCTCTGGTTTGGGAAGATCCCCTGGGGAAGTAAATGGCAATCCACTCCAATATTCTTGCTTGGGAGATCCCATGGACAGGGGGACCTGGTGGGCTACAGTTCACAGAGTCTGAAGAGTAGACACAACTTAGTGACTAAAAAACAACAACAAATTGTTTCAAATAATTACCCGTGCCCCAGTGGGTAGTGGAAACAAGGTCAGAACAATTTTCGATAAGATTTGGGCCAGGAGGTAAGGTCCAGGGCATGACATGTTTCTGCTGAGGCTGTGCCTTCGTGGGGGAAAAGCTGGAAACCCTGAGCAGTCTGGGTTGAACATACGGTGGAAGAGAATAGGTCTAGTAAAGAAGGTGAGCTGTGGCTGCCTTTGTGAGTTTGTTACCCAGCCAGGTTTGTTTGCCTGAGCGCAGCAAGACAAAATCCTGAGGTGCCAGGGTTTGGAGCAAAGGCAGGGTTTATTCCCAAGGCAGTCAAGAGAGGAGATGGGAGAACAAGTATCAGATCCCCCTCTCTGAAAGTGAGGGGCTCAGGGTATTTGTGGGATGAGGAATGGCGCTGCAGAGTGGTTTGAGGCATGGGAAGCCTGGGGAAAGGTGATTGAAAAACCGTGCAGTGGTTTGGTTCCGGGCAGGTGTAACTAAGCTCGAGGCCTCTGCACGTTCAAATGTAGAGGTGCTTAGCACCATCTGAGGGTGGAGCTTTTGGCCCCTCTGAGGTCAAAAGATCATGAGTGGATCCTCACACATGGCCAGTTGGAGAGTGTGGTCCTAACTAGTCTCAACCAGTTCAGTTCCAACTAGACACAGCTGATTCCATGTTCCTGGAAAACCATTTGGGCAAATATTGTTTAGGCTACAAGACACTTGGAGGAATTGCAAGTCTTAAAATGAGCTTGAATAGTGAAGGCAGGTGAAATGGATTTGACTAATAATTACCCACAGCTTCAGTTTTTCATCTAGAGTCCCCTCAGGATGGCCTTGTAACTGTGCAGAGAGTGGAAAAGCTGTGAACCTGGGTGGTCTTTGCAGCTGGCTCACTCTGGGGGCCTGTGTGTCTGCACATGGTGGTAAGAACAGGATAACTTTTGTGGTACATGAAGACAGCATCCTTTTTGAGAAGACTTCTTTGAGCGAAATTACAGGTCTGATATTAGCTCAGAGAATGAACCACAATGAGGCTGGGATCACATGGGTGCAGACTTTATCCTTCACAAAATAAAGAAGGGACTGGTTTGTTCCTTTCCTCCTTTTGATGTCCATGGTACTCTTCTATTTCCTTGTCGTTCTCTCTCAGTCTCTGCTTCTAATGTAGAGGGAGACTTCCTATTAGAAATACTCTCCAGGTTCAGTTTGAGTAATCATGTCATTTGTTGGATGTTAAGTAGAATAGCCATCATCTCACTTCTTGTTCTTTTCATTTTACTCCAGGCCATCCCTAAAAAGTGTTGGAGAATATGTATGTGTGTGAGAGAAAAACAGACAGACTCAGACAGACCATAGTATTTAATGGAATTACAGGGAGAAGCAAATAAAAACTGACCTGTCCATGCTCTCTGCTCTGGTGGAATCGACCATGTAGTTGGGGAGATAGAGAGATAGTCAGGCAGTTTAAATTCAGATTCACAGGTGCCATGATAAGAAGGAACACAAGGTACTGGGTGACTTAGTGGAAGAGAAAGTGGTATACATTCTCTTTGCTTTGCCTGGATCACTAATATCTGAAATCCTATCACTGGAGATGCATTTAGCTTGACACCTCACTCTGAGATAGCATGGGAAGGGAAAAAAACCCTTCATTAGCCCCAAAGTTGTCACTGTGTAGCTGTGTGACTTGGAGAAAGTTATTTCTCTTTCTGATCCTCGTATTTCTTCTCTGAAGAATTTGGAATAACATAATTTGAGAGGTTATTATGAAGATAAAATGAGATAAAACATAGGCAGCAGCTGAAAATTATGGATGATACTAGTTTCATGATTTATGACTTAGTGTGATATGAAAGAGTCTGGGGGAGAGGTTGGAGCTAGAGAGATGATGGTGAATGAAATGGTGTGGAAAGGAAGAGATGAAGGTCCCAAAGCACCCTTGTTTTATTCAACAGTTTTGCTTCAACTCAGTTCTAACTGAAGATAATAGTTTTTGAGAATGCAAACAATTGACCCCGTTATTAATGAAGGAAAGTAAAGAAAGACCAGAACGTGTGACTCAGTCAGTGTCATGCTGTGCACAGATAAACCGCCTCTTTTCCTTCCAACAGAAACTATACTAACATCATCAAATGTCCTTTCTTTTTTTCTCAGTCTCAGGATCTGGCCGAGTTTCTGAAGGCCCAACAGGGGCATATTTTCATGGTTGGCTGAGAAGAGCCTGAAAATGTCTAAGTGGTTAGCAGAACAAATCAGGTTCAGAGACCAAGATGAAGCCAGGTTAAAGACTTTTAATTCAATTCTTAGGGAACCTGAAAAGAGAGCTTCTGGGTGGGACTGGAGGATTGGGGGTGGGGAGAAGAGCCCAGTAGTGAACTGCAAAGGGTGTTTGTATGAAAGAGTTTAAAATGTCATGCCAAAGATCTTCCTAAAGCAGGAACGTCTCTTGTCCCATCCTTGATGCTTTCGGATAAAGTCCTGCCTTGGGGTCTAATTCAGCATAAAGCACCTCTCCTCTGTGCTTCCCTCTGTTGAGGGAGATGGAGATGAGGACAGTCTATACTGAAGCTGAAGATATCCATTTTCATTACTCAGTTGCCTCCAGATGTCTGAGTGCTGATGAGGAGTAGAAGGGTTTTGATCTTACTCAGTTCACGATCCTTCTCAGGCTCTGTTGAGAAGTTGTCAAAGCAACTAGAATGTTTGTTTTCTAGTAGTTTTCACTTAGCAGATCTCTGTCTTAGGTGAGAAGGTCAATTCTATGAGGACAGAATCCAGGAGCCAACAATTCCCTTTTACCCCTCTCTCCAAAACATACAAGCTCTGTGCACCCAGCATGCCATTCTTATCATTTCCCCCCACTGCACCCCATTCCACAAGGGAAGCCATGTTTCATCTCTATTCCAGTTAGTTACCTACCCCATCACCCCATCCACCTCTGCACCCACCTCCAGTCATTTCAGCTGGAGTAGAGGAGAAGGAATAATCCCTGAGACTAGAATGGAAGCTGTTGGGCTCATGAAATGACTAAAAGGAGAAAGTTGGTTAGAAGCCTTTGGGCTGCTGAGATAGAATCAGTGGCAGCAGTCTAGTGATTCCTTATGGCCTCTAAATTTGGCCTAAGTTTCCCTCAGAGTCACCGTTTCCTATTCCATTTCTCTCTTTCTCCTAAGTGGCTGCAGCTTCTCAGGGACCCCCTCCCCGCACATATGGTACCTCCACACTCAACTGTTAGTCAGACCATTCGGGCTGATCACCAGCACTGTATGGGACTATGCTTCACAGATCACTAGTTCCTAAAACATTTTAAGTGGCTGACTTTTCTTTGCACCAAATTGTCTCAAAATATTAAATATGTTTGGTCACAAACTCAAACTAGCATTAACTCTAAATCTTACCTATTGGTGGCTCAAGTATCTTTGGATTCTGACCATTGTCTTCACTGTTTGTTTGTTTCGTGTTTTTGAAAAAATTTTAAATTTTACTTGTTTGTTTAACATTTCGCAATTCTATTTATCTATTTTTTGTCCATGCCGCAGGATCTGTGGGATCTTAGTTCCCTGGCCAGGGGTAGAACCCATGTCCCCTGCAGTGGGAGCTTGGAGTCCTAACCTTCGCTAACTTCACTGGCCTGCCAGGGAAGTCCCTGTCTTCACTGTTTCTTATGGCACCAGTACCCCGGCTGTTGCTGTCACAGTCTCCTAGCTCATCATCTCCTTGATGCCAGCTTCAGCCTCTTGGATTCATGCTCCAGTAACTCTCAGGCTATCTTTTTAGGTTATTGCTTTATACGAGTCCCTTCCATGCACAGCTGTCTGCGCATGCTAAGTCACTTCAGCCGTGTACAACTCTTTGAGATGTCATGGACTGTAGCCTCAGCCCATGGGATTCTCCAGGCAAGAACACTGGAGTGGGTTGCTGTGCCCTCCTTTAGGGGATCTTCCCAACCCAGGGACTGGTAATGGCTCTCTATTGCCCATTGTCTCAGGTCCAGACTGTTCTGGCTGGTATTCAAAGCTGCTGTTACCCTACCTATCCCCACCTCACCTTTGCCACCATTTCTCAACACCATTCCATTCTAATCTACCTAGTCATTTCAGTTCTATCAGCCCCATCTCCAGGGTTTGTTTTCCCTCCCATTTCCTCTCCTTAGGAAACCCTCGCCCGTTCTTTAAACTGATCTCAAAACTAATAATAATGACAATTTTACTCAAATTCAACATCTTGAAGTCTTGGATGAGTTTCCAGGATCAGTTTCTAATCAGACACCTCTACTGTAATGGGTATAGTTCCACTATAACATGTTTTATTCCTTTAATGTTAACTTGTAGGTTAATACTACATAGAATATCATTTTTCTCTTTGAGTAATCACCATCTCCATTATACTCTGAGTGCTCCCAAAGCAAGAAATTTACCTTATTCATTTGTGTACCCCTAGTGCCCATCTAGTGCCTGGGACATAGCACTTGAATTAAAAATGTTATCAAATCAATTATATTAACAAGATTCCTGAGGTCAGAGCCACATCTTAGTCATTTTGCATCCCCCAAAGCCCAAGACAGTACTAGATAGATGGTAGATATTCAGCTTTCATTATTACATTGAGCTCTCAAGATATAGAAGTAGGAATTATCATGCTTGGAGAGAGTAGGTCTGAAAAGAGACTACATGTAGGATGCATAGGATGAGCTCTAGAAATCAACAAGTATGGCTTTGGCTCTGTCCATGACCTAAGAAGAGAAACCTGAACAGAGAGTGAAGGTCAACTCTTCTTGAGAAGTATAGAACTGAGCAGAAACAGCCCTGGAAATTATTGTCCAAATTAGAGGAAAATGTGGACAGGGTCACTGCTGAAAAGGTGTCACTGATTCTGAGAAATAGTGGCGTTAAAACTTTCATTACTATAACATATACATAGAAAATTATGTTCTAAGCACAGTGCCACAGAGAACCTGTGCTCTTATGGAGCTGATGTTACAATGGGCAAATGAAAAAGAGAATAAATAAAGCAAATTCCCCCTTTTCTCATCCAGCACATGGTGCTGTGGCTGCTTTACTTCCTGGTAAGCCTCACTCAGATATTTCCTCTTTGACCCATTCAACTGGATGTTTCCACTTGTTTGTTACTTATTGTTAACTCTTCTCTCTTCTAGCCTTTGAAGTATTTCAATACTCTTTCCATCTGGTTGTTATACATAATTCCCTCCCTACTCATTGAAGGGCCTGTAGGTACTTCTAATTTCTCTAAAGCTGCGTTCATGAACTAACATGAGTTCAATTTCAATTCTAGTTCTCTAGTCAGTATTTAGTTACTTCTTATGTTTGCTCTCAAAGGTACTTACTCCCACTTCAGATGAATCCTAAGGCTACTACAACCAAATTACTATGTTTACTATTACTGTATTTTTAAAAAGTATTAAACATGTGTTCAAGAATCCTAACTTGGGAATGGCTGCCATCCAAAAGTCTGCAAGCAATAAATGATGGAGAGGATGTGGAGAAAAGGGAACCCTCTTAATTGTTGATGGGAATGCAAACTAATACAGCCACTATGGAGAACAGTGTGGAGATTTCTTAAAAAACTGGAAATAGAACTGCCACATGACCCAGAAATCCCACTGCTGGGCGTATACACCAAGGAAATCAGAACTGAAAGAGACACGTTTACCCCAATGTTCATCGCCGCATTGTTTACAATAGCCAGGACATGGAAACAACCTAGACGTCCATCAACAGATGAATGGATAAGAAAGCTGTGGTACATATACACAATGGAATATTACTCAGCCATTAAAAAGAATTCATTTGAATCTGTTCTACTGAGGTGGATGAAACTGGAGCCTATTATCCAGAGTGAAGTAAGCCAGAAGGAAAAACAACAGTATAATATACTAACACATATATATGGAATTTAGAAAGATGGTAACGATAACCCTGTATGCGAGACAGCAAAAGAGACGCAGATGTATAGAACAGTCTTTTGGACTCTGGGAGAGGGCAAGGGTGGGTTGATATAGGAGAACGGCATTGAAACATGTAAATTATCATATGTGAAATGAATCACCAGCCCAGGTTTGATGCTTGATACAGGGTGCTCAGGGCTGGTGAACTGGGATGACCCAGAGAGATGGAATCGGGAGGGAGGTGGGAGGGG
The DNA here is from genome assembly GCA_007570785.1 of Antilocapra americana. NCBI lineage: Eukaryota > Metazoa > Chordata > Mammalia > Artiodactyla > Antilocapridae > Antilocapra > Antilocapra americana. Next base: position 10,225,290 of record ML663563.1, on the reverse strand, counting down.
GGTTCTGGAAGGGGAACACATGTATACCCATGGTGGATTCATGTCAATGTATGGCAAAACCAACACGATAATGTAAAGAAAATTAAGAGAAAAAAAAAGAATCCTGACTTGGTACTATATTCTAGTAGAAACAAAACAGATATTTGTTAAAGAGACTGAACTAGATTAGCTTAGTTTGCCTGGTTGTTAAGAATTTGGAAGTAATAGCAAAATGGCACTTCTTAAAAAGACATTGCATTTCAGACTTGCCACTGATTTAGAGTGAAATCTTGTCCAACTAACCTAAAAAACACATTGCATTTCAGACTTGCCACTGATTTAGAGTGAAATCTTGTCCAACTAACCTAAATTGGTAATGCTTCACCCTATTTTAGCACAAACAGCCTTTGAATTAGGACAGTGACAAGGAAAAGGGAAAAGGGGCATTTTCTCAGGACTGACATTTGTGATATTTTAAAACCAAATTACCTCAGAATTGGAACTGTATTTTATCTGTTGTAGTTTAACAAGTTCAACAGGGTCAAGAAAACCTAGGAGAGGTTTAGTTTACTTGGCCCACAATTTTCCCATCAGAGACTGAGAAACTTTGGTAAAACTGCATTAAGATACACAGAATTTTCAATATGAATTTTTAAAGCAACATTTTAAAATACAATTTAACCTGGGCAAAAGATTGTGAGAAAAACTGATAATCCTAAAATTGATTAGAGAGTTGGGATAAAAGATTCACTGATGATAGGTAATTAGCAATGACTTTGAATATCTGGTGACATAAGCAAGTGTGAATTAGGATTTTTTTTTGAATTAGGATTTTTTAATAGTGATTTACTAGTTAAAATAATCAATGAAAAGAGAGACTGGGATGGACCTAAAGATTTAAAAAAATCTATGGTAGTAGAGGACAGACATTAAGAAGGCAATGACAAATTCTGTGTTTATGCCCTAGAGTAGTGAGAAATTGCATAAAAATTACTTTCTTTTATCATTTAAGTCAGTTTGAGTACTTGGTATTACCAGAGAGGAAACTGTACTAATTTATATTATGACACATCTCTTTGGGTATAGTGTTCCCTTTAAGATGAGGTAAAGTACAGATTTACAAGGTTTAGTCCTCAGGAAGGAGAGAAAGGTGCCTATGGTTGACAAGTGTCTTTGTGGGCAAAGTGTTAAGAAGGAGGGTGGACATGGTAAGAAGTTGTCTTGGGTGCTGACAGGGTTATCTTCAAGCAGAACTGAAAAGCAGAGAAAGTTCATGTTTAGGAACCCTAACTAGTCTCTAGCTTGTTCTTTGGTGGATACCTCTAGCTCTTTTCTCTACTGAACTTGAAGAAAACCACATACTTGTTTTGTTTTTAGGAAATGAACATCCCATAATCTCTTTCTCCAAGTCAAGTTGGTACTCATTCACAACCAAGTGAAAGTGATTAATAACAGCTTAATATCTTCTACTGTGATGTAGCTAGGAATTAAAAATATAAACAGACCTCAGGGAGACAATTTGGAAACAATATCAAAGGGTATAAAAGATCTTATGTAGCAGAGAGATGGTAAATGTTCTGGAATGAAATGAATTCATACTATAAAGATGCTAATTATCTCTGAATTAGTCTTTAACTTAAATGATATTCTAAATTTTCTGCAAGATTTTTCCAGGAACTTGACTATTCTGTAATAAAATTTATGTAAAATATATGCCAAAAGTTCATGAATAGCTAAGCCAGCCTTGAAAAAGTAGAGAAAAGAGGGTAGATGTTTAGATATAAAGAATAAAAAAATAAAAAATATGTAATAAAAAATATGGAACTGGCTCAAGAACAAAAGAGAAAACCAAATAAATCAATGGGAAAAAAGCAGAGCACTCCAAGATAACTGTTTATTAATGAGAAATTCACACACGATAAAGGACTCACTGTTTTAGTAACTGTTGGGAAAACTGTCTCTAAGTGGAAAAAAAAAAACCGATTCCCTACTTTCCATCATATACAAAAGGCATTATCTGATTGTGAAAGGCAAAATTACAGGGTAAATACAAGAAAAGACAGAGAAATATCTCTGTGACCTAAGGATGAAGGGAGACTTTTTACACAAAGCCTTGGCAAGTAAAAATCATACAATGAAAAAAGAAATTTAAGATGAAATCCAAATTACATTTTCTGTTCAACAAAGGAGAAGTAGACAAAGTTAATAGGCAGGACACAAATTGGGAGAAGAATTTGTTATGCCTACAATCCAAAAGAAAATAATACATAAAATATATAGGATAAAAAAATATATAGGATACACTCACAAATTATCACTAACAATAACAATGAAAGACCAAAGCCCATTAAAAAAATGGGCAATTGATGGAAAGAATTAATTTATAAAAAAGGACCCTAGTGGCTGCAAACATATGAAAAATGCTAATTTTAACAATGAGATGCCATTTTAAACCCCTAAAACTTGAACGATGTCAAGTGTGTGTGTGTGTGTGTGTGTGTGTGTGTGTGGGTGTGGGTGTGGATCTTAGAAAACAGAAATATTACTTCACTGATGTGAGAGAGTAAATCAATACTGACTCTGCAGTAAATGAAGTTATATCTATGGCCCCGTAGACCTGGGTAACTATTTCAAAAATACTTTCCAAAATTACCATTAAAATGACTTGGATGAGATGTGGTTGCTTAGTGCTGTGATGTCTGTAGAGCAGTGAAGCAGAGGTGGTTTACAAGTAATAAGTGATAAAATGTGGGAACCAATAATAAAACATGGAGACATCAGATAGAATGTCATGTTAGGAACAGGACCTACTCACAGCAACACAGATAGATCACAAGAACACAGTGGGAGTGAAAGATTAAGAAAGAGAACCATTTCTATAAAATAAAAATTGCCCCCACTAAACAGCAGTTTACAAGGATGAATATATATTTACAAATGTGTGCCAAATACATGAGAGCAGTTGTTTATAGCAGGCTCAGAGGTGGTGGTGGGTGGTGGGTGCAGAGGGAAGGAGAACAATGAGGGTAGGAGCTCACACACACACACACACACACACAGAAGGAACCTCATATGGAACAATGCTCATGAATGTTGTGCTGAGGAGTATGATGGATACAAAACTTCTTACCTGAACTACCTAAAGTCCTGCTTCTAGAGAGATGTGTACTCTAAAGGGATGGGCTGTGGATTTCCAAGCATTGGCTAAAAGTCGGAAGGAGTGCCATCAGGCAGTCAGTGGGTATTCATCATTCATCCCTGCCGAGTGTCTGGCACTGTTCTAGGTGCTGGAATGGTGTTTGAATGAGACACACACAAAGCCTGCCTCTGGCTGGAGACTCTGGTTAGCCAGTCCTGGCATGAGGCCAGGCAGATTGTTGCCTGTAGCTAAAGATCAAGCATGGGTACAGTCTATCTGTCTGGGGCCAGGGAGCATGAGGCTGAGGTTGTCCTTTTTTCAGTGTGGCTTCTAGGAGAGACTTGAAAATTCACAAAGAAATAACTTCAGAGAAGATGCCTTAATAATCTGGAAGTATTTAGCACACATATGTCTCTACAAATAGTTGTTTTCACAGATGCAGTTTTATGATGTACCTACTGTCTCTCCTAATGGCACATACTTGTGAGACTCCCTGTATGATGGTTTGGGAACCCACAGACAGCCCTAGAGCAGACTTTCCCCTTAGTAGGCCTGTCAAGCTCACTAAAACCTAAGATCTTGGCTCCATTAACACTGTCTTACTCATGGTTGTTCATCAGGGCCACATAATGAACAATAGATGTATTGCTGCTACTAAAGACTGGTCTGTAATTTTCTGGCATTCTATTTTTGTTTCACAACTATTTATTCCTTATACAGGAACAATAATGAAGCTGGCAAGTAGTACTGGGTCAAACCCCAACATAAGAAGGCAATTCCCAAATTACCTCCATGCAGGTTCTCAAAGACACTTAGTAAATTATTTAATCTATTTATCTATTCATTCAATATGCTCTTACCAAGTCCTTCCTATGTGTATAGCACTGTTCTAAGTGCGGGAAATACAAAGATGAATGAGAGAGGTAGACTTTTCTCTTAAGAGCATGTAATTCAATAATGTCAGAATTTATTTTTTGCTGGGAACAAAATTATGTATGTTTGTAAGGTTCCCAGGCAAACCTACAGAAGCCTAATTTAATCCATTATATAGTTAAACTCTATATAGAGAGCTTAACTATGTATAAAGTTAAGAGCTTAACTCTTAACTCTAATGCTGATATAATTATATAGCATTTTGGACAAAAATGATCATATCTTATATAGTAGGAAATTGGAAGAGTTTTCTTATCTGGCATTTATGAATCAGCTCAAGTAAACTTGCGCAGTGAGTATGGATTTTATGTACTCTCCCTAACCTTCCCTTTTAATTACCTTCCCAAATGTTCAGTGTCCCCATCCTGTCTTAACTCTTCACTGTGGCTACTAGCCTTAGGTCTGTGCAATCTCATAAAATGCTCAAATTTCTACAATTATTCACATGCCTTCTTTGATGCGCCAGATCCAAGCTTGTTGCCAAAAGAAAAATCTGATCAAACTAATCTGCACAAATTTACATTCCTTCCCTTAGCAATAGATCAGTGCCCTTGTTCCCTGATCCCACCTCCTTGGGAAGGTTTCAGTTTTAGGTATTATTTAGAGTTCAATGTATTTTAATGAAAACCACCTGTAATCATTAAATCGCCAGATTCTCTTCTTTAGACTTTCATGTATATAATAAAAAGTGTTATAAGGTTTTTGGAAATATTTTGGGGAGACCTGTGTGTTGTTTAGAATGAGTGCAGATAAAATGAACTACTTGACTGCATTCTTAAAACACTTGCATGCTAAGAAAAATACGGATCAGATTGTTTAGCATTAATATTTTCAAGTGTAAATTGATATTGATTATAATTGAATGAAAAATTTAAGATATATTTGCGTCAACTGTAATTGTTTGATCACTTAAAAAATGCCATAGAATGGAAGGAAAATTATGCTAGCCAATACTGCTACTTTTAAAATTTAAGTCTTCTTCAGAATTCAGCATATTTTTTTTTTAAAAGAACATAAAATTCTTTTTAAAAAATGGAATTGTCTCCAAGCTGTCATTACTGCTTATTTTAAAGTAAAGGATATAGGTCCTTTTTGTTTGATCACCTCTAAAGAGATAAGAATCTATGAAGCTGCTAGGAAAATGAGTCCGTGACCAAAATGCTTACTCACTACAGGAGATCAGAAAAATTTAAACCAAACCTGGAATCTACAAAGACAAAGCAGTCATTTTCTGTGAAAAGAATGTAGGGTTTAGAAACTTTCTGGGATTTATCTGTAAAAGCACCCCCCTGGGCCTAATAGTGACGTTTTAGGGAAATGCTGGCGTATCAAGGTAGGAAGGCTTGGAGGTGGTGCTCTGTGGGCCCCTATGGTGGTTAGGTGGTTCTCAGAAGACAGCACTGGAAATTAGATAATTGCTGATGTCATATTTTTCACACACACGATTTGGTGTCCTGGGGGCTATAAAAGCAGTAGCTTCTACTTTCCTATCACAAGCAGAAGCCTACTTACAGGTAAGTCCTCCAACGAACTTGGTAGGATTGGCTTGCTGGGTCTATTACTTCTGGATACTTAATTTTTTCCCTTGATGTTGATTTTGTTTCTCGATCTCTTGATACCAGGTTCTCCTTCCCTAGTCACCCATTGCTCAGGTTTGTTTTGTCCACGATGGCTGCCCTGCAGAAATCTGTGAGCTCTCCCCTCGTGGACGCTCTGGCCGCCGGCTGCCTCCTTGTCCTGGTGCTGTGCGCCCAGGGAGGAGCGGCTGCACCCGTCACGTCGCACTGTAGGCTCAACGAGTCCGACTTCCAGGAGCCCTACATCTTCAACCACACCTTCACTTTGGCTGAGGAGGTACTCATCTCAGTCTTTCTCTCGCATCTTATCTACTTGGAACCTGAATTGTTCTTAAAATTTCTTCGGAGAATATCTAAGATCTTTAACAGATGAACATTTATCTCTACTGGTATACCTGCCATCATTTTCTAGGTCTCTTTTAAGACTTTTTGGAGATCAAGCTTTGCCTCAAGACCTTCCATTTTGCCCTTTAGGATATGTACATTCAGTTTTACCCCAAAAGGAGGCATGTAGTAACCGGTTTACGGTTCCCTTTACTCCTCTAAGCATTTTTTTATTTTTTGAAGAGAAAGAAATTCACATTTTTTGAATGTTATGAGCTCTATTCTAGGAGCTTTAAATCCATTCTTTTTTTTTTTTTTTTTACTGAAGTATAGTTCATTGACAGTATTATTTAAGTTCCAGGTATACAGCGTAGTGATCCACAAATTTTAAAGATTATTCTCCATTTATAAAATATTGGCTATATTATCTATGCTGTACATTATACTTTTCTATCTTATTTTTAAAATTTATCTTGAAGTATAGTTGGTTTACAGGGTCATGTTAATTTCCAGTATACAGAACACTGATTCAGGTCTATATATATGCATAAATATGTATATTCTTTTATATATTCTTTCCCCTTATTGGTTACTATAAAATATTGAGTATAGTTCCCTGTACTATATAGTAGCTTTTTGTTAGTTATCTATTTTATACATTGTAGTGTGTATATGTTAATCCCAAACTTCTAATTTATCCCTCCTCTCAACCCCTGAGCATCATTTTAAACCCATGCACTAAAGAATCCTTTCTTTAGTCTTCACAGCGCTGCTCTGGGGAGAGGGGATCAAGTACAGCTCTACTTACAGACAGTTTTTCTAGCTTTTTGATGTCCAGGCACTTAGTTTTTTCTTCTCTTCCAGGCTAGTTTGGCAGATAACATCACAGATGTCCGTCTCATTGGGAGCAAACTGTTCCAGGGAATCAATGTAAGCCATGGGCGTGATGCCACTTGTGGTTACTTGGAGTGGTGGTGAGGATGGGCTGGGTCTTGTGATGTCACCTAACTTGAGCCCTGCTGTTTCACTTTCGCCAGCAGGTGACGAAGCGCTGCTACCTGCTGAAGCAGGTGCTGGACTTTATCCTTGAAGAGGTGCTATCCCCCCAACCCGATAAATTCCAGCCCAGAATTGGAAAGGTGGTGCCCTTCTTCTCTAAGCTCAGCAGAAAGCTAAGCCAATGTGTAAGTTCTTCTCCAGCCTAAGTCCAGTATTCCCAGGTGTCTGCCTTTCCTCTTTCTTCTGTGTGGAACCCCCTTCCTTCTCACCCCAGTGCCCCTTCCATGCTCGTAGTAAGAGGTGCCTCCGTCACACCATTACAGAAATTATTTGGCATCACAGCCTGTTTGCCTTTGCTTTAATTGAGTCACAATTTGAGTTGATCGTGATGGGCAGGTTCTGAAAGACCACAGGAACCATCTGTCCCTGGGAAAAAGCAATTCAGACTGTGTGAGATGGGAAAGGTGTTGGGAGCTGGAAGGAAAAATACCTATTGGTGCAAATGGATTCACTGAGTATAAGTTGATGGAGGGAGGCGATGGGAACGAGAGAAAGGGGGAAACAAGAAGATTTAATATTTGGCAGAGGGTGGGTGGATGAAGACTGCTGCCCTTTTGATAATGTAAGTGACAAAAATCAGAGGTGGGTGAGCTGGATGCCTCTGAATACTGAAAACTAAGAAAAATATTTTAGTGGAGTGGGCTGAGCAAAGGGGGCCTAGTATTTATTGAGGAGGGCCCTGATCGCGTAGGTTTCTTGTTCTGAGCCTGTGTTTTTGATGAGGTGCCGTTATGGTTTTATTCGTGACAGGATTTGCATAAACCACTCCACTCTTTCCACAAACTTCAACCTCAGTAGGGTTTCCCAAAGGTGAAGGGAGGTCCCGTGTAAGGGAAATGACTGGATTTTGGTGTCCCAGGGAATTGAAGAGGTCAGAAAATCTAGGTCACTATTGATATCTAGGTCGTTGTGGGCAAAATTGCTAAGAACTTTAATTCCAGGTGAATTGTAACATACTTCAGTTAGGAAGGCTGAGTTTCAAAAAGCTTCAGTACAACAATGTTAAACTTGTTACTCTCATTTCCATTTTGTAGCATATTGAGTATGACAACCAGCACATCCAGAAAAATGTACAGAATCTGAAGAACACAGTGAAAAAGGTACTACTAACAACTATTAGTGCTAAATCATTTGATAGAAGAGGCAAATATTGTTTTTCTTCCCTTTCTTTCCTTTTTTCTCACACGTCATGATTTTTTACTTGACTCTCCTGCCATTGGGTTGATTATTTAGGTGCACATACATATAGATGTGTCTACATGTTTATAAGTCAGTTTCCAAATTTTGCATATTCTAGAACTGGCTGGGAACTTAGTCATCTAATCTTGCCACCCATGTGCTAAGGATGGCCGGTGTCAGAGTCAGAATAGACTGCAGGACCTCTGAATCCCATCCAGGCCAGAAGTGATGGCTATTACACTTAGTCTTGTTAGTTCTTAGGGAAATTTAAGATACCTACTGATTCATTTAGTCTGAAGAATCATTTGTTCAAAACCAGAAAACTGGGGAAAACTTATTTGAAATAATTTTGAGGTCATTCATATGATGATGTAAAACTTGGAGAAATATACCTAGAACAGCCATGATAAAAGGGCTGGACTTGTACATAGGATGAATTTCTGGAATGGTTGATACTTATATTTGACTATTAAAATATCTAGCAGCTATTGGTTTTAATTTAAAAGTGAGAGTGAATGACCCCCCAGTTTCTTTTACACAGTTTCAAATAGAATGGAAATGTTAACATTAGCAATGGATTCATTTTAGGGAAATGAATGTCCACACTGGAAGCCCTCTTTCTTCCTCTTTCCTTTGCCTTCTTTCCTGGTCTCTTCCTTCCCTCAACAATGCCCTAGTGAGCATCTATCTGATATAGGTTAGTGTATATTTTGACAGAGAAAATGATATGGTCAGGTGGCCTATTTGGGGGAAAAGAACAACAGGGGAAGGCTCAGCTCAGCCGCTGTGACTCATCCAAAAACCAGAGCTACCATGAGCAGCAGCAAAAGTGATGATTTGGCAAGCAGGTACAATTAAACCTCAGAAATAAGAAGGCTCTGGTTGATAGAATTTTCAGTAACAAGCATAACCTCAATCCCCCCTTTTTTCCATCTTGATTTTTTAAATAAAAAGTGTCTCTTCCTGAATGTGATTTAATGAACATTGTCAATGTCTTCCTTTGATAACTGAAGGATTTGTTGTTTTTCATCGTGACAATAAATTCTCTTGTCATAGAATGATTAGCTAGACGCAGAGGGCTGAATATTAGCATGCCATAGCCCAGAAGTACTTTGCATTTCTGGTGTGAAAAATTCCTCTTATGACCTGACTTTGTTGTCTTTAGAAAAGTGGAGTGTGGAAGAGAAAAAGCTGATGGTGATTTGTGTGGGAAAACAGAGATTTTAAAGCTCTTAATCCATTTTGAGGGAATTGTTTCACATTAGCAATCATTTGCCATGTGAATGAGTCATTATGCTTTTTGTTTGTTTGTTTGTTTCAGAAAGCATAGTGAGAGAGGAATATTATTCAGAGAAATCTCAGCATGCATAAACACTGGTCAGCACTGTGAAATGGGAAGGCATCTTGGGGGAATAGTAATCCCCTGTCACTGAAGAAAAGCAGAAAGCAGGCTGTAGCAGGACAGAGAACAGACAGTAGAATTCTTTATCATCTTGGGAGTCTTTGAGATATTAAAAAAAATATCTCATGTCATTATGTCAAAGGAAGTATTGAAAGGTGGAAAGATGGAATAAAGCAGAAAGAGAAAGACCAAATTCTGGAGGACAGTGATGACTTAGGGTTTCTGTTTTCTTTGAAATAATCTTGAGCACATTTAATAGATTAGACAAGTTTCAGAGGAGGGGATTTAGACTTGTGTTCTCTCTCCCATGGGGTTTAAAAGACTCTTTTGCCTACTACTTAGAAGGAGGAAGAAAGAAAGGGTGTTAGACTCTGCATCTGGCCTTTCACTGTTAAAGCAACTAGATAGGAGGCATTTGATATTTCCCCCACAAAAGTGAAAACTTGTTTTCCCTCACCTTGGTCAAGAAAGTGGAAACAGAAAAAGTCCACATGTTTTGGCAAATGTAGTAGTTTTTATTCAAGACTATTGGAGTTGGGTGGTTATACCAGCTGGTCACAGACAGTCGTGGGGCTCAGAAGCAGGGCCAGGAGGGATGAACGGTGCTTGGGCCCTCCAGATGCCAGCACAGCCTCTACCTGCTTGCTCTGGTTCAGCAGTGATTTAACACATCAACCGCTGAGACTGATGCCCATAGGTGCCCTCTCAGATCAGGTCATATACTTTTGGAAAAGGGTATTATCACTAATCTTTTATAAAAAGCTAAAATTTGGTTTCTGTTCCAACAACCTAACCATATCATCTCTCTCTAATTTGTTTTCTTTAGAAAACATGGTGTAAATGCTGAAACACTTGTGTGTTCTTATTTTCACAGCTTGGAGAGAGTGGAGAGATTAAAGTCGTTGGAGAACTGAACTTGCTGTTTATGGCCCTGAGACGTGAATGTGCTCAAGTTGAGAAAGGCTGGAAAATAGGTTACTAACCTTTCTCACCTGTTAAACAATAAGATCCCCTGAGGTTTGCTTTTATCAAAAGGAAATGGGGAAGCCAAACTCCATAGTCCTGTGTAAATTTTAAAAACAATCCGGCTTAGCTTCAAAATGAGAACAATGTCATTTGTATCCATAAGATCAGAAGCTAGACCTTCCAAGCATATTAATAACTTTTTATTGTAGTTGGTGTTTTATACACAGAAATTTAACTATTTCTCCACAAAAAAGATTACTTTCTATCTCTTTAGAAAAAGCCCCTAAATAACTTCCCTTCTATAATCAATACTTTATATTTATGAATTAATTTATTGTTATAAGTACATGTCTTATTATTTATGTCACTTTATTAATATGGATTTATTTATTGAAGCATTATAAGATATTCCTACTTAATCATAAGGTTAATAGTTATATTTATGATAATAATTATGGAGCTATGCTTATTTGGTCTCAATAAACACATTGATATCCTAAATCTTGTGGCTTTGTGACTTTTTTCCCCTTTAATGTTTTAACCTCCATCATCACCATTATCATCATATAATCATTCCTATTTGCTAAATGGGCCCAGGAGCTGTATAAATGATTTTATTCCTGACTCAAAGCAAATGAGGTGCTATTAGTATTATCCTCTTTCACTGGTGAGAAAACTGAATCAGAAACATGTTTAAAATATTGTGTCACTTTGAGTAGTTGAACCTTTTTAAGCTAGGTCTATCTGATTTCTAGGGGATCTTCTGTATTACCTCTATAGATTTAGTGTGTTGATTCAGCATGTGATTCTGAAACTAAAAAGGAAGAAATTTAAAAGAATTCATCTGCATCATTAGCAGTTTGTGGATAAAAGAAAAGAATGGAGGCGAGCTGAGAAGATGGTAGAGAAACAGGACAGGGAGACCATTTTCTCCCCAACAAATACACGGAAAGAACACTTAAAAGCCAAGCAAACTCCACAAAACAACTTCTGAATGCTGGCAGAAGACATCAGGCACCCAGGAAATCAGCCCATTGCCTTCAAAAGAAGGTAGGACAAAATATAAAAAGTAAAAAGAGAGGCGAAAGAGGTAGGGACAGAGATCCATCCCGGGAAGGGTGTCTTAGAGAGAGGTTTCCGAACACCAGGAAACATTCTCCCCGGAAGATCTGTGGTGAGTCTCAGAGGGCAAAATAACTGGGAGCAAAAATGGATAAATAATTAAACCCCATAGATTCCGTGCCTAACTGCAACTCCCAGTGGAGCGGTGGCCGGGGCACCCCATCCCCCACCAGCAAGCGTGGACTGCTCAGGGAGGGGCAGGCTGCCCTGCTTTGGGAGAGGACTGGGACTGAAAGCCCCGGGGCAATCTGAGGGAACTAGCCTGAGACAGCAACCTAGACTGCAGAATAGCTTTCCAGCGAAAAGCCACCTCCAGGCCCGCGCACAGAACAAAGGGCTGCGGGTTGCGGGCTACAGGCTGCAGACCAGACCACCCCCCGCCACCCCACCCCCCACCCCCGCCGGAGAGCCGCTGGTGCAATCGGGGCCCCAGCGAGGCATCCTCTACCAAATGGCGGGCAGATTTCCTTGCTAACCAAGACTTCTTGGGATTCTGGATGGGCGCCACCAGAGATCAGCTCTCTGAGAAGGCGCGCCCAGTTGCACACCCAGAAAACAGAGTGGCTGGGACAGGGGAGGGGAGAAGTCACAGTCCCCAACCGCTGGGCGGCTCGGGTCTGGGAAGTGCAGGCAGCCCCAGGGGCCTGCCCCAGGCTGCTCCATGCGGAGCAGCCGAGAGCCACCGTGAGTGGGGACAAACCCCAGAGTGGCTGAATCACTGTGAGTGCACGTCAGTGATATTTCTTTGCAGTGTTCCTCCCTCCCCACAGAACGACTGAACAAGTGAGCCTAAAAAAGTGACCACCACCGCCCCCCATGTGTCAGGGTGGAAACAGACACTGAAGAGACCAGCAAACAGAAGACGCTAAAATAATCAGAGGGAACCGCTTTGGAACTGACAGGAGTAACAGATTAGATCCCTACAGTTAGCACCAATGACAAAGGAAGGAGCCTATAGACCTTGAGAAGTACAAGCCAGACCAAGGAACTATCTGAAAATGAACTGACCCCACACTGTATGCAACAGCTCCAGAGAAAGCCCTAGATATATTTTTACTCTGATCATCTTTTAAATTTTTAAAACTTTTTTATTACTATTTTAAAATTTTTTATATTTTAATTTTTAAGTCCTCTATAACTTCTTCAATTTTCATTTCTACAACCATCTATTACTTACCCCCAAAAAAAGAAGACCCTATTTTTTTAAGCAAACTTCATATATATATATATAAGAATTTTGTTGACTCTGTTTTTTATTGTTGTTGTTGTTGTTCGCTTGTTTCCCCCCCTTTTTAATTCTTCTTTTCTTTTTTCTTTTTTTATAGTTGTATTTTTGAGACTCTAACCTTTACTCTAGATTTTTAATATTTGCTCTTTAGTATTTGTTATCAACTTTGTATCTTTAAGAACCCAATCTTCAGTACCCATTTTTATGTGGGAGTGAGATCACTGGCTCGATTGCTCTCTCCCCATTTTTGACTCTCCTTTTTTTTCACCAGGCCACCTCTATCTCCCCCTTCCCCTTTTTCTTCTCTACCCAACTCTGTGAATCTCTTTGAGTGTTACGAGTTGTGAAGAACACTTAGATAACTGATTACTGACTGGTTCAGTCTCTCTCCATCTGACTCCATCTTTTCTCCCCCTGGCCACTTCTGTCTCCTTCCTCCCACTTCTCTTTTCGATATAACTCTGTGAACATCTCTGAGGGATCCAGACTGTGGCTAGCTTACTCTATCACCGTTTAATTCCTCTCTTCTCCTTCTGGTCACCTCTATCTCCCTCCTCCCTCTTCTCCACTCCATGTAACTCTGTACCTCTCAGGGTGTCCCTCACTGTGGAGAAACTTTTCATCATTAACCTAGATGTTCTACCATTGGTGCTGTATAGATGGAGGAGTCCTGAGGCTACTGTAAGAATAAGGCTGAAAACCAGAGACAGGAGGCCTAAGCTCAAATCCTGAGAATATCAGAGAATTCCTGAATCCAAGAGTTAATTAACTGGTAGGAGCTCATCAAATGCCTCCATACCTACACTGAAACCAAGCACCACCTAAGGTCCAACAAGTTCCAGAGTAAGATATATACCACGCAAATTCTCCAGCAACACAGGAACATAGCCTGGAGCTTCAATACACAGGCTGCCCAAAGTCACACCAAGTCCACTGACATCTCAAAACTCTTTACTGGACACTTCATTGCTCGCCAGAGAAAAGAAATCCAGATCCACCCACCAGAACACCAACACAAGCTTCCCCAACAAGGAAACTTTGACAAATCACCCGTCCAACCCCACCCACAGTGAGGAACCTCCACAATAATGAGGTAACACAGCAATATAAACAAGATGAAAAGGCAGAGAAATACCCAGCCAGGTAAAGGAACAGGATAAATGCCCTCCAAACCAAACAAAAGAGAAGGAGATAGGGAATCTACCTGATAAAGAATTCCGAATAATGATGGTGAAAATGATCCAAAATCTTGAAAACAAAATGGAGTTACAGATAAATAACCTGGAGACAAGGATTGAGAAGATGCAAGAAAGGTTTAACAAGAACTTAGAAGAAATAAAAAAGAGTCAAAATACGATGAATAATGCAATAAATGAGATCAAAAACACCCTGGAGGGAACTAACAGTAGAATAACAGAGATAGAAGACAGGATAAATGAGGTAGAAGACAGAATGGTAGAAATAAATGAAACAGAGAGAAAAAAAGAATTAAAAGAAATGAGGACAACCTCAGAGACCTCTGGGACAATGTTAAAAACACCAACATTCAAATCATAGGAGTCCCAGAAGAAGAAGACAAAAAGAAAGACCATCAGAAAATACTTTAGGAGATAATAGTTGAAAACTTCCCTAAAATGGGAAAGGAAATAATCACCCAAGTCCAAGAAACCCAGAGAGTCCCAAACAGCATAAACCGAAGGTGAAACACCCCAAGACACATATTAATCAAATTAACAAAGATCAAACACAAAGAACAAATATTAAAAACAGCAAGGGAAAAACAACTAATAACACGCAAGGGGAATCCCATAAGGATAAGAGCTGATCTGTCAATAGAAACAGCTTCAGGCCAGAAAGGAATGGCAGGACATACTTAAATGATGAAAGAAAATAATCTACAACCCCGAATACTGTACCCAGCCAGGATTTCATTCAAATTTGAAGGAGAAATCAAAAGCTTTACAGACAAGCAAAAGCTGAGAGAATTCAGCAACACCAAACCAGCACTCCAACAAATGCTAAAGGATCTACCCTAGACAGGAAACACAGATAGGGTGTATAAACTCAAACCCAAAACAATAATGTAAATGACAATGGGATCATACTTATCAATAATTACCTTAAATGTAAACAAGGGTTGAATGCCCCTAACCAAAAGCAAAGATTGGCTGATTGGATACAAAAACAAGACCCTTACATATGTTGTCTACAAGAGACCCACCTGGAAACAAGGGATACATACAGACTGAAAGTGAAGGGCTGGAAAAAGATATTCCATGCAAATAGAGACCAAAAGAAAGCAGGAGTAGCAATACTCATATCAGATAAATTAGACTTTAAAATAAAGGCTGTGAAAAGAGATAAAGATGGACATTACATAATGATCAAAGGATCAATCTAAGAAGAAGATATAACAATTATAAATATTTATGCACTTAACATAGGAGCACCACAATATGTAAGGCAAATGCTAACAAGTATGAAAGGGGAAATCAACAATAACACAATAATAGTGGGAGACTTTAATACTCCACTCACACCAATGGACAGATCAACTAGACAGAAAAGTAACAAGGAAACACAAACTGTAAATGACACAATGGGCCAGCTAGACCTAATTGATATCTATGGAACATTTCACCCCAAAACAATCAATTTCACCTTTTTCTCAAGTGCACACGAAACCTTCTCCAGGATAGATCATATCCTGGGCCATAAATCTAGCCTTGGAAATTCAAAAACATTGAAATCATTCCAATCATCTTTTCTGACCACAATGAAGTAAGATTAGATGTCAGTTACAGGAGAAAACCCTTTAAAAATTCCAACATATGGAGGCTCAACAACATGCTGCTGAATAACCAACAAATCACAGAAGAAATCAAAAAAGAAATCAAAATATGCATAGAAATGAATGAAAATGAAAACACAACAACCCAAAACCTATGGGACACTCTAAAAGCAGTGCTAAGGGGAAGGTTCATAGCAATACAGGCTTACCTCAAGAAATAAGAAAAGAGTCAAATAAATAACCTAACTCTACACCTAAAACAACTAGAAAAGGAAGAAATGCAGAACCCCAGGGTTAGTAGAAGGAAAGAAATCTTAAAGATCAGGGCAGAAATAAATGCAAAAGAAAAAAAAGAGACCATAGCAAAAATCAACAAAGCTAAAAGCTAGTTCTTTGAGAAGATAAATAAAATTGACAAACCATTAGCCAGACTCATTAAGAAACAAAGGGAGAAAAACCAAATCAACAAAATTAGAAATGAAAAAGGAGAAATCACAACAGACAACACACAAATTCAAAGGATCATAAGAGACTATTATCAGCAACTATATACAAATAAACTAGACAACTTGGAAGAAATGGACAAATTCTTAGAAAAGTATAACTTTCCCAAAACTGAACCAGGAAGAGATAGATAATCTGAACAGACTCATCAAAAGCACAGAAATTGAAACTGTCATCAGAAATCTTCCAACAAACAAAAGCCCAGGACCAGACGGCTTCACAGCTGAATTCTACCAGAAATTCAGAGAAGAGCTAACACCTATTCTACTCAAACTCTTCCAGAAAATTGCAGAGGAAGGTAAACTTCCAAACTCATTCTGTGAGGCCACCATTACCCTAATACCAAGACCCAACAAAGATGCCACAGAAAAAGAAAACTACAGGCCGATATCACTGATGAACATAGATGCAAAAATCCTAAACAAAATTTTAGCAAACAGAATCCAACAGCACATTAAAAAGATCATACATCATGACCAAGGGGGTTTTATCCCAGGGATGCAAGGATTCTTCAATATCCGCAAATCAATCAATGTAATACACCACATTAACAAATTGAAAAATAAAAACCACATGATTATCACAATAGATGCAGAGAAAGCCTTTGACAAAATTCAACATCCACTTATAATAAAAACCCTCCAAAAAGCAGTAATAGAAGGAACATACCTCAACATAATAAAAGCTATATATGACAAACACACAGAAAACATTATCCTCAATGGTGAAAAACTGAAAGCATTTCCCGTAAAGAAAGGAACAAGGCAAGGGTGTCCACTCTCACCACTACTATTCAACGTAGTTTTGGAAGTCTTGGCCACAGCAATCAGAGCAGAAAAAGAAATAAAAGGAATCCGGATTGGAAGATAAGAAGTAAAACTCTCACTGTTTGCAGATGACATGATCCTCTACATAGGAAACCCTACTCTACCAGAAAATTACTAGCACTAATCAGTGATTATAGTAAAGTTGCAGGATATAAAATTAACACACAGAAATCCCTTGCATTCCTATACACTAACAATGAGAAAACAGAAAGAGAAATAAAGGAAACAATTTCATTCACCATTGAAACAAAAAGAATAAAATACTTAGGAATATATATATCTAAAGAAACAAAAGACCTATATATAGAAAACTATAAAACACTGATGAAAGAAATAAGAGAGGACACAAATAGGTGGAGAAATATACTGTGTTCATGGATTGGAAGAATCAGTATAGTGAAAATGAATATACTATCCAGAGCAATCTATAGATTCAGTGCCATTCTTATCAAGCTACCAGCGGTCATTTTTAGAGAACTAGAACAAATAATTTCACAATTTGTATGGAAATAAAAAAAAACCTTGAATAGCCAAAGCAATCTTGAGAAAGAAGACTGGAACTGGAGGAATCAACCTGCCTGACTTTAAGGTCTACTACAAGGCCACAGTCATCAAGACAGTATGGTACTGGCACAAAGACAGAAATATAGATCAATGGAACAAAATAGAAAGCCCAGAGATAAATCCACGTGCCTATGGACACATTATCTTAGACAAGGAGTCAAGAATATACAATGGAGAAAAGACAATCTCTTTAACAAGTGGTGCTGGGAAAACTGGTCAACCACTTGTAAAAGAATGAAACTAGAACACTTTCTAACACCATACATAAAAATAAACTCAAAATGGATCAAAGATCTAAACATAAGATCAGAAACTAGAAAACTCCTAGAGGAAAACAGGCAAAACACTCTCTGACATAAACCAAAGCAGGATCCTCAATGACCCACCTCCCAGAATACTGGAAATAAAAGCACAAGTAAACAAATGGACATAAATTAAAAGCTTCTGCACAACAAAGGAAACTATAAGCAAGGTGAAAAGACAGCCTTCAGAATGGGAGAAAATAACAGCAAATGAAGCAACAGACAAACAATCTCAAAAATATATAAGCAACTCCTGCAGATCAATTCCAGAAAAATAACCCAATCAAAAAGTGGGCCAAAGAACTAAACAGACATTTCTCCAAAGAAAACATACAAATGGCTAACAAACACATGAAAAGATGCTCAACATCACTCATTATCAGAGAAATGCAAATCAAAACCACAATGAAGTACCATTTTATGCCAGTCAGAATGGCTGCCATCCAAATGTCTACAAGCAATAAATGCTGGAGAGGATGTGGAAAAAATGGAACCCTCTTACACTGTTGGTGAGAATGCAAACTAGTACAGCAGCTATGGAGAACAGTGTGGAAATTCCTTAAAAAACTGGAAATAGAACTTCCATATGACCCAGCAATCCCACTGCTGTGCATACACACCGAGGAAACCAGAACTGAAACAGACACATGTACCCCAATGTTCATTGCTGCACTGTTTACAATAGCCAGGACATGGAAGCAACCTAGATGTCCATCAACAGATGAATGGACAAGAAAGCTTTGGTACATATACACAATGGAATATTACTCAGCCATTAAAAAGAATACATTTGAATCAGTTCTACTCAGGTGGACGAAACTGGAGCCTATTATCCAGAGTTAAGTAAGCCAGAAGGAAAAACAATACAGTATACTAACGCAGAGGTATAGAACAGTCTTTTGGACTCTGGGAGAGGGCAAGGGTGGGATGATATGGGAGAACGGCATTGAAACATGTAAATTATCATATGTGAAATGAATCACCAGCCCAGGTTTGATGCATGAGCAGGGTGCTCAGGGCTGGTGAACTGGGATGACCCAGAGGGATGGAATTGGGAAGGAGGTGGGGTGGGGGTTTCTGGAAGGGGAACACATATATACCCAAGGCAGATTCATGTCAATGTATGGCAAAACCAACACGATAATGTAAAGAAAAAATAAATAAATTTTTAAAAAAAGAAAAGAAAAGAATGATGCTGGAAGAGAAATACATATTGCCTCTGTTGATATAGATGAACTGCTTTTAGTTCTAGGTTGAGCCTATTAGGCAGGGCATCCTCCAGTTTGCCTGTGAGTCAGGAAGGAAAGGGGAAGATGATTGAGTTTGGTGAGTCTCATCTGCTAGTGGAGTTTAGCCCTGATAGAGAAGTCTTGTGAGTGGAAGATGAAACACACATGAGGGCAAAAGCTGGACATCATCAAGATTTGTGCAGCAGTACAGAGAGAAGAGAGTAGAGATAAAAGTTGGACTAGTTCTGTCTAGCAGAATGGACAAACAATACCAGCACTGAAGCTTGTGTAGGTCTTTCCATAGAAGGTGAAAGTCGGTGGTCAGCAGTCTAAAATGCTTTCTTTTCCAAAAACCCAGGAACTAAGATACAGGGCACTCACCAATTATTTGCCAAGCTTCTGAAGGATGAGGTCAAGACTGGTGAGGATTAAGATACAGAGGACAAAGAAGTGGTTACCTGTGGGGAGAAGGGCAATGTTCAGGGGAATAAGAGGTACAAACTATTCGGTATAAAATAAGCTACAAGGATATATTGTACAGTATGGGAAACACAGTGAATAGAACTATAAATGAAGTATAACCTCTATTTAATTTTTTTCCCGATTTCATTTACTTTATTATTCTTTTTATAAATTATGTGGTGGCTCCAGCTGGGGCCTGGGTCCTCTGCACAGAGACTCTGGTGTGGGTCTTCATGAGATGGTCAGTGAATTTCTGATATGGAGACTTGTTGAACATCATCTCTTTCCAGAGGTCAGGGGTGAGATAACTGTAGATCTTGAAAACGGCATCAAAAGTGGCCTTGGCGAAGTTGCCCACGGTGGTGGTGCAGCCCCTGGCGGAAGTGTCGTGGTCATCGATACTGGTCATCATCAGCAGTTTCTTGGGCACAGGGGCGGAGATGATGCCAGTACCTCTAGGGGCAGGGATGAGGCGCACCAGCACGGAACCACAGCGGCCAGTCACCTTGCAAGGAACCATGTGGGGCTTGCTGGTCTTGTTCCAACAGTAGCTTCTTTGCACGGGGATGGACAGCTTGGCCAGGATGATGGCCCCACGGATAGCAGTGGCTACTTCCTTAGAGCACTTGACACCCAGACCGCCATGTCTGTTGTAATCCTTGGTGGCAACCAATGCCTTGAACCTGGTCTGCTGGCCAGCACAGGTCTGCTTTTGCACAGGCATAATCTTCAAAACCTCATCCTTGAGGGATGCTCCCAGGAAAAAGTCAATAATCTCAGACTCCTTGATGGACAGAGAGAAAAGGTAGATCTCCTCCCGGGACCTGATCTTCATGTCCTTGACCAGGTGGCCCAGCTTGGTAACCGGGAGCCTCTCCTTGTCCTCAGCCTTGCCTCCGCGAACTCCATGGCCTCTGCCCTGGCCCCGACCCCGGCTGCGACCCCTGCCCTGGACGCCACTACTGAAGCCCCCGCGGAAGCCACTGTGGCCTCCCATTCCAGGGCCCCCCCCACCCCGGGGCCTCCGGACCCTTCCGCAGCACGGGCGTCAAGACTGATGGTGATTGTGAACATATATGTAAATTGCATGTTCACTTGTGGATAAAGCAGAGTTAATTCTTTTGGTGTTGGCTCCAAATGCTGAAAGGTACCGAAGCTAAGCTTCTAGGATGGTGGGATGAGAATTATTTATGGGTTAAGCTGAGTTTTAGGACTCTTTTCTCTCTTCTTCCAAATAAGTCTCAGGGTAATGACTTGAGAAAAATTTGGTACTGTGCTTGTTTTTGACCAATCTTCTAGAAATCGAGCCATCAGTGGAAGAATACCTTTAAGACTGGATTCACAGATGCTTCCATCCTATGACAAAGAGTCTGAAATAAAGAGATTTAAAAATTCTGAATGCCAATGGATGTAAGGAATAAGGTGCCAAGATCCTGTCCAAGTCTGGAGGGAAGTGCTGGAAATGTGACAGTGGCATGAGATAGTCCAAATTCCTCATGGGGAAGCTTGACATCATCACTGGCAGTTGCTGTAGCAACTCTTTCATTTTTTTGGCATCAGTGGCAGTGGCTGGCATTTGGCAGGTACTATTGGCATGGCTCGTTCTTGGCACTGGCAGAAGCCTTGGGTGTCTACTTCCCCAGCAGCAGATGGCAGCATTCAGGTATTTAAGAAGACCAATCTGTGAGCTTGTATGAGACCCAAGCCCCCTGAGACCCCTAGCCAGCGTTTAGGATTAAGGAGATGCCCCTTGAGGGGTTCAAGTGTGGGAAGACTTGATATGACTCATGACTGCTGGGTGGGGAATAGTTCTAGGAGGGGTAAGAATAGAAACAAGGCCAGTGCAATCATTGGAGGGGCATCCAAAGCTGGTGCTATGGGACAACCCAGAGGGTTAGGGTGGAGAGGGAGTTGTGAGGGGGGTTCAGGATGGGAGGTACACATGTACACCTGTGGCCAATTCATGCTGACGTATGGCAAAAACCATCACAATATTGTAAAGTAGTTATCCTCCAATTAAAATAAATAAATTAATTTTTTTATTTTTAAAAAAAGGAAAGTGGTGACTGAACTGAAATATATGAGGTTAGAGCCAGAGTGTGACTGTATGTGAGTGTGACTCAGCGACTTGGTGGCCTGGGACATAAGAGCTGTGTATGGATCAGATTCACTAACAGGAAAAGTGAGCCTATAGTTTTTCTCCTGTCCCTTCATTTACACTATAATATTCAGTAGCATGCAGTGGGAGGAATGAGTGATTTTTGTACTGAAAGGAGGTTAAGATTTCAAGATTTGAGTGCAGACACTTAAATCAAATGAGGAGAATGCAGCGATACCAAGGTTGAAAGCCAGGGTCCTATTGTCCCTGAGGCAACCCCCAGCATAGTGACTTTAAAATCTACTTTAAGGAATATTTATTGTTGTTGACAAAACAGCTAGACAAGTCTGGAATGTTGTGGTTGTGCATCATGCTAAGTTGTGTCTGATTCTTTGCGACCCCATGGATTGTAGCCTGCCAGGCTCTCCTCCCCATGGGATTCTCCAGGCAAGAACACTGGAGTGGGTTGCCATTTCCTTCTCCAGGGATCTTCTTGACCCAGGAATTGAACTATCCAGAGCAATCTATAGATTGAACCAGAGTCTCCTGTGTCTCCTGCATTGAAGGCGGGTTCTTTACCCTCTGAGCCATCTGGAAAGCCCAGACGAGGCTGGAATGACTGATCCTAATTGCCAAGAGGAAACTGTATTATAGCTACACCCTGAGGGCTAGGTAGACTGTAACTGGACCAAAGAGGCTCACTTTACTGACTTTCCACTTGCCCAACAGTCTGGTCAATAAAAAACTGCATCAACCCCAAAGAGACAGGATCCTTAAGACCTTCATAGGAAAGAGGTTTAGTCCCTTTATCAGATGAAGGACCACATGCAATGAAGGGACAGCCAGATGGTAAAGGGAATGGGTGGTGGAAGAAGGGATTCATTATTAAAGTCCTGTGAACAGCTATAAAAGCAGGAATTATAGTAGATATGGTTTCTGTTAATTCATTCTTTGTCCTCTTTTCTCCTCCTCCCTCCTCTCTTATATGAAGAGTACTAAAGAGGGCTGAAATTTCAGTTTTTGGGTGGGACTATGACCCCATTGACATCCTCCATATGGTGTTGTTGATGAGATTCTGAGTATTTCCTGTGTTGGAGACAAGCATTTGTCATTTGAACAAAGACGAGAGTGGTAGCTGAAGAAAAGAGGAACGGGTTGTGCTACTTTGGCTCTCCAGATTCATCATCTGTTCTTTCCCACTCTGCTTTGTCTCCAGAGAACTTGACATACATGAATTGCTCCCTATATGTGCTGACTTTCTGGATTTTGATTGCATTTGGCAAGTGAAATAAGTTAGGAGACTGAAAGAAGACAATACAGCTAAAATACATATTCCTCTGGAACCCTCCAACCAGGTTGCCTTGCAGGTTGGTTGTCTACTTCTACCCAAAACTTCAGCTCATACAGACAGCTCTCGCCCATATAATTCTCCTTCCTAGATCTAGAAATTGCTCTCAATCCTGTCCCCTAATGGGCTTTCAGCTATTGTTAGCTTTGGGACATCACACTACTTCTTTACAGGTTTCCTTAAACTCTCTCCACACCTTAAAAAAGTCAATACCATTTTAAACTCTTTTTCAAACACAATATTGTAAATCATCTATACAGCAACAGATTTTTTTTAAAACATGAATTAGTTCAACCACTATGGAAAACATATGAAAGTTTCTTAAAAAAACTTAAAATTACCATGTGATCCAGCAATCTCACTCCTGGACATTTACCTGTAAGAGATGAAAACTCTAATTTGAAAAGATACATGCACCCTAATGTTTGTAGTAACACTATTCACAATAGCCAAGACATGGAAACAACCCAAGTGCCCATCAACAGATGATTTGTTTAAGAAGCTGCAGTATATATATATATATATATGCAATGGAATATTACTCAGCCATAAAAAGAGTGAAATATTGCCATTTGCAGCAACATGAATGGACCTAGAGAGTATCATACTAAATGATATAAGTCAGGAAGAGGAAGGGCAAATATATGGTATCACTTATATATGAAATCTAAAAAACAATACAAATGAATCCAAACAGAAACCAGAAACAGATCAAAAGACATAGAAAACAAAACTTATGGTTACCAAGGGGAAAGGGAAGGAGAAGAGTTACAAATGAAGTATGGGATTAATGATACACACTACACTATATGGAATAGATAAGCAACAAGGATTTACTGTAAAACACAGGGAACTATATCCAATAGCTTGTAGTAACCTATAGTGAAAAATAATATGAAATATCTATATCTATTGTGTGTGTGTGTGTGCATGTTCAATCATGCCCAACTCTTTGTGACCCCCATGGACTGTAGCCCGCCATGCTCCCCTGTCCATGGATTTTTTCAGGCAAGAATGGGTTGACATTTCTTGTTCCAGGAGATCTTCCCAACCCAGGGATCAAACTTGCATCTCTTGTTTCTTCTGCATTGGTAGGCAGATTCTTTACCACTGCATCACCCAGGAAGTCCATATCTATCTATGTCTATGTATCTTTATCTATCTATCTATCAACTGAATTACTTTGCTGTATACTTGAAACCAACACAATATTGTAAATCAACTATATGTCAATTAAAAGACAGAGAAGGCAATGGCACCCCACTCCAGTACTCTTGCCTGGAAAATCCCATGGGCGATGGAGCCTGGTAGGCTGCAGTCCATGGGGTTGTGAAGAGTCTGACACGACTGAATGACTTCACTTTCACTTTTTACTCTCATGCATTGGAGAAGGAAATGGCAACCCACTCCAGTGTTCTTGCCTGGAGAATCCCAGGGACGGTGGAGCCTGGTGTGCTGCCGTCTATGGGGTCGCACAGAGTCGGACACAACTGAAGTGACTTAGCAGCAGCATCGATTAAAAGAACAACTCTTTTCCATTACCCAGCTTGAGTATGTTTTCCAATGGGATTCTTACCTATATGTCTCTGTTCTCTCTTCTGTTCTCCTCCTAACTTCTGTCCAGTAGCAGGATGGAGTCTACTAGTTTATATATATATAAAAAAGAGAAAGCATTTAGGAAATGAGAAAGAGAAGCATTTAGGTCAACATGCATTTAGGTCCTGAAGGACCGAAAAGGCTTTCTTCTCCCTATTGGTCCAGGAGTACTCTTACTCCTTTCTGCTGAGCCTCCCTTCCCCCTGCTGCTTCCACACCCAGCACATGTGAACCCCATGGAGGTCAGGCTCTTGCGCCCACTAGAGGCTGGGAGAGCTACTACACCCAAATCACGCTGACTCCTCTCAGCTTTGTATTTTGGTTGCTTCTCTTTTGTGTGACCCTTCCTTCAACTCTTTTCTTGTTACAGCTGCTAAAGATGTTCAGCAAGAATGTCCATCTGAGTGACAGTGCCTCCCTTATTTCTGTGAGGTTTAAATGTCTAGCTCATTCTCTGATTCATTCCTTCAACATCACACACACACACACACACACACACACTCATGCTGAGTCACTTCAGTCATGTCTGACACGGTGATCCTATGGGCTGTAGCCTGTCAGACTCTTCTGTCCATGGGATTCTCTGGGCAAGAATACTTCATTGGGTTGCCATGCCTGCCTCCAAGGGATCTTCTCAACCCAAGGATCAAACCCACATTGGCAGGCAGGTTCTTTACCACTAGGGCCACCCGGGAAGCATATAATCAGACATGATTTAGGGACTAAACTATAGCAATGTTCCAGGCACTATTTCAGATGGTGAGCAAAACAAACAGACATGAAAGAGGACAGAGTGCTCAGAGGAAGATCAGAGGTCCCAGTGTGGCTAGAGTACAGGCTGTGAGGGCAGATATAGGAGATACATGAGTTGAGCCAATTCCTTACTAGAATCTAAGCTCTGTGAGGGTAAGCACTTTGGTTTGTTTTGCTTACCATCTGGAGTATCACCTGGAATATCACCTGTTGTTTAGTCCCTAAGTCATGTCGGACTCTTTGTGACCCCATAGACTGTAGCCTGCCAGGCTCCTCCATCCATGGGATTTCCCAGGCAAGAATACTTCAGTGGGTTGCCTTCCTTCTCCAGGGGATCTTCCCAACACAGGGATTGAACCCACATCTCCTGCATTGGCAGACAGATTCTTTACCACTGAGCCACCAGGGAAGCTAATATGTACATAAATTAATACCACCTATCTTATGGATAAGATCTGCTATGAGCAGTAGAATAGTACATATATATATGGCATTTAGAAGGAATTAACGAATACATTGATTCAGACAGAATCCCTGGCAGACACTAGCATCAAAAACAAATTTGTGGGAATAAGAGACCTCTCATTAGCTGGTTCCTGCTAATGAGAACACCCAAGCTGGTAATACCAAAACACAGATGCATTTAACTGCAGTAAGGTGAACAGCTGGTGTGTAGGAGAGAAAGACACAGAACGAAAAGCATTAGCTAGTGTCTCCCAATGCAGATCTGCATGAGAGGTTTGCATCAAGTCGAGATGCTTAGCTAATCGGATCCTCCTACATGTCTGTTTGGTGTGAAATGCAGAGGAGAGACAGGAAACAATATTGAAGGCGGAAGGGGAGCCCACTGTGGCCTCTGCAGATCTTATAGGTAAAAAGAGAAGATAAAGAGCTGCTTGTGGCTGCCCGACATAGCTTAGAAGTGGGTCGAGCTGCTGAGGCTGAGTTTATTATCTTTAGGTCAGCACCCAAATTTCCTTCTCCTTCCTCCTTAGAGCCCTGACTGTCTTTTGGTCTTCTCTCACCTCACTGAGTGTTCCGTGGTGATGATGGGGGTGTAATCAGGAATCCAACAGTATTTATTGAGCCTGTACTATATGCTTAGTTGATATTTATTAATAGAATCAGAGTAACTACAATGACCAAGCAGAAAAAAATTTCCTGCCCTGATAGAACTTAGATTTTAGCAAAAGGAGATAGATAGTAAACAAAATATACAAGTGAAAGGTATGTCAGATAATGATGAGAGATTTGGAAAAAAATAAAACAGAAAAAGGAGACAGAGGAGCCGAGGGTAGTGTCGGTTCTCCTTAGAGCATGGTATTAGCCTGCAAGGGCTGCCCTAACACAGTAGCACCCAGGCCGAGTGGCAGTTCTGGGGATGAAGTCTGGCCTCAAGGTGTCAGCAGGATTGGTTTCTTCTGAGGCCTCCCTCCTTGGCTTACAGAAGGCCACCTTCTCTCTGTGTCCTTACACGGTCTTTCCTCTGTGTACGTGTGTGCATGCTAAGTCGCTTCAGTTGTGTCTGATTCTGTGTGGCCTTATGAACTGCAGCCTCTCGGGTTCCTCTGCCCATGGGATTCTCCAGGCAAGAACACTGGAGGGGGTTGCCATGCCCTCTTCCAGGGGATCTTCTCAACCCGGGAATGGAACTCAAGTCTCTTACGTCTCACTAGCGCCATCTGGGAAGCCCTCATCCATGTATCGTTGTTATGTTAGTTGCTCAGTCATGTCCTACTCTTTGTGACTCCATGGACTATAGCCTGTTAGGCTCTTCTGTCCATGGCATTCTTCAGGCAAGGATACTGGAGTGGGTAGCCATTCCCTTCTCCAGGGTTTTTTCCTGACCTAGGGATCGAACCCGGGTCTCCAGCATTGCAGGCAGATTCTTTACCGTCTGAGCCACCAGGAAAGACTCCTCTATGTATGTCTGTGTCCTAATCTCTTTTTATGAGGGCACGAGTTGCATTGAATTAGGGCCTTCCCAGACAGGTAATTAACTTGACTACCTCTTTTTAAATAACTTTTTTATTTTGTATTGGGGTACAGCCAATTAATCAAAAACGTTGTGATAGTTTCAGGTGAACAAAGAAGGGACTCAGCCATACACATACATGTATCCCTTCTCCCCCCAACTCCCTTCCCATCTAGGCTGCCACATAACATTACCTCTTTAAAGTCTGTACCTCCAAATATAGCCATATTCTGGGCTTCTGGGTGTTAGGACTTCAACATATGAATTTTGGAGGGACAAAGTTTAGCCCCTAACAGATATCCTAGGAAAGCCCAGCTGGGAAGGTGGTATTTAAGCAAAGACTTGAAAGCCTTAGAAGAGCTGGCCACATAAATGTCTAGGGGTGAAAGCATTTCTGGCAGAGGGAATAGCCACTGCAAAGGCTCTGAGATACAGGCATTTTGGTGAGCCTGAATGGAGGTACCGTGGCAAAAGAGGTGTGAGGGGTAGGGGAGCGGGGCGGGGGAAATAGGAGGAAACGAAGCCCAGAGGAAAAAGAGAATAGCAAATCAGGCCCTGAGGCCATTGAAAGGATTTGACTTTTACTCTGAATGTGAGAGGAAGTCCTTAAGGGAGAAATCAGGCTGCTCGTGCGTGGCCTGCAAGTTCAAGTGCATTGCTTAGTCTGAGTAGAATCTATCAGGCACTTACGCTGCCTGCCCCAGAACCTCAGGGCTGAGGAGATGGACCAGCGATAAACACATTTAGATGGAAAGGATACATCTATTTCTAGGACTCTCACTGTTGCCCTTTCTGAACTCTGTCTCAATTCTTGCAGTTATTACTGTCAATCTTCTTTCTGATGCACTTAGAAAATGAGTTAGAAAGGCTATTTTTTAAGCCACATGTTTTGATAAAACTTTGGAGGAGGCTCGAATTGGTGCATCGTGGTATGCCCTTTGTCTCTCTTTTCTTCTTCTGGGCTAATGGTGAAGGGGACGGTGGCAGAGGTGTATTTCTCTCATCCCATTTGCGGTGGGTTATTATAAGAAATCTGCTTATGACTTCTTTTCTATTTTTAAATCATGGCTAGGGTATCATATTCTTTGCAGGTTTTATGGCTGTCACGCCTTTCATTGCCAGAGAACAAATGACCAATACGTACCCTACCAACCTGTCAAAACTGAAAATGCTAAGATAACCAACACCTACACAGCTATTGCTGTTGTTTAGTCGCTATGCTGTGTCTGACTCTTTGATGACCCCATGGGGGTAGCCTGCCAGGCCCCCCTGTCCATGAGATTTAGCAGGCAAGAATACTGGAGTGGGTCATCATTTCCTTCTTCAGGGGATCATTCTGACCCAGGCATCGAACCTGAAGTTGAACCCACATTTCTTCATTTCCTGCATTGGCAGGTGGATTCTTTACCACTGAGCCAGCAGGGAAGCCCTTCAAAGTTATGTGATACTGCCTAATAGCTGTTGGAATAGATAATACTTATTTTTTTTGTATTGATGTGTTGGTTTTTTCTCACACTGTTCATCAAAAGATCTTGAAATCAGTCATACATCATGTTTATTTATTAATCTGGAGTCAAAATGGTACAGTGAAAACACCATTGGATCTGCTGTTCAAAGATGTGGGTCAAAGCCCAGGTTGCTGCTTCCTGTCTTTGTAGCTTCAGATTAGTCACTTAACTTCTTTCAGTCTCAGCTCTCTTACCTGTAAACCAAGAAAAAATAAGACTTCCCTTACCTTTTTTAGAAGTACTGGGAAGATCAAGTAAAGGAAAATATTTATAATTAGACATGATTAGACATAAGATTAGATATTCCTATAGTGAATATGCAAGGGTTATAAAATATCACAAAGATCTGTTTCATTACTCCTTACCCTTTTTCTCTTTGTTCTTTTCTCCTTAGGTCACTGTTTTCCCATCTTCTGTTTTCTGCGATGTCCACCACAGCCTCCGACACTCCTTGTGTCCAGCTCTCCAGTGTGGAGGGAGCCCACACACGGAGTGGAAAACCCATGAGCTTTGGCATCTCACAAACATGGGTGGAATTCTCTGCCTTTTAGAGCTGAGTGTCACCAGGCATGTGATTAAACTTCCCTGGACCTCAGATTTTTTCTCTGTAAAATGGAGCAATACCAGATGCTCTAAGACTAACTACATTCTCAAGCATAATGGGAAGTATTTAGTTATACCCTGAACGTTAGGATATAAAAACATTCTTCTCCCAATAACCTCCAATAAGCCTGGGGGATGACAAGTGCTCAGTTTAAGAATCTAGTGAATGAATGAATTAATGATGAAGGGTGAAAACATAGAATACCAGCTGCCTAGCCCAAGGCCTGGAACATAGGCTGAGACCCTCAGTGAATTTCCATGCGGTTTCTTCCTTATGCTGTTCATGTGTCCCACCTCAATAGCCCCCTTTCTTCCATGCAGACCACTGACAACACTCTTCTTTCCCTCTCTAACCTGTTCTCACCCATCCCTATAAGGATGTAAATGTAAGATAAACAGGTGTCTTGGATGGTTCAGTAAAGCAGGACCTACCATTTCTGAGAGGACAAAAATCAAGCTATCATTGTACTGAACAAATTATCTGTCTATAACTATTTCATGTCTTCTGATTCTATCCTCGGAAAAACACTGAATTTCAGTGTTGGTTTTTTTTTTTTTCTCTTTGAGTGACTGGTTTAAATAGATCTATCTGCTTCTTATTCACATCTGTGTTGATTTTAGGATTTATGATCCTGAGGATCATACCAATCTTTGAGGTCATTAAACATCATATATCAACAAATTTAAGATGCAGTATATTGGAAGTTGCAGTATTCTTTCATTTACCATGGAGAGAAAGGAAAAAAAAAAAACATGCTGCTGAATAAACTACAATACAATGCTTTCTTAACTTTTAGCACGTGGCTGTTGCTTTGCAAGAAAATATGTATTTTTGGTCTTTCCTCCAAAGACAAATATTTGCTTCTCTAATATCAGATTTGTAGTCCACTGTTG
Source organism: Antilocapra americana (assembly GCA_007570785.1). Classification (NCBI taxonomy): domain Eukaryota; kingdom Metazoa; phylum Chordata; class Mammalia; order Artiodactyla; family Antilocapridae; genus Antilocapra; species Antilocapra americana. The sequence continues at coordinate 10,194,928 of ML663563.1, read as the reverse complement.
CTCTGTGCCTTTCTGTAAACACATTAACTTTAGTGTCAAGGCCAAATCATGGGGTAACCTCTCCAAAAGCATTTGAACAGCACTTAAGCTCAACACCCACAGAACAGCCACACACACAATTCATCTGAAGTGATACTGTCATTAGAAAGATACAACTGTACAGACTCTGATTCAGTGATGCAATTGTAAGACTCCATGTATTAGGAAACAGGCTAGGCTTTCAGAGATACTAACGTGTGAAAACAAAGCATCTTAAAGTCAACAAAACGATTTAGCAAATTAAAAATCCCCATTTTTTTTTTCCTCCTACAGAGGAGCAGATGCATCACTGAGGTCTCAAAGTGAGCTGTGATTCTCTGCAGGAGCCAGCGAGCTCATTTTGCTTATTGGACATGTTTGACCCTCAGGCTGCTAGCTGCTAGCACTCTTCTGGGTGGGAAGGGACTTAAATTTCAAGGGAACTGGCTGTCATGTTGGCGTTTAGGAACTGGGGCATTCATTGTGCATTGGGGCAGATAAAGTGTTTGAATGTTCTCTTGTGTATTATGTAGGAGTGGCAGCCTTAAAACATTCACTTCATTGATCTTAGTCTGCCCTGCGAGTGTGTGTGGGATAAATAGAACTCTTCAAGCCCACACATTCTGAAATGCTGTCAGATCATTATTCATCCTTCCCTTTTCTCATTTTCTTCAACTGTTTCTCAGAGCTTCTCAAGGCTTGTGATGAACCTGAACATTATTCAGAGCATTACACATGCATTTTGCCATGGTCCGCATATTTGTGTTTGTCCCCCCGCCCCTACCTCCAGTTTGTATGTTAAAACCTAGACATCAAGGTGATGGTGTTTTGGAGAGGTAGTTTGGTCATGAAGGCAGAGCCATGGTGGATGGGATTCCTACCTTTAAAGAAGAGGTTCTAGAGAGCTCCTTTCCTCCTTCCTCCATATGAGGACACTGGGAGAGGTTGGCGGACTGCAACCCAGGACAGAACCCTTCCTAGAAAGTGACCGTGCCGGTATATTGATCTTGGACATCCAGCCTGAAGAACTGTGAAGAGTAAATTTCTGTTCTTTGAAACCTACTCAGTCTGGTATTTTGTTAGAGCACCCGAATGGACTACGACATATTTATTATTTGAAAAATAATAATGCAGTAGCTACCACTTTCAGAGAGTTGCTATAGCTGGCATTGTGCTAACCATTCTATTCATATGGCTGTATTTTTTGCTCACGATAACCCTTTGGAGTAGGTGCAATTATTGTCCTGTTTTAACAATGACACAAACTGAAGCTTAGAGAGGATTAGTAACTTTCCCAATGCCATACTAACTGATGAGAAGTGGATCTGAGTTTCAAAACCAAATCTCCTTGTAATTAACAGCAATTCTTATACAAGTCTGTAGAAGAAAACTGTGGAAGTGATATAATAAAAAAAAAATCCAAATGAGAAGAAACTTTTCTTTTAAATTGGTACCCGAAGGACATTGTGTACTGCTTCTAATGGTTCTTCTACTGTTTAGGACACTTTTGGAACCCCTCTTGGGAACTGTCTTCAGGATCTGTGCTTTGAGTACCCTGTTCAAAGGGATGATCACTATTCATCCTGTGAGGTCAGATTTGACTCTTTAATGCACTCTAACAAGGCAGGTCTGCTGACTAAGGTGTAGGATTACTGTGATCATTGGGGTGACACAGTTTTCAGTCATGAAAAGACGGGTTTTCTTAAGGTGGCTGAAAGCTAAAGCAGAAGCCCCCTTGGGACATATATGATCTTTCTTCGATCATGAGGATTTGAGAGGCATAAGATATTTATGGAAATGCAACTATCAGGGGTCAAAAAACCAGCAACCCTGCTGACTGTCAGTATTAGCAGTTGGAGTTGCATGTATGTTTTGCTGGTACATATCGGGGCCCCCAGATTTTAGTTGCTCAAGGCAGTGTATGGCTCCTGGCAGTATTCTGTGTGGTGTTTTTATTGCTATAGGCTATACGACTGGGTAGTCCTTAGGTTTGGTGGCCATGTATAAGTCCCTGTTGTCCTATGTCTATCCCATGCCTGCTGAAAGCATTTGGGGTTTTGATTCCTAATGTTCACATTCTTGTCTAAAAGAACTTTGAACAGCACTCTGCTTGAAAAACCAAAACCAAAACCGAACCCAAGAAACCCTTAAGATATTCCACATCCAGTTCCAACATCCTTTAAGCTACTCCCAGTTAAAAACTCAAAGCTGGTGCACTCGGACAATCCTGAGGGATGGGATGGGGAGGGGGTTGGGAGGGGGCTTCAGGATGGGGGACACATGTGCACCCATGGCTGATTCATGTCAATGTATGGCAAAAAACCACTAAAATATTGTAGAGTAATTAGCCTCCAATTAAAATAAAGAAACTAATTAATTAAAAAAAAACCCCAAACCAATTCCTCCTTTTCCTGAAATTTTATAAAACTTCAGTAAACTTCACCTTGCACTCTTGATCAACAGTCTTCTGGTAGGTCTTTGGGAAGAGTTCTCATCTCATTTCTTAGGGGATGTCCTTAATTAGCAGAGGTGCTCCTATGGAAATGACATTTGGGCTTTCTATTCTGTTCCATTGATCTATATTTCTGTCTTTGTGCCAGTACCATACTGTCTTAATGACTGTGGATTTGTAGTATAGCCTAAAGTCAGGTAGGTTGATTCCACCAGTTCCATTCTTCTTTCTCAAGATTGTTTTGGCTATATGAGGTTTTTTGTATTTCCATACAAATTGAGAAATTATTTGTTCTAATTCTTTGAAAAAGACCTCTGGTAGCTTGATAGGAATTGCATTGAATCTATAGATTGCTTTGGGTAGTATACTCATTTTCACTATATTGATTCTTCCAATCCACTAACACGGCACATTTCTCCATCTGTTTGTGTCCTCCTTGATTTCTTTCATCAGTGTTTTATAGTTTTCTATATACAAGTCTTTTGATTCTTTAGGTAGAACTACTCCTAAGTATTTTATTCTTTTTGTTTCGATGGTGAATGGAATTGTTTCCTTATTTCTCTTTTTGATTTCTCACTGTTAGTGTATAGGAATGCCAGGGATTCCTGTGTGTTGATTTTGTATCCTGAAACTTTGCTATATTCACTGATTAGCTCTAGTAATTTTCTCGTAGAGCCTTTAGGGTTTTCAATATAGAGGATCATGTCATCTGCAAACAGAGAGAGTTTTACTTCTTCTTTTCCAATCTGGATTCCTTTGATTTCTTTATCTGCTCTGATTGCTAATATAGATCAATGGAACAGAATAGAAAGCCCAGAGATAAATACACGCATCTATGGACACCTTATCTTTGACAAAGGAGGCAAGAATATACAACGGAGAAAAGACAACCTCTTTAACAAGTGGTGCTGGGAAAACTGGATAGCCACTTGTAAAAGAATGAAACTAGATCACTTTCTAACACCATACACAATGATAAACTCAAAATGGATCAAAGATCTAAGCATAAGACCAGAAACTATAAAACTCCTAAGAGGATAACATAGGCAAAACACTCTCTGCCATAACCCAAAGCGGGATACTCCATGACCCACCTCCCAGAATATTGGAAATAAAAACACGAATAAACAAATGGGACCTAATTAAAATTAAAAGCTTTTGCACAACAAAGGAAACTATAAGCAAGGTGAAAAGACAGCCTTCAGAATGGGAGAAAATAATAGCCAATGTGTTAAATCTTTTTAAAAAATATTTATTTATTTTTGGCTGTGCTG
>ML663563.1:10172449-10186184 GCA_007570785.1 Antilocapra americana | reverse complement strand
CATATATATGGAATTTAGAAAGACGGTAACGAGAACCCAACATGCGAGACAGCAAAAGGAACGCAGATGTATAGAATAGACTCGTGGACTTTGTGGATGAGGGTAAGGGTGGGATGATATGGGAGAAGGGCATTGAAGCATGTTAATTGTCATGTGTCTAATCAATCGCCAGCCCAGGATTGATGCTCGGGGCTGGTGCAGCGAGATTTCCCGGGGGGGAGGGAGGAGGGAGGGGGGTTCTGGAGGGGGAGCATGTGTAAACCCATGGTGATATCATGTCATTGTATGGCAAAAACAATAAAAAAAAAAAAAAAGGAAATGACATTTGGGCTCTCCAAAGAGATCCACTTACTTTTTAAAAAATATATATGTAATCTTGTTTTATTTCTTTTAAGTCACTTTTTAAAAATTGACCTTGTTTGTAAGTTAGAATCATATTTGTTTTTTTAATTTATACTTTATTTTGACCATACCAAACAGCATGTGGGAATCTTAGTTCTCAGACCAGGGATTGAACCCATGCTCCCTGCTTGGGAAGCCCAGAGTCTTAACAACTACACCACCAGGGAAGTCCTGATCCATCTACTTTTTGAAACAGTGGAAAATACTCCCATGTGTTTGGGTCTTTTACTTTATATTTTCTCTTTTATCCTTTGATGCCCTGAATTCAGTTTTGTGTTCTGATGCCTGTTTATCGATTCTTCCTAGTTTTGATGAATCTCTTACTCACAACCAGATTTTTAGTGTTAACTTGCCCAGATTGAGGTTGGTGCCATTCTTTCTGGGCTTTGGTTACCTAGCACTGCTTCTCAGTATATCATTCTGAGCTATGCCCATGTCTTATCCTGGGGATGCTATGCAAAAGGAACCATACTTATTGCCGTGGGAAGAATTGGGACAGAGTTTAGGACAGAAGTCCATGAAGCATCTACTTTAGTAAGTGGACCCATGGTTCCAAGCACTGTTCTTTGTATATAGATAGATGCTTGGTAAAAATTTAATAGAATAAATGAAAAAACCAAAGCAGTTATAGCAGCATCTCATAATGTGGAAAGGGAAGTACTATTCAGCTAATACTGAACTTGCTGCTTCTTTACCTGAGGCATCACAGCAGGTGCTGAGAATTCAGAGATGGGAAGGTAAGGAATTTTCACTCTATTGGAAATTTAGAGTTCAAGGAAAAGTCTGGGTGGTTAGCTTGGACAGATGATAAAGAAAGAAAGAAAGTGAAGTTGCTCGTCGTGTCCAACTCTGACTCCATGGACTATAGCCTGCCAGGCTCCTTCGTCCATGGAATTCTCCAGGCAAGGATACTGGTGTGGGTTGCCATTTTCTTCTCCAGGGGATCTTCCTGACCCAGGGATAGAACCTGGGTCTCCTGCACTGCAGGCAGACTCTTTACTGTCTGAGCCACCCAGGAAGCCCATGGACAGATGATAGAGAACCTATTAAATTAATAGGTTAATTAGGTAGGTTAATTAAGTAGGTCTTAATTCCAGGTCCGGGTTCAAAAAAGTCTTGAATATGGGGGGGAGTAACAATGTATAACTTGGAAAAATTCTTGAAAACAATTGGAAAATTTTTCTCTTGAGTCTTGATGGTGGGCTGCAGAATGATGGCTTCTGGTGGGGTAGGGGTGGGTAGGTGAAGGATCTGGCAAAGGACAAACGTCAAACCCATATGAAGTCATGAGAAGGTTTCCCAGGGCTGCTCATTCTACAATTTCTCTGGGATACTAGTTTCAAAAGGAGATTTTTTTTTTTTTTCATATTTAAAAACAGTCACACAGCCTCCAGGAGATCAGGGTTCTTTTACTGGCATGGCTTGGCTTTTAAAATAATGAAATCTGTTGTGAGACACATCTGAGGTTCTGAATTCTTTTTGGAAACAGGGCCCCAACCTTGCCAGTAAATTTGAGCTTTTACTTAACGTCACAGTATGGTGTGGTCAATGTTTTCTGATTATGAAGCAAGCTCTAAAAAATTAGAACTGAAGTGATCTTCCTCTTTCTAAACTGTAAGTTATCTTTCACAGCATCTCATTGGAGAGGCGACCTTGAGGGCTAAAGTAAGTAGGTTAGCCTCCTGTCTAACCAGCACAAGTAACTGTCTAGTTACTGTGAGTGACACAAGCCGAGTGGGGTGGAGGGAAATGTGGGTGAGTTGCATTATGAGATCTGGGCTGCTGTTTGTCACTCTGTCTCTTGCCATTGCTAAGCATAAGCAATCATCCTTTGCCGAAAGTTGTTATCCAAGGGGAACCCTGTCCCAAGCTGTTGATACCCTCTATGTCAAGGCAGCAAGCCTCAGAGCAACGATTCCAGTAAGTATTAGGCTCTGCTTAGAATGAAGACCTAAGGGACATTTGAAATGCTGGATAAATCTTATATCTCTTTGTTTCATTGTAGGAAGATCGCATAAAAAATATACGGTTATTAAAAAAGAAAACAAAAAAGCTATTTATGGTAAGCCAGGGATGCTCTTCTTTCTCACATTTCTACTTGTTGCATGCTTTTCTCCTTGCATTTTTAATTTTTCCAGATGGTCATGAAGTAATAATCAGGGGGATATTTTGGTTCATTTTACAAAAGCTGCTCATGGTTTACCTTATGCAATTTTTTCTATCTTATTTATAGACAAACTGCAGATTCCAGGAACAACTTCTGTCCTTCTTCATGGAAGACGTTTTTGGTCAACTCCAATTACAAGTTTGCAAGGAAATGCAATTTGTGGAAGACTTTCATAGCCTTAGGCAGAAATTGAGCCGCTGTGTAAGTATGCACAGCAAATATGGTTTTGATCCTAGACATCTACCTAGAATATAGCATATTTTGTCTTTACCCTAAAGGGTGAGTAAAGGGATTTTCTAATTGTTGGCTTGTAGTCCAAATGGAGAATCCATCACCAGGGAAACAATATCAAATAATCCTGCGTAACTTGTCATGCCACTATGTACTATTTCTTAAGGAATGACATGTAAAATAAGTAGAAGAGACCTACATGAACATGGGATACTCCTCAGATCAATATTCAGTTTTCCAAACCAGTCTCTCTTTGTGCAAATCCCAACTGATTCATTCATTTAAAAAATATTTCTGAAGCACCAATGATGTGTCAAACACTTTTCTAGAATGGCATTGTTTTTCTTCTTTCCTTTCTTTTCTTTTTTCCTTTCTCTCTCTCTTTTTTTCTCTTTCTTTTTTGCTCACTTTCTCTCACCTCCTCTCTTTTTCTTTCCCATATTGATAAGTGCTTTTAGATTGACTTCTTCTTATTTAGTTGTGTAAGTATAGAATTGTATCCTTTACAAGGCAAAGTCTCAATCAAAACAAAACGATAGAAGAAGTGTGTCTTCTTTGGTACCTAAATTATTTGATTCTGTGGTATGATCTCTGTCACCCTAAGCAATGGAGTACTAATTAAGAAGGCAGAAGTGGCCATATTTCTAACATCCTTGATATTAAAGATCAGTATAGGACATCAAAACAAAGCAAAACAACCAAGCCAGGATCTGTGCAATATTCGTTGGCTTGCCTCCGTGAGAAGTGTTGAGTCTTTCTGTGGCATGGGTTTGGTTCTAAGTATGCTCTCTCCAGTCTCCTGTGGTTGTACAGGTAGGTGGTACAAAGTAGGGGGTAGTGATGGTTATTACAGTCCTTGGGTCACCAGAAGGTAATGAGCTTTCTATCCTTTGGCATCTGGGTCACGACTTAAACTTGGGGCCATTGGTAGTAGATTTTCAGTTTTAAAATATCAGGATACCTTTTTATTGTGGTCCATGAAAGTACACAGTAATCCAAATTCCAGCCTACAGTGCAGAGACTTTTTATAAGGGTGAGCTGGCCAGTAGGGTAAAAAATACAACAAATTTATATTCCCTTTGGTTAGTTTGTATTTAAGTTACATCCTCGTTTGGGACTTGTGTTGCATTCAGCTCAGTTCAGTTGCTCAGTCGTGTCTGACTCTTTGTGACCCCATGGACTGCAGCACACCAGGCTTCCCTGTCCATCACCAACTCCCAGAGCCTACTCAAACTCATGTCCATCACGTTGGTGATGCCATCCAACCATCTCATCCTCTGTCGTTCCCTTTTCCCCCTGCCTTCAATCTTTCCCAGCATCAGGGTCTTTTCCAATGAGTTGTTTCTTCTTATCAGGTGTCCAAAGTATTGGAGTTTCAGCTTCAACATCAGTACTTTCAATGAATATTCAGGACTGGTTTCCTTTAGGATGGACTGGTTGGATTTCCTTGTAGTCCAAGGGACTCTCAAGAATCTTCTCCAACACTGCAGTTCAAAAGCATCAATTCTTCTGTGCTCAACTTTCTTTATAGTCTGACTCTCACATCCATACTTGACTACTGTAAAAACCATAGCTTTGACTAGACAGACCTTTGTTGGCAAAGTAATGTCTCTGCTTTTTAATATGCTGTTTAGTTTGGTAATAGTTTTTCTTCCAAAGAGCAAGCATCTTATAATTTCATGGCTGCAGTCACCATTTGCAATGATTTTGAAGTGCCCCGAAATAAAGTCTGCCACTGTTTCCACTGTTTCCCCATCTATTTGCAAGAGGTGATGGGACCAGATGTCATGATCTTAGTTTTCTGAATGTTGAGTTTTAAGCCAACTTTTTCACTCTCCTCTTTCACTTCCATCAAGAGGCTCTTTAGTTCTTCACTTTCTACCATAAGGGTGGTGTCATCTGCGTATCTGAGGTTATTGATATTTCTCCCAGCAATCTTGATTCCAGCTTGTGCTTCATCCAACCCAGCATTTTGCATGATGTACTTTGCATATAAGTTAAATAAGCTGCATAATTACCCATAAACTCTCATATTTCATTAAAATAATAAGGTACAAAATCATCCAATTTAATGTAATATTATTGTAAATGAAGTTTGTTAATGATGCTGAGGTACTAGATATCCTTGTCTGATACAGTACAGTATATCTGGACACCTGGAACTCCCAAAAGCCACATCTCCTTTGACCACTGATTTTATTTCTTCAGCTCATATAGCTAGAGACCACATAATAGTTATAAGCTAAACCGAGCAATGTTTCAAACGAAAAACTTAGAAACCATAGAGCTATCTAGCAACTCTGATTTTCCTTGAATTGTTGTGGGAGAAGTCCTTTCCTAAAGGGACCTTAATTTGTCAAGAGCTTTTCTTGACAGGCTTGGGCTACAGCAGGACGGGAGTAGGGCGGTACCTCTCCGGCTGATCATGGAGGCGTTCCAAGGCGGCCGGCTCCCCCTTGTGGCCAAATGCGAGCACATCGCCTAGCCAACCAGCCTGAGGACCACCTCATTCCGGTCTTTCCTTCTAATAGTCTCCCCTCCCGATACAACCCTTTTTAGCTTTGGTTAATTTGGCTCACAAGCTAAGGAGTTTATATGCTGGAGTAAACAAACCGCCTCCGGAAACTGTAAAAAAGAAAGTCGAAGGATTAAGCTGAGCTTTAGAAAATCGCCTCAGATATTGCTTTAGGGAAATAAGTTTAATTTTAATAACAGGCTTGCATTTACATTTTCTGGCAATCACCATTTTTTCTTTTTGGCTACAGAAGCAAATATGTGTCTAATATAAGTTAACTGAGCATTTGCCGCTCAGTGGAATTCTGAATCAGTGGATGGGGCAGAGTTTAGGAGGGAGAAGTTATAAAAGGCAAAGTAGGTGACATTTATTTACATGTGATATATTTTTTTTTCTTTTTTGAACATTTGCTTTAATTTTGGGAAGATAGGCATGGAGGCAGCTTTCCTAAGCAGAGCAGCTGTGCCCACCACCAGATGTGTAATTGTCACTTGGTTTCATTTCCCCCCCTTCCTTCCAGGGGGAAAAATTAATCATGCTATCATTAATTCTTGAATAAGCCAATGAATAAAAGCTTTGCAAGTTGCAGAAAACTTTTCTCCCCCTTCCATGTGGCTCTTCTGGTTGCTTTAAAGCTCTCCTCTGTCTCGTACTGAAACTTGGGCAGACTTTCGAGGAATTGATTCTGAGACTAAATCCCTGACTTGTCTATAGAATCTGGAGTTAAAAAAGAAAAAGAAAACCAGAAACAGGATCTATTATTCAATTCAGTCATCTCTTTTTTTATTGGATGCAGACATTCCTAGGTGTGGTGATTGTGACTCAAGAATGAATCTTCAGAAATATCTGTATGATATCCATTATAGGAATCTAAAAAGAAATTATACAAATGAGCTTATTTTACAAAACAGAAACAGACTCACAGAGGAAGAAAGAGTCGAGGGAAGGGAGGGATAGTTAGGGAGATTGGGATTGACATGTACACACTGTTACACTTAAAATTTAAAACCAAAAAGGCTGCAGAAATTTACATTCTCACCAACAATGTAGGAGGCTTCCTTTTTCTCCACATCCTCTCCAGCATTTATTATTTGTAGACTTTTTGATGATGGCCATCTGACCAGTGTGAGGTGATACCTCATTATAGTTTTGATTTGCATGTCTCTAACTATTAGTGATGTTGAGCATCTTTGCACATGCGTGTTGGCCATCTGTATGTCTGCAGGGGTGAGACTCCAGGCAAAAGAAACAATGGAAAGAGCACTGCAGTACCGTGCTTGAAATAAGGAAGGACAAGGAGCGTCTGAGGAAGAGAGCAGACTGGGAGGAAACTGAAAGCGTCTGGCCCTTCAACCCCATGGACTGTAGTCCGCCGGGCTTCTCTGTCCATGGAATTCTCCAGGCAAGAATACTGGAGTGGGTGCCATTCCCTTCTGCAGGGATCAAACCCAGGTCTCCTGCATTGCCAGCAGATTCTTTATCATCTGAGCCATTAGGGAACCTCAGACTGGGATGAGCCCAAGGTTTCTACTTGGAAAGCTGGCTGGCTGTTGGTGTCATTCACAATGAGATCAGAAGGAAAAAGCCTGGAGAAAGGTTAATAAATTGTTTTCAGTTCAGTTCAGTTCAGTCACTTAGTCATGTCCGACTCTTTGTGACCCCATAAACCGCAGCACGCCAGGCCTCCCTGTCCATCACTAACTCCGGAGTTTACCCAAATCCATGTCCATCAAGTCGGTGATGCCATCCAGCCATCTCATCCTCTGTTGTCCCCTTCCCCTCCTGCCCCAATCCTTCCCAGCATCAGGGTCTTTTCCAATGAGTCAACTCTTTGCATGAGGTGGACGAAGTACTGGAGTTTTAGTTTCAACATCAGTCCTTCCAATGAACACCCAGGACTGATCTCCTTTAGGATGAACTGGTTGGATCTCCTTGCAGTCCAAGGGACTCTCAAGAGTCTTCTCCAACACCACAGTTCAAAAGCATCAATTCTTCAGCACTCAGCTTTCTTCACCATCTAACTCTCACATCCATACATGACTACTGGAAAAACCATAGCCTTGACTAGATGGACCTTTGTTGGTAAAGTAATATCTCTGTTTTTTAATATGCTGTCTAGGTTGGTCATAACTTTGCTTCCAAGCAGTAAGTGTCTTTTAATTTCATGGCTGCAATCACCATCTTCAGTGATTTTGGAGTCCCTAAAAATAAAGTCTGACACTGTTTCCACTGTTTCCCCATCTATTTCCCATGAAGTGATAGGTTACTGCTTAAGGTCTGCTAAAAGTTTGACAAGTCCTATGCATAAATACAATCATAGGAGTGATAATCACAATGTATATCTATATATTTTGTGTATGTTTCTATTTATGGTATATTTATTAGCAGATTTATTGATATATAATTAGCATGCAGTTAACTGAATGGATTTGCAGTGTGTTATTTGGTTGTTTTGACATATGTGTATATTTGTGAAATCACCACCACAATTAAGATGATGAAAACATCCATCACCCCTCAAAGTTTCTTTGTTTGGCTTGGTAATCCCCTTCCCTTTCCCTCCCCAACACTGGTTCCAGAGGACCACTGACCAGCTTTCTGTCACTATAGATTTATTTGCATATCCTAGGATTTAATGTAAATGGTTTTAAAGATGATCCCTAACTTACAATGGTATGACTTTTGACTTTATGAAAGGTATGTATTTCCAGTTTTCCTGGGCTAGTGATCCCTGGCATGGTACTCTCTCTTGATATTGGACAGCGGTAGCAGCCGCAGCTCCCGGTCAGCTATGAGATGATGAGAGCAAACAACCAATTCACTTACCACCATTCTGGACCCAGACAGCTATTCTGCTTTTCACTTTCATTATAGTATTGAATAAATTCTGTGAAATATTCAACATTTCATCATGAAATAGGCTTGTGTTAGGTGATTTTTCTCCATTGTAGGCCAATGTAAGTGTTCTGAACATGTTTAAGCTAGGCTAGGCTAAGCTATGATGCTTGGAAAGTTAGGCATACTAGGCATATTTTTAAGTCCTCATCAAATTTGTTACAACCTTGTTTCTGTTTCGTGTTTCAGTTTTTTGACCTTGAGGCATGTGCAATATTAGCTCCCTGACCAGAGATTAAACCCATACTCCCTAAGTTGAAAGACAAAGTCTTAACCACTGGACTGCCAGAGGAGTCCCTTAAATGCATTTTTGACTTAAGATATTTTCAACTAACAATACGTTTATCAGGACTTAAGACAATTATAAAATGAGGAAAATCTATATATGTGTCATATTCTTTAAAGTCTGACTTCTTCTACCCAATATAATTATTTTGAGATTCATTCATGTTGTTGAGTGTGTCAATCCCCTTTTCATTGCCAATTAGCATTCCACTGTAATGATATACCACAATTTATCTATTCATCTATTGATGGCTATTTATTTTTTCCAGTTTTTCATTATCACAAATAAAGCTGCTATTACTATTTATATACTTCCCCAGTGGCTCAGTCAGTAAAGAATCCCCCTGCAGTGCAGGAGACCCGGGGTTCAATCCCTGGGTGGGAAAGATCCCCTGGAAAAGGAAATGGTAATCCGCTCCAGTAATCTTGCCTGGAGAAATGCCGTACAAATCTTTGTTTGGAGAGATATTCTCACTTCTGTTGAGTAAATACTTGAGTGGTAGGAGTGGTAACACCTAGGCTGGATCCCAGGTTAGGTGTATGTTTAATGATGCAGTAAACAGCCAAGCTGTTTCCTAGAGTGGCTGAATCAGTTTACATTTCTACCAGTAGTGTATGGAGTTAAAATTGTTCAACATCATTGTTATCATATTTATGGTCAATGGCAATGTTTTTCTGTGTTTTATTATGGGTAGTTTCTATTGCTATATCTTCAAGTTCACAAAATTTACAATCTTTTAGCCCGTAATAGCTAACCTACTTTAGTCCCATTCAGCATATTTTTCATCTCAGACATTATAGCCTTTGTTAGTAGAAGTCTGAATTTATTCTTTTTAATATTTTCCCTTTTCCTACTTCTCATGATCCATCTTTCCTTTAGCTTCTAGAATGTAATGTATGGCCTCTATTTCTGTTATCAGTCTCTGATAATTATTGTTTAGATCTGTTAATTCATAAAACATTGCAAAATAATGCTTTTACAATTCTATTATATTTCCTTTATTTATAAATACGGATAATTATGTAAAGAGAATCTCCCCCTTACTTATTGTTTGGCTGTCCTGAGGACCTTATCATATAAGAAGGTCAGAATAAAACTGTAATTCTGGTTCTTACCTGTTTTAAATATTGTGATTTTCTAGATAGTGTGCAATTTTATTTAGTGTCAACTGTTTATGCAAATATATGAGATATTTTTAAATGTTACCAAGTGATGACATTATATTTTTAATTAAAACTTATCATTTCATTTGCTCCAACAATTTCATCTATACTGTTTAGAAAGAAACATGTAATTTTTTTTCTTTATTTATCACTCTTCAATATAAGAATTGATTTTCTAATATTCTTTCAAGGTGATCAATGAGTTGTTCTTTTCTCTTAGCTTCATTATTAACTCATGGACATAAATTCTTTTTCATTTTTGAGAAGTCTCTCTGGTTCTTTAAAGTTTAGGGTTTCTCTATAAATCCACCAAGACTGGCATCTTCTTGAGCCATTCTTAAGACATGGCACTACAACAATTTTCATGATAGACTCCAGTGTCTGAAATCCCAGCACCACTGTATTCAAATGTCATTTTATTGTTTCTGAGAACATTCTAGGTATTTTGCAGCACCTAGTAAAATATTATACATACATTTTAATAAGTCTGATTTGGGTAATTCAGGTGGTGTAATTGTTTAAAGAAAAAAAGCAACAGATAACATAAATATCTTTATTTTTAATCTTTGTTAGCCGTGAAAGGAGAAGGCAATGGCACCCCACTCCAGTACTCTTGTTTGGAAAACCCCATGGACAGAGGAGCCTGGTGGGCTGCAGCCCATGGGGTCGCTAAGAGTCGGACACGACTGAACGAATTCACTTTTACTTTTCACTTTCATGCGTTGGAGAAGGAAATGGCAACCCACTCCAGTGTTCTTGCCTGGAGAATCCCAGGGACGGGGGAGCCTGGTGGGCTGCTATTTCTGGGTTTGCACAGAGTCGGACACGAGTGAGTGACTTAGCAGCAGCAGCAGCCGTGAAAAGTGAAAGTGAAAGTCACTCAGTTGTGTCTGACTCTCTTCAATCCAATGGTATTTGTCTAAATGATATTTGGAAAGTGCCTCTATGTAAAAAGACATTTTAAAGATTCTTATAGAAAAACTCTCAGACTTGAAAGGGAATTTAATAATTGCTTAGTTGAATTTATAGGATAATTCACCTAATTGTTAGTGCTCAAAGGTGAAACTGGAAAAAAATTACATTAGTTTTCAAGATTTCATCATCTACTTTAACATTTTGAGAGTCTAAATAGTAGCTGGTAATTAGAGAGCTCCGTTTCTTTACATTAATTGTATGTGATTAATTTTTAAGTTTGGTAAGTCTTGTCAAATAGAATATTTGTGTCTCTAATTCTTGTAGAATGTTTGATAAGTAATTTGTATCATCAGTTGTAACTAGCTTATCAAGTTGTGAAGCATTGCCAATTATTTATATTTATAATTTTGAATATTTTAAAAATCAAAATTGGTTGAACTGATAAAAACTGAAGCAGGAAGTAAAACTAATCCTGGTTTATTCTTTCATTAACTATAAAGTCCTAAACTTGTCTTTAACAATACCAATCATCTCATCCTTGGTTTTTGGAAGAATTAAACAAGATATTATGTCAAAGTGCCTAATACATAGTAGTTCTGTAAAATTGTATCTTTGTAAATTGCAAAATTGTATCTTTCCTTACTGTTTTCCATACTCAGAACACTAATTTTCTTCCAATTACATTTTCTCAACAATTTCCAAAGGAGAGATTCTCTTAAACAATCAAATACCTTTTCAGTGCCTAATGTTAGTGTTTTACTTACAGTGTTACTTTAAGTGAAAGATACAGAGATCATTTATGAGTCATCAGTTTTAACTTTGGTAAATATATTTTCTAATTATATTATAGAATTTCTTTTCTGTCAAAGTTATTCCTTAGTTGTGCTGTGCTGTGCTAAGTCAATTAAAGTCGTGTCTGACTCTGTGTGACCCTATGGACTGTAGCCCGCCAGGCTCCTCTGTTCTGAGATTCTCCAGGCAAGAGTCCTAAAGTGGGTTGTCATGCCCTCCTCCAGGGGATCTCCCCAACCCAGGGACTGAACCTGCATCTCTTACGGTCTCCTGCGTCGGCAGGCGGGTTCTTTACCACTAGTGCCACCTCGGAAGCCTGGTACATGCTCATAAAAGACTATAGTATAGTAAGCTCTTTTTGTAGGAGGAATTTGAGGTCATTATTTGTGAGAATTCAGGGTGAGAGAGTATGACGTAGCTGTCCTCTCCCTGGCCAAGCTATTTCATTTCCTCAGAATTATCAGTGGAGAGGGAGTATTCGTTTTTGCTTTAGTGTATATAATGCACAATACACATTTTCATGATTTTTCAAACATGCTGTGGATATTGGGGATTCAGATTTGAGAATTACGTTTATTTTTTTCATCAGATTGTTTTAAACAGAGCTCACTAATGCCCAGTGTATACTTCACGCTACTTTTAATATTAAACCAGTGGGCTTTGTGAACCCCAAAGCGCTAAGCTGATGCTTGTATTTCATTCATTGATTCACTGAATATCTAGTGCTGCCGAACACTATTCCAGATGCTGGCAATTCAGCAAAAATTGATAGATAATATCTCTTGCTGTACAGAAATCTTTTGAGAACACTCTCAGTCAGTTTTAGCAACTCCCAGATTTTAATAGGTGCCATGAAGGGAGCAAACAAGAGGATGCTGAGGGCTGGAGTTTGGGGGCCATATCACAGGTAACTGAATCTGAGACCAGAAGGGTGTTTGATTTATCATTGCTAGACTTCCCTGGTTGTCCAGTACTTAAGACTCTGCAGTCCCAATGCAGGCAGCACAGGTTCGATCCCTGGTTAGGAAACTAGGATCCCACATGCTGCCAGGTGTGGCCCCCCCAAATAATAGCAATAATAACAAATTAAATAAAGAAGTAATCTCTGTTCTCTCCAACCTGCGAGCATCAGGCTTCCTTTGCCTACTCACCCACTCTTTCTGTTTCTTCCACTCCATTTTAGTCACTCTTCAAGATGCAACTCTCTAGTTTTTTCCTCCTGGAAGCCTTCTGGGATCCCACAGTTGGATGGCCTCTGCTGTGTCCCCAGAACGGGGTTTTGTTTTTAAATCACAATATTCATCACATAGTATTGTGATTTTCCTCCACTGTCTCTGACAGTTATGAGCCATTGCTTGTGCCCCAAGGCAGTTTTCAGCATGTAGGGCACTTTTATAAATTAAGTAAAATCAATGCTATGTGGTCAGAGACACGATTATATGCCTAGTGTATAATAAGGATGCAATAAATATCCATTGACTTAATGGTGAATGATTAGGCTGTTGCCTTGTGTTTGTTATTTTGCGACTATCACACACATTATTTTCTTGTTTTTGAGCCAGTCCCTGGTTATTCCAGCCCTACTAATAAATTGCTTCTTGTCCAGATCATAACTGCTTTGCCTGAGTCTGTCAAATCATGCAGCCATTCTTAGAAGAAAACTGCTGTCCTTTGCTTTTGCATGCCGTTTCCCACAAATGGAACTATACCTTGAAATATTAGGTAAAAGGAATCACTGTTTTGTAAATTCCTCCTTCCAAGCAAAGAAATCTGAATTAGCAGTGAAATCAGGCAATTCTACTGGATCTATACACATATTTATAACAGTGAAGAAAATGAAAACCTCTTGCATTTACTAGCGGGGTCATTTATAGTAAACGAAGCTCAAGGCACCAGAAAGAATCCCATAAACCTACAGAGCTCTAGAGGAAAACACTGCCACTATTAAGTGATGGGTTTATATTTTTTTGCCAAACCTTGTTTTTCTCCTCTTCTGCTTTCTTTGTTCTTCTTAGGGTAGCATGTGCCTTAGATGGAGTGAAGTCAGAAAACTTTCTTGTATTTCCTATCCTATTTATGGTAGGCCCTGTAGGCCCAAGCTGTCTGGGGAGAGGGCCTCATCATTAAGGAATGCCTTAATGACGGTTAATTTCTGTAATGTCCAGAATTTGGTTGGCTTCTTTGGTTTTCTGTGTTAAATCTTTTTAAAAAATATTTATTTATTTTTGGCTGTGCTGAATCTTCATTACTGCATGGGTTTTTCTCTAGTTGTGGCAAGTAGGGGCTACTCTTTAGTTGCAGAGCACAGGGTTTTCATTGCAGTGGCTTCTCTTGTTGCAGAGCAAGGGCTGTAGCGTGCACATGCTTCA